>PVHT021183523.1:5012667-5146356 GCA_004024745.2 Catagonus wagneri | reverse complement strand
GGGGGGCGTCTTGGAAAGACTGAGCCTGAATGTCCGGTGAGCACTTTGAATGGACCCTAGGAAGAGGCCCCAGTCAAGGTGCAGCATAATACTGCCTGAAGCAACACTCTAACGGCAAGAAGATCTCACTGTGGGGTGTTTAATATTTCTCCCGTTTTACAAATGAATAAACTGGGGGTCAGAAGTTGGAGTGATTTATTTAAAGTTCCATGGACGTGGAGTTCCCGTCGTGGCTCAGTGGTTAAAGAATCCGACTAGGAACCATGAAGTTGCGGATTCGATCCCTGGCCTTGCTCAGTGGGTTGGGGATCCGGCGTTGCCGCGAGCTGTGGTGTAGGTCACAGACTCGGCTCAGATCGGGCATGGCTGTGGCTGTGGTGTAGGCCAGCGGCGACAGCTCCTGTTAGACCCCTAGCCTGGGAACCTCCATATGCTGTGGGTGCGGCCCTAGAAAAGACAAAATAAATAAATATATAATAAAACTTAAAAAAGTTCCATGGATGTACAGGAAATGAGCTGGGAGCTTAGGGCAGACTGGCTGAGAAGTCATGCTCTTTCCAACATATTATGTGATTGAAGATAAGACGTGGCTTCTTGGGTGACTACATTCAGCTTCCTTTAGGCTGCAGACACTCCATTCATATACTCATGTTTTCTGACATGCATCAAGCTTAGTAAGCCTGTGGACGGATTACGAGATTTTTTTTTTTTTTATTATTTGACTGTTGTAAATAAGAGGGTCTGTGGCGCTTGTTTGTTGACCAACTATAAATAGATCCTCACTGATTTGCATAGGTAGTGCCATATTCTGGAAGAAAAATGAAAATATGATCACGTTTTGTCTTTCCACCTTGTCGTCTTTATCCTTATTCCTAAGTAATCTTCTAGAATAGAACCAGGTGAGGGTTAGGCTCATGAGGATAGGTCAACCACAGGTATCTCTTTCTTGACATGTTAACTGAGTCAGCCTTGGCTGAACACCCTTCTCTCTGAAGCTCCAAGTGCGCAGCGGGGCTGGGATCAGAAGGGCACCCGGGTTCTTTAAATGAGGAGATGCCAAGTGTCCTTTTCAAGCAATGAGCTGTCAAAGTCTCAGTGACTGGATTTGAGAACTTGAATCTTAGCCATGCACCTTTAAAAAAAAAATGAAATAAAAAAACACTATGCCCATCTGCTGGCCTCATGTGCAGGCAGCTGAGTATCAACATTCTAATGTCAAGGGGTTGTGAAACTTTGCTATTATGACAAGAAGTCTTCAGGGCCATAATTAACAGAGTAGGGAATTTCAACTCAAATATTATAACTTCTTTAAAATGTTGCCCATCTGCTAGCCTTATGTCCTTAGTTGAGCTTGAGTCTTGAAAGCAGCAGAAAAAAAAAATCATAAAACGTAATTAAAAAAATTTATTTTTAGGGTGCCAGGGTGGTGAGCAAGGAGGGCTGGGCATTGTTCACAATTAACAAAGGAAGTGAGCAGAACTATTTTCACTGCACTTCTAGTCTGCTTTTTCCATTTTTCCAAATGGAAGCAGGGCTGCAGGCTTGGAGAGCACTGGTTTAAGGCGATGCAATTAGCAAAGCTTATGCTTTTGTAACTGCTGTTGTCCCTTCCTCCCTTTTTTTCCCCACCTCATTCCTTTCCAGTCTTCCCCAAAATTTGCAAAGCAACTTCACTTTCCTTACATCATGCAGTAATATGGATCAGCCTCACATCGTTACTTCTTGTGGCCAAGGTGAGAGACAGTCCCCCCAAAATGCCAAAAGTACAGAATCTAGCTATGTTCCAAGGCTATCTATCCTTCTGGCCTTTTTTCCTCTGTATTTCTACATCTAGATTTGGGGTTTGTCTGTTTGTTCCCCAGTACTGCGATCACACTGAAAGCAGCTACTAAGTACCTACGCAAAGAACTAAGGATATAAAGATGAATAACCTAGTCTCAATCCTAGTGAGGAACCACATGAGAGTTACATTGATCATTTCGGCCTAGGGTGACAAGGCTCCAGTTAAGGAGGGCGCAGAGTTCCATCAATGATGGAGCTACTAAGCTCAGGATAGACAACTCAGGGAAGACTTCCTAGAAGAAGTGTCACCTGAACTGAAGGATAAGGAGTTGGTTAGGTAACAAAGGGTCAAGAGAGTATCCCAGGTCGAAGAGACAAGCTGACCACAGGGTCACAGCTAACTGACAGCTGTTCTGAATTGCCGGAGCCGAAAGTACCAAGTACCAAGCTGGAGACTCCAAGACTGAGCAGAGGCCAGGTGAGGAAGAGCCTAGGAAGCTGTGCTAAAGAGCTTAGATTTTATCCTTTGGAAAACAGAAGCACGTTAACACAGCATTGGGCTGCCATTTAGCTGGATGACGCCAGAAGCCGTGGGAAGTTCCGATTTGAGAGATCATACTAGTCTGGAAGACAGAAGATGAAGAGAAAGGAATGAAAGCCAAACTATTAGTGTTTAAGTTAGAACTGGACTTGATTGTTGCTTACATGTAGGAAACGCATGAGAGTTCTCTAGATTGCCACCGTGAATGAGGTGATGATGATCTCATTAATTGAAGCAAAACAGGACAAGGAGTTTGTCTTGATGCAGCGAGGAGAGGCAAAAGCAGAGTTCAGTTTTTCTACATTTCCTGCATTTCCTAATATATGCATGGTCAGCAGAAATGTAACTTAAATTCTGAAAGAGGGATGGAGATGCAGGAATGGGGCTCAGCTTCACGTAAGTGAAAACCTTGAAAGTGGAGGAAATGATCCAAAGAGAGTGTACAAAGTGAGCAGAGTTGCAGACACTGACCCCGAGGACTCATGTGTCAGCAGCCCCCCAAGGTCAAGTCTTATGGTTGACATGGCAAAGGGCCTCATTAAATACCTGTCTAGCCATAAATCAAAGGCACCTACATTCAAAGTAAAATAGGTAATGCATGCATCCAGCTTTCCTAAAAGGTGATTCCCAGTGTGTTGACTGAGTGAATAAGTCATTTATTCATTCAGCCAGTCTCTCACGAAGCAATGTAAGGCAGGTAACAGTTTAAGACACGGTGGGTGAGAGTATGGATGTAATGGTTGTCGAAACATGGAGATATTTCTGTACCAGATGATACACAACAGTGATTCTCAGCTTCCCCAGGGACATTGGACAACATCTGGACACATCTCTAGTTGTCACAACCAAGGAGGAAATGATCATGGAATCCAGCGGGCAGAAGCCAGAGACACAGCGAAGCATCCCACAGTGTAAAGGACAGCTCCCAACAGAAAAGAATTATTGGACCCACAACAGCAATAGTGCTGAGGTTGCGACCCGGTGGTGACAGTCACTGTTATGAGCCCCTAGGAGCGTCCCCACCCCTCCTCTGTCTCTCTCGGTTGGTGGCCTCCTTCCTCTCCTCTCAGGATCCAGCAGCGAAACGGTTACTATCTATTCGCAAAGGTGCCTGCAGGACGTTGTTCAGCTTTACAGCTCCTGCCTCTTCTGATTGGCCCACACCTTAGCCTTATCAGTTGTTAAATATTTGGAATATTTTATAAATATTTATAAAGTATGGTCTCCCTCATCGATACGTTTACCTGAATCATCTTGATGATACTGATGGAAATTATACCCTTTGCGAAAGATCATACCCTTTACTAAATAGTCTGTATCACCGGAAGAATGGAGATCTGATATACTAAGCTCTCTGTGAAGCGCTGAGAAAGTATCAACTGGCGCTACAGGAGAGACCACGTGAGTAATCACACAGTAATTGCCAACATGAAGGAAAATCTGCACAAATTCTGAGAGGCTTAAAAGGAAACAACCTGGCATTAAACAGTTTATTCCAAAGTACCTGAAGGTATAAAGATGCAAATAATATTGAAAAAGATATTTTTAACATAGCAGGTGATAATAGGAAAGACGCTTTCCTTACACCACTGTTGAGCCAATAATTCTTCACCTTTAACTCTTATTAACTGTGCTGTGCGAACACTCTTTGGTGAAGTAGTACAAGATTTTAAAAGCTTTACTGTAAACATTTTTGAGAATGACACATCCCAAGGAAATTGCGTAGCAAAGGAAGTCTGTCTGGAATACGTTCCTTCCTTCAGAACGTCCTTCCATATTGACATGGTTAGTTACTAAAGATAAACATAAAATATTAATCAGCCACCTACAGCGCTGCTTTCTGTTCAGTGCTACTGGGAATTAAGCAACTGAATTATGCTTATTAAAATGCACTGTAAGTTAGAAAAACAGTTTTGAAAAGACTGAGAATTTAAAACAGTGCAGCACCCTTTTTAAGGGACCCAACCTCCAAGCACCCCTTCATTTCACGAGAACATTCAGACCCAAATGGATAGCATTAACGTGAAAGTTTTCCCCAAAGGATGTTGAGTTTTTGTAGCCAGGGATGACAGTATTAAAACTACAAGCTGCTCAAATAATGTGTACAGGAGTGGCACCTCCAAAGTATACTTCTCTTGCTTTTGTTATGTTA
This sequence comes from Catagonus wagneri, assembly GCA_004024745.2. Classification (NCBI taxonomy): domain Eukaryota; kingdom Metazoa; phylum Chordata; class Mammalia; order Artiodactyla; family Tayassuidae; genus Catagonus; species Catagonus wagneri. The sequence goes on along the minus strand of PVHT021183523.1, from coordinate 5,141,881 downwards.
TTTTTAGCCGGAAGACACTAGCCACCCCCACCCCCCGCCCCCAAAAAACTGGTTTTTTCCATTTTCCATATAAAATTTAAGGCCATTGTTATATGAAAGCGTCATCAAGAACTGACAAAAATAAAAGAGATAGTGCAAAGTGCTTTGAAACGTATAAAGTAAAAAATAGCTATCTTTACTCTGTCACCGGGGATACCAGATCTTCAGAACAACACAGGCCTGGCTTGGCACAAGAAAACTGACAAAGAACCAAATATGGATTGCCCTTCAAACAGTAACCTGATTTATTGCCACCTGAAATCTCACCTGCTCAAATGGCCTTAACCTTGGCTACTTCTCCCTAAAGGAGCATGTTTCCACGGTAGCTTCAATTCAGTGTTTCCTTGCCGAGTGCCTCTATTAGGTGAAAGGTCCTGTTAGGTGGCATAAGTAGTTTGGCATTTTGAACTTCCTCATGGATGCCAGGGTGCTGATAACAAGGCCACCATACATAGGGCGTGGCTTAACAGGGCAATGACCCTGGAAATCAGATCAGTAACAGGCTCTATCCTAGGCCACCAAGACAGGAAGTGACCCTAATCCCATCCAGTTAGTTTTTGAACCACATTGAAGATTCAAAATCATTTGGAACAATGGGGTCTAGAGTGAATGCTCACTAACTACTTGTTAAATGAATAAAGTTGGTCTTTTTTAAATTTAGAAATCGTTGACTTCTTTTCTAAGACATCTTAGACATAACATGTACTATTAATTCACTTAATTCCCGTGTTTTGGGAAACTAACTTTCACACATATACAGCCACAGATCCAGCTGGAAAAGAACCTATTTAATAGAAATGATCTTAGTATATTTAAAAAAGGACAGTTCATATTGAGATGCAAATTGCTAGACATAGCCAACGTCCCTAGTATTTCAGAATTTCCAATAATTTCAAATGTCTAAATCCACTGAGCCTGAACTACTAACATAAATACCAGCACACATAGGAAAAGTCAATGACTGGATATTTGCATGAGAATGAAAATTAGGGCACATCTAAACTTTCATTATTCGACATCTATTGAGAATTGACTTCATTAGATTATGTTTTGTCCCTAATTCTGTTTTTGCATCTGTCAAGGGTGAATAATAAAATTTCTTACGTTACAAGGTTGTAGTTAGGAATAAAATGAAATAGTTCAGGCAAAGGAGAGAGTACATTTTAAAATTCAAAGACAAATAGAATCTTACAGCTGGAAGGCCTCAGACATATATTCCTTTTCCTGTTCAGAAATGAGAAAATTAAACTTCAGAGGGAGCAACCTGAAAAAAGTCACACAGCTTGCCAGCGAAAGACCCAGACTCGAAACCCGGTCTCTGGATATCCAATTCAGTGCTATTCCCATAGCATCTCATGAGCTAAACTAACTTGGAAATAATTAATAGTCAATGTTGTGTCATAAAAGTGTAAAGGTCTACCCTCCAGCTAGCCACTCATCAAAAAAAAAAAGTATCTTATTTGGGTTTGTAATGCAAGCCCTCCGCAGTGATTAATTTGATTTATTTTCTGGATTAGTTCCCATAGATGCTTTGCAAAATGCTTTTTCCACAAGGCTTTTTCATGGAAATGGAAGCTAAATATTAATACCCAGTAATCTTCTTCTTAGATCAGAGGAGGAATTTTAATAGAACTACCAGTTATACCATCAAGCAGGTGCTCCTGCATTCTGAGTTTTGCATTGTTGGACCATCAACGAGACCGTGAACCCTTAACAACAGTCCACTGACCAACTCCGGGAGGGCCGTCCCTGGGAGTGGGAGAGCAACTGGGAACAGTGGGGGTTGAGATGGGGGGAGGTAGTGTGGGCGGTTGTCCGTGCTTCTCTACCCTCGCCCCTCCTTCATTCCAAGGTTCTCTCTACCTAAAGGATTCCCAAAGCTGGCTGATTCATCAGAGCACGTGGGAAGTTGTCTGTAAGGTTAAAAAGAACTTGTTCGTGTATTTTCACTTTTTAACCTTTGAGATTTTCAAACACACACAAAAATCAAGTTAACAGTATAATGAGAGACATATACTCCCGCCCGTCTTCAACAAGCCAGTGACATTTTGTCCCTATTTTCTCATCTGTTCCTCCCTACTTTTTTACCCTCCTTTGGATTTTTAAAAGCATGATTTCACCCATAAATACTTCAGTATATCTAACAGATAAAGACACAAGAAAACATAACCACAATGTCATTTTCACGCTTGACAAAATTAGCCACGGAATCCTTAATATGGTCTAACATTCTGTTTATGTTCAATAGTCCCAGATTTTCTATAAATAGATTTCAAAGTTGGTTTATTTGGATCAAAATCCAATCAGCATCCAAAAACTATATTTTGAGGACATGTTTTTTGAGGCCCATTTAAATATTTGCTGGTTCCATACCTCACCTTCAGTTTTTCCATGTTATCAGCTGAAAAATGGGTTCTTTTGTCTTTAGGAATTTGCCTTATTCTGAATTCAGCAGATTGCATCCTCAAGGTAGTAATTTATGCTCTCCTCTGTCCCTTCTATTTTCTGCAAATTCATAGATCAAGATGCTTACTTAGATTCAGCCTCAGTTTCAACATTAGTACTTCCCAGTAGGTACTGAATATCTGGTTATGTCTTCCATTCTTAGTGAGCAGACTGATCGGTGAGTTCTGGTGTCATCAGTCTTTATCCCTTATAAAGTTTTCCTTTTACCCTCTTCTCTAATGGTTTTAAGAGCCTTCATTTTTTCACTGCCTATCCCCGCTATTTTATTAAACCTTGCAAAATAAACCTTCTCAAATTCTATCATTCCTTATGCATTTTTTTTTCCATTATACCCAGCTGCACAGTGTGGTGACAGGGTTACACAAACATACATGGATTGATCACAAGTGGTTAGACATAGTTCCCAGTGCTATACAGTAGGATCTCTGATGATTAGAGAAATGCAAATCAAAACTACCACAAGATACCACCTCACACCAGTCAGAATGGCCATCATTAACAAGTCCACAAACAACAAACGCTGGAGGGGGTGTGAGAAAAGGGAAACCTCCTGCACTGTTGGTGGGAATGTAAAGCTGGTACAACCACTATGGAAAACAGTATGGACGTACCTTAGAAAACTATACGTGGAACTACCATATGACCCAGCAATCCCACTCTTGGGCAAATATCCGGACAAAACTTTCCTTGAAAAAGACAGCTTCTGCATTTTTATTTACTTTTTATTTACTTTTTGTCTGATCTCTGGCCCAGGAACTCCATATGCCGCAGGGTAGCCAAAAAAGAAGAAATAAATAAAACGCTATACATTTGCCTTCCTCCTAAAAGGAAAGGAAGGAAGTGGGTAAAGTTTTGAAACAATCACACCCACCCCAATTTTCTATCCTTTTTTTCTTCTCTCCAGCAAATAACACCACCAACAAAAAGATAGGAAATTGGGCTTTATGTGCAACCTCTCAAAGTCTATCCAAGCATTTCTATAGAAATCAAATCAAAATTTTCAATCAAGTAAGTTAAGAAAAGCAGCATTAAGAAAAAGGAGATAGCTGGTAGGCAGGCTTATTGATACTACAGAGCTTGATATCTGTGTCCATATTTAACATATAACCTAATCCACAATTTTTTCCTTCTTTTTTCTTTTACAGCTGTACCTAAGGCCTGTGGGAGTTTCTAGGCTACGGGTGGAAGAGCAGGTGCAGCTTCTGGCCTACACCACAGTTACAGCAATGGGGAATTCCAGCCGCGTCTGTGACCCATGCCATAGCTCGTGGCAACGCCGGATCCTTTAACCCACCGATCGAGGCCAAGGATTGAACCCACATCCTCATGGATCCTAGTCGGGATCATTAACCACTGAGCCACTAAGGGAATGCCCTCAAAATACATTATTAATGGAAGCTCTCTCCTTTATTTATTTTTCTTTTCCTTTTTTTTTTTTTTTTTTTTTTTTTGCTTTTTAAGGCCATACCTGCGGTATATGGAAGTTCCCAGGCTAGGGGTCTGATTGGAGCTGCTGGCTTACACCACAGCCACAGCAACGCCAGATCCAAGCCACATCTGCGACCTATGCCATAGCTCGTGGCAACACCGGATCCTTTAATCCACGGATAGAGCCCATGGATCGAACCCACATCCTCATGGATTCTAGCTGGGTTTGTAACCCGCGAAGCCATGATGAGAACTCCTGGAAATTCTTTCCTTTAAAAGATCAGTTTTATTGTGCGGTGAACCACTCTAACCATACAGGGAAGCATACAGACCAGCACATCCCTCTCCCCAGTGTCTAGCTTTGTCCTGTCTTGTCATCTATTCCTCACTCTGTCAAGAAACAAACGTCACAGGCACAGATCTTCAAGCCTCTTCAATCTCTCCTTTGAAATGTAACCACTTTTCTGAATTTAGAATTTATTATTTCATTCATATTTTAATAATTTCATTACATTTATACCCATAAGTAACATAGAAGAATATTTGGAATTGTCTAAAATTTATGTAAACTGCATTATACTACATGCACATTTTTACCCTCAATGAGTATTTTTACCCTCATTGTTGTTTTCAAGATTTATATATTGACATAGGTGGTGTTTGTTCACTCAGTTTAATGGCTACATTTTATTCTACTCTCTGAATATGCTACAATTTATTTATTCACTCTCTTTAATGAATATTTAGATCATTCTCAAATGTCACTATCTAAATAATGTTGCAGAGAACTAACATGCATTAGTCAGCTTTTGCTGAAATAACAAACAACCCCCAAATCTCAAAGCCTTACAAAACGTCAGTGGGACCAGTTGGCTACAGCTCTACTCTAAGATTAGAGCGTGAGAGAGCAGAGAGAAAAAAGAGAGAAAAACAGCACAGGATTTCTGTACTGTCTTTGAGCACCATGCATTTCCATTCCTGCCGTTCCAGCCGGAGCCAGAGCAGCATCTCATCACCAGGCAATCTGTTAGAAATGCAAATTCTCAGGCCTCAACCCAGACCTACCCAGACACTCTGAGGGTGGAGTCCAGCAATCTGGGTTTCAACAAAGCTCTTAGTGGTTCTGACACCTGGTAGAATTTGAGATCCACAGGCATAGAGGAATAAAGGGTTAATAGTAATTAACATCCTAGGATAAGTAAAGGGAGGCCATGCGCATGCTCCTTAAGGCAGGTAACTGGAGATTTATTAAACAATGGGATTCTTTTACATTTCAGTTACATCATAAAATACCGCAAATTGTATAAACTATGGGGCATAAATAGAGATGCTACACTATTTACTGACATATTTATAAATAATCCTGATTCATGGGATAACTGAGTATATTGCCGTTGATTTATAGGAAGATTCTCCTTTGATTTATGCTTCTGTTTTATTACCACTGACCTTTGTGTGATTCCGTTTTGTGAGGAACTTCTTTGGATCAGAGAACTACAACATTGGTCTCTAAATAAATACTTTTACCTGAGTTCATTTTCTGGCTAATTTACATCCAAATGGCCCTACCTGAAACACTGATAACAGTGCTAAGATAGTTTAAAGGCCCAAATCCTTGGAAGAAAGCTTATTAGAGTTCAGCTTGAAAAGTTGTATTATGCTAGGAGATGAAATTTCCTGTACAACAATTTTCTAATCAGTGCCTTTCAAATGTATAAAAGAGATTTTTAGATTATTGCTCAAATAAATAGAATTTGAATATGTTTTACAACAGTTAATAGATAACAAATGTACTTTAAAAGGGAGAAAGTCAAAACCTAGATTTGAGGATTACTCTGCTTCAGACTTACACATGTTATTTCAGTAACCTGCGGGGGGAATATTATCACGTACACTTCTAGATAAGAAAACTAAGGCTCTGGGCTCTTAACTACGTTGTCCCACATCACAAGTAGCAGCCTAACCTAGGTCTGTTGGACTGCAAATCCCAAGAGCTTTTCACTGTATCACTTGTCTAATTTCAGCAAAGCAATCTTTCCGAAAACTTTCTATACACGAATCCTTGAAAAAGTCTTTGCACATGCGAAATGCAATCTAAACTTAGCCAAGTGAGGAGCAGATCTGAGCCTAAAATAAAATTAACTGGTAGGTAGTTTCATAGAATGCATAAAAACATCCACCACTTTTTAAAAGTGAATATTTCAAGTTACCTCTCTACCTTTGACTACGTAATCGCACCCAAAAATGAATTGGTGCAGTGTGCCAAGACAATGGTCACAACAGCACGATGAGTTACAAAAAGCTGCTTCATGAAAACAGCAAGTATTTGTGCCCACTCTCTTGGATGGCATGTCTGCTTTGTTCCTTCTCGAGAAGCATCAGGATCGGAGCCAGTGTGTCAGGTATGCAGCCTGCGTGGGACAGCAAAGTAAAGGCGACACTCGTTGGTCTAACCACTAGCAGTATTTTAATGAGAACCCCTGCTCTTCTCTGAAACCCCCTCAAAGCCAGCTGTGAAACTGCCGAAGCTTTACAGAATCGAGGTCTAAAATACAATGCATTACCAAACAGAAGCTGCCTTTGGTGGAATTCAAAAGCCAACTTTTTATCCATCTCAGAATATTAAACCTGACAGAGAAAGAACTTAGTGCATCCCGAAGATTTTCAGAAACGAGTTGACTTGAACTGGTAAACTAAGATCTGCCAGAAAATTAGCCCTCTCAACAATCAGTGTATTTAAACCATGCACTCGCCTAAAACCACTATTCATAACTAACTATTTAGCAAGAAGTATTTGGACTCAAAGGGAATCCAGCACTTATTCCCATGGCTAAACCTGTGCAAAATGCATATTCACAGTCTAAAGGCAAATGATACACATTTCTACTTCAACAGGACATCTCAGAATGAAAACCTTTCTGGGGAAATGGGTCTCGATCTATCTGTCCGGTATTTCCGACAAAATTCAGGGCCTTATCTTGTTGTTGCCTTTTCACAGTGAGTATAAACAGACTAGAGATGACAAACATACAGGTTCAACTAGAAAAGACAAAAAACAAACAGAAGTAAGCCAGTTATTTAGGCTTCTGTAGTCCAACTCTTCAACGAATTTCCAAAACCTTTCATTTTATACCCAAGTAAATAGGATATCAGGGAGTCTGCGCCCAACGAAGCACAGGTAAACATGCTGTGGCTATTTAATCAAGACATACTTCACCTCACAGAGCCATTGAGACATGATAAAGGAGGTTACCCCCCCAAAAAATCAATCAGTAAATGTTAAAAGTGAGGAAAATAGTCATTTTTATCAAACTAAAGATTAAGCAATGAGGTGTTTTTTTTTTTTTTTTTTTTTTTTTTTTTGCTTTTTAGGGGCCCACTCGTGGTATATGGAAGTTCCCAGGCTAGGGGTTAAATCTGAGTGACAGCTGCCAGCCTACACCACAGCCACAGCACCGGGGGATAAAAGTCGCATCTGTGACCTACACCACAGCTCATGGCAACACCAGATCCTTAACCCACTGAGTGAGGCCAGGGATCGCACCTGCATCCTCACGGATACTAGTTGGGTTCCTTAACTTCTGAGCCACGAAGGGAACTCCCAAGCAATGAGTTTTTGCTAGGTTCTCTGTTTAGGTGCTACGTCCTGTGCAGCAGACATACTGAACCATAAAAGGGCCTTCATTCCTGGGAGCTGACCAGGTGGCAGTGGTAGCAATCCTGGAATATAATGCTCTGAATAACTGATGAGGTCACGTCAAAACCATAGGATCATTTTCAGTCCTTAACTGAGATGAGTGGGAATTCAGAGCATCGTTCCTTGAGCTGTTATAACATTCTCCCAAACACAGTGATGTCAGCCACTTAAAATGTTGGCTTATCACGTCTCAACAAAGCCCTGAAAGGTAGTGGAAGTAGCTGACATCCCCTGAAGAGCCTCCTTACGCAGCAATTCCCACTGGAAGATAAACACCATTTCTCTTGCCGCGGTCACAGGGTTAAGTCTGGTAATAACCAACCCACAAAATTAATTTAGTAAACCCTGTCTCCCCATAAGCTACCAAGTTCTTTCTTGAACTCAAGCTACTAGATCTGGTCTGCCTTTGTCCTGCTATTATGACTAGAGTAATTATCACATGCTGAAACTGCTTGCTTTTGTTTTTTCTTTTTAAGGCCAAACCCACTGGTGTACCGAAGTTCCCAGACTAGGGGTCAAACTGGGGCTGCAGCTGCCGGCCAATGCCACAGCCACAGCAGTGTTGGATCTGAGCCACATCCGTGACCTGCGATGCAGTTTGAGGCGATGCTGGATCCTTAACCCATTGAGCAAGGCCAGGGATTGAATCCACATCCTCATGGATAGCAGTCAGGTTCTGGACCCACTGAACCACAGTGGAAACTCCAGTTTGTCTGTCTTTTTCTCTCACTACCAAATTTAGAAAGGGAATGGGCTGTAGAATTAGATGATGATCCAATTAACACAAATCTCTTCAATCGGATTGCTCAGTTCATTAATCTCCAATAAAGTGATCTATTTAGGACATTGCTGAAATAGCCTGGAGTCACTTAGCATCATGGTACAAGATCCCCTGGGACTCGCCCCATAGTGAATTCATCTAGAGGAAAAATTTTCCCCCCTAATTCTTTAAACTTCCTCCTAACTTCCTCCACCTCAAGAGTATGGGAGAATTCCATAAATCTGTCACCCAGACTCTGTGATATATATATTTTTTTGGTCTTTTTGCCTTTTCTATGGCTATATTCATGGCATATGGAGGTTCCCAGACTAGGGGTCTAATCGGAGCTGTAGCCGCCGGCCTTTGCCACAGCCACAGAAACGTGGGATCCAAGCTGCATCTGCAACCTACACCACAGCTCACAGCAACGCCGGATCCTTAACCCACTGAGTGAAGCCAGGGATCGAACCCGCAACCTCATGGTTCGTAGTCGGATTCGTTTCCGCTGCGCCACGACAGGAACTCCTACAATTTTCATTTTAAACATACAACAGTACCTTTCAGATGCTGCACTATCCATTGTACATTCCTTGTGGGGCTGGTTCTCATGCTGCAACACACATAAGGGCTTCTTAAAGCAGGTTACTCCGCCCACCTCCAGAGTTTCAGATTCCACAGGCCTTGGGCGGGCCGGCCTCTGCATGTCTAACATGTTCCCAGGTCAATGCTGGTGCTGCTGGTCGGAAAGGGCACTTAGAGAATCACTGCTCTGTACTGACACCTTCGTTTACAAGGACTCCAGACAGACAGTGCGGGCAAGAGATGCCAGGAAACCACGCCTAGGATTGCCAATAGCTGGTTTGAGAGAGATAATTAATAGGCCTGCTTGTATCAGTTAGAATCCCAACTGGAAACAGATGGCACGCTTCAGATAGGGTAATTCCCCACAGCCAATAAGAGAATGTGCAAATCTTGCTAGGCCCTGGGGTTTTGCAAGCAAGACCTAAGCATCCATGTACAAGACTGAACTCTGCCCACCTTCACTCGCGCTCCTTTAAAACAGCTGACACAAGCTCAGGTTTCAAGGCTACATCCGTCTGCACACCAGACACAAGGCCTAAGGAGGTATCCTAGCTGGACATTCTGAAACTTTGATTTTTTTTTTTTCCCCTCTAAGAGCACCTGGCAGCCTTGCCCTCTTCATCCCACGAATTCATCTTTACTGAGAGCATGACTCTCAGGATGTTAAACCCTGAAATTTAAAATTCTGTCTGGGAAAGCTTTTGGTGATGGATCAGACTTTCACTGCAGCAATCTTATCTCCTCTCCTCTGACCAGTGGCCCATTTTTCTTCTGGCTACATAACAGCTATTTTCACTTCCACATATACGCTGAGGGTTATCGTGTTTCCTTCCATTTCTACACGTGAGCTTATATCCATTCTTGCTACCCTCCATCTCTTCAAATACCCATCAGAACGATATTCAACAGGTACATTGACAGCGTTTGGATACGGATGATCTCTTTGTAGCCCTAATTATTACCGTGTTCTTCTTTTCTTTTTTTATGTGTTGTTTGGTATTACAGATTTTAAAATATATTACTATTTTTATTTTATTTTAATTTTTGCCTTTTGCTGTTTTAGGGCTACACCTGCTGCACCTGCGGCATGTGGAGGTTCCCAGGCTAGGGGTCTAACCAGAGCTACAGCTGCCGGCCTACACCATAGCCACAGCAATGCGGGATCCGAGCCGCATCTGCAACCTACACCACAGCTCACGGCAACGCCGGATCCTTAATCCACTGAGCAAGGCCAGGAATCGAACCCGCAACTTCATGGTTCCTAGCTGGATTCATTAACTACTGAGCCACGACCAAAACTCCCAAAAGGCATTTTTTGATAAACAGAGCTTCTTGATTTTTATGTAACAAAATTCATCCATCTTTTCTTTCACGGTTAGAACCTTTTGGTGTAGGTAGTAAGTCCTTCTAGAACCCCAAATAAATTATTGTAATATTTTCTTTTACATATTTGAACTGTTGGCCTTATAGCTTTACAACGTTCATGCATCCAGGGAAAATTTTTGCGTAGAGTGCGAGAGAAAGACCCAATTTTCCTTTTTTCCATGAATGGGGAATCATCAGTTCCCCTTCATCCTGCCTTGATCAGTGTCTGCAGCAGCCACAGTTATCTTACAGCAACGTGACTGCAAGCTTGGGGATGAAAGGCATAATCTGACATGACAAAGGAACTTGGGTTAGGGAGACTGCCAACACGCAAGTGACAATCAGCTATGCCGCAGAGCACAAGTCAACTAGATCCTTTAGAAAGAATAAGAAAATACAGGTCCACATGCCTACTGTACTAACAGCCCAATACATGTTACAGCCTACAACCTGAACTGGTACACTTTTGTACACACTGGAGTCTATCTGGAGGGGAGTTTAACTATCACTGCAAGTAACTTAGAGTAGTTATTTTGTATTTGCGGTTACATATTTACCAAATGACATCACTGAATAAAATGGTGCCAAGAAACACCCAGGTTATTAACTCTCTCGCACCTGCCTGGTGGATGCATCAGCTGTGCCCCGTGTAGTCTGGGTAACTGTGGGCACAGTTGGCTCGGTGCATGCCTCTTCATTCAACCATGCAAATTAGCCAAATTGTGTGAAACGGTCAGCTGAATCCTTAATTTCATGTCTAATAAATTACACACGTACACACAAAAGTAAATCTATCCGAGGACTCAGAAAACCCAGTTTCACAAAATGTATTGCCCCCTTTTTTTTTTCTCAAGGAAGGAAATAAAGTTTAACACAATTCATAATCTCCAGACCTCATAAATAACACAATTCTTCCTTTAGGAAAGTCACAAACTTTCACACACTGGAGAAGAAAACGTGATCTTGATTTTTATGTACTGTGTTCTTTTTGACTCTGTTTTGGAATAGTCATTTGTGGCTTTAGAAACCGTGACACCCCTTTCTGTCCAAAATGGTACCGTGAGCCATCTATGACCACTGAAATTTAAATTAATTAAAATAAAAGAAAAACACTCACTTCCTTATTTTGTACTGGCCCCATGTCAAGGGCTCAACAGCCACAGCATCCTCAGACTGCTTCCATCTTTACATAAAAGTTCTTCTGGATAGTGCTTTTCTTATCTTTTTCTTTTTTTGTCTTCTTGCCTTATCTAGGGCTGCACCCGCGGCATATGGAGGTTCCCAGGCTAGGGGTCTAACAGGAGCGGTAGCCGCCAGCCTTCGCCACAGCCACAGCAATGCGGGATCCGAGCCGCGTCTGCGACCTACACCACAGCTCACGGCAACGCCGGATCCTTAACCCACTGAGCAAGGCCAGGGATCGAACCCTCAATCTCATGGTTCTTAGTCGGATTCGTTAACCACTGAGCCACGAAGGGAACTCCTGGATAGTGCTTTTCTAGACACTTCCTTCCACTCTAGTCAGATGGTTCTAAACTCACATAGTACTTTTAGTTTTAGCAAGGGCTTTCTGATCCAGTTTTACTGAATCCTCACTATGTTACTGGTAGAAAGGCATTCTTCAAGATGTCTTTATCTAGAGTTGAGAAGCAAATTCCCCTAAAATTTAGCAGCTTAAAATAACAAACATTTATTATCTCACATAGCTTCCGAGGGTCTGTAATCGGGTGGCAGCTTCGCTGGGTGACCCAGCTCAGGGTGCCTCTCTGCAATGAGATATCTGCTGGGGCTTCAGTCAGCCTGCCGAAGGTTTCCCTGGGGCTACTAGAGGAAGCCTTTGGTTCCATTTTCATGTGGCCTTTGACTTGCCCCAGAGCAAATAAAAGAAAGACAGAGACAGAGAGGGAGGGAGGACAGGGAGGGGACCACTGTCTTTTATTACAGTGGTCTCAGAGATGACATACCATCCCTTCTGGCTTATTCTACTTTTATTTTATTTTCTGCTTTTTTAGGACCACACCTGGGGCATATGGAAGTTCCCAGGCTAGAGGTCCAATTGGAGCTGCAGCTGCCAGCCGACATCACAGCCACAGCAAGGCCAGATCTGAGCCGCTTCTGTGACTTACACCACAGCTCACATCAATGCCAGATCCTTAACCCACTGAGGGAGGCCGGGGATCAAACCCGCATCCTTATGGACTTTAGTCAGGTTCTTAACCCACTGAGCCACAAGGGAAACTCCTGGCTTATTCTACTTTTAAACAGCCCCGGGCTGGTAAGATATGGGAGGAGATCACATAAAGGTGTGAACGGCAGGAGTCCACCATCAGCGGGTCCATCTTACAGTTCAGCCAATCACACTGCTATTTAAGAAGCTGTCAAACCCTCACAGCCAGTAAACATTAGAGGTAGAACTCTCATCTACATCCTTTGACTTGTCATGCCTTTCTCCCATGTACTCCGCCTTCACCCACCCACGTGTTACCTCCACCTCCTTAAACAATCTGGCTTTCTTGGAACCCAAGGACACAAAGGATGTTAGTTCGCATAGTACAGCTGAGATTCAGAGGGTCTCCGATGCTTGATTAATAACAGTTACTCTTCTTTGCTTGGCTTTCTCCGGAAACAAACAAACAAAAACAAGGACAGGAGAGGAGGAAGGAAGGAAGGAGCCCGCTGCTAACAAGCACGTTCTCCTGGGCCATACTCTAGAAGGCACCTCTAAGCCCCTTGACCTTGATGTCCGTCTTTGTCAGGCCTGCAATGCCTGGTTGTAGCGAGAATCTTGTTAAATTGGGAATCCCTCACCCTGGATATCTGACACATTTCCTTGTCTTTCACTAACACCCAGGTAGTGTCTGATCACCCTGGGCAGCCTTCAGTGAGAATCCAGCTAGGCGGGTTTAGCCAGAAGCCCTTTCTACTCCTGATGCTCTCCTCCTAGGAACTTTCTATCCACTGAGCCCCGCCCCCAAGCCCCCACCCCTGCACACAACCTTGCTCCTTGCTGTATTCGAAGCTGTCTCTTTATCCCACTGCAAAAAATACCATCACTGTAGACCCTATGCCTATCATAACGGCCCTGATTAAAGTCTGCCTTAGTGTTTTAACAAGTGTCATGAATAATTTCTTTTCTATTTTCTTTTCTTTTACCCTCGCCCATGGCATATGGAAGTTTCTTGTCCAGGGATTGAATCTGAGCCACAACAGTGACAATGCCAGATCCTTAACCCAAAGAGCCACCAGGGAACTACCTGGTTAGTTTCTATGACCAAAAAATTCTATACCAGGGAAAGAGATGGGATGCTAATAGTGTTAAAAAAAAAAAAAAAAAAAGAGGGGATTTCCCATCTTGTCATAGGGAAAAACATAAATTAAAGAGAGAAAGGAGAATTGGAGAGAGAGAAAAAAACCCCTAGTGTTTCCAGACCAGGAAAAGGAAACACAGAGTATACACTGAAATGCTGATCGTGAAATCCTATGAGATCGTTCTTGTCAGAATTCATTGAGAATTATTGGTGTGTATTTTTCCGCTGTTCCAACTAAAAGCAAGTTAAAAGCCAGACGATGATTTCAAATTGAAAAGAAATGTGTTTAGGAGTATGTGTATCTACCTGGGAAAATAGGCAAGTCAAGCAAATAATGGACGTGTTACATATCTATTCCTAAACACATTCAGTGGTGCCCTCACTTTGTGATTAAAGGACCCACTTCTAAACATTTTTAAATCGGTGTTCAGTGTAGCTGCTAGAAAGAAGCATCTTTCTCCAGCCATCATTTGATAGTCTTTTTGTTCTCTTAGGTTGCTTCTTAAACCACAGCAAAGGCCTTGGTTCATAGAGGGTGCAAATGATGCGTAAGGTGCAAGAAGCTGTTGTATCATGTTGACAAGCGTATTGCTTACGAAGGCAGTCAGCCTTGAGTTTCTAATCTACTTCAACCTCACTGTTTCATCCAGAACATGGAAGTGGGATATTAATTGCTAATACTCTACAGGTTTTGTAAGAATTTCATGAGATGATGCATATAAATGAGTATAACTGTCATTAAATCAACGTTATTACTATTAGTTCTACAAAGCCTCATATCTGAGAGGGAGTGGTAGGGGGGAGCGGATAAATTTGAGGAGAATAATGATACTGTAAACATCTTTATTAGTATCTCTCACAGCAGGTGAGGAAGTTTTTTGTTTCTCTGTTTTTTAGATCATTTTAGAAATGCACCCTCATAAAGGAAAATGAGACTCCCCAAATCCAGTAATAACCAAAGAGATTTGATTTTACGTGGCAAAGACTCAAGTGAGATTTACTGACCTTGAGTCTAATATTCATTTTACTGTCTCTATTGAGAAAGTGTTTTAACAGTTTCTGCATGATTCATTGCTTACCGTTCAAAAGGTAGCCTTAGAATGCTTCAGCTACTGAGCTCGGAAAGCATTATAAGCATGATGCTTACCCAGCACAGCCTGTTCCCAAACCACATGGGGATGGTGCTCTTAACATTTGTAGGGACAGAAAGTTCACAGCCAGGCTTTTCTACTATGTACTTATGCCTAAAAGGAGGGTATACTTTGGCCTCTTTTTTTTTTTTTTAAAATAGTTAGCCATCCAGTATAATGTCCCCAAATATTTTCTTGCTTGGCTTTGGCATCTGGAATTTCACCATTAAGAGTACAATTTTAAGCTTTAGTTTTTAGAAAGCTCTTGTGATAATGCACTTGCCAGGGACCAGGAAGACCAACATACACACGCCCATAGTGAAGCTCTACTGGTTCTTAGCAGAGCGACCAGCTGTCTGTTCTAACGGCCACCCTCAGCGAGTACAAGCGGTTCCCAAAGAAGAGCAGTATCTGAATACAAAGGGTAAAATAATTCCAAAGTGTGAAGAAGTGGAGGGGGCTGAACGGTGACTCACCTTCAGGAAGCGCAGGTGGAAAGGTGGTGCAGGGGACGAGAAAGCAGTGAAAAGGGAGAGAGAGAGGGTAGGAAGCCAGAGGTCAGTCAGCCTACTCACAATTATTTAGTGTCAGGACTATTCTTAAAAATGTCTTAGAATTATTTCTTGTTTTGACTTGAGTGATTCCCTTTGGTTTTCCCCTTGGTTTTAGTCTTCAGCAATAATTGAAAACAATGAAAAAAAAAAAAACAAGGCCCTCTTAAGCCATGTTAATATTTTTGAATCACCATCAAACACACCTAACTCAGTCGATTTTGAGTCTTTTACAATTTCACTTAGCATACTGTTGGTACTTAATAAAATAACTGCAGAATGAGGGGACCCTTTCAAGGTTCTTGTGATTCTGTGTTTTTTTTTAAACTTTGTAAGTGACTCAGTGTTGGATGCATCGAAATGACAATGTTTGATACATACTTCCAAAAACGATAGCAAAGTCTATTAACAGCATTGTCCAACAGAACTCTGTCATGATAAAAACGTTCTTTTATTGGCCCTGAAAGAGTGGATACAGAGTACCTGAAATGTAGCAAGAGAGACCAAGGAATTGTATTTTAATTTGCTCAGCCACTTGTGCTTGATGGCTACCTTTAGGATGAGACCCTGTAGATCTAGAGGTATTGTTCAAAGTTTTCTGCCCTGCTCACGTTGATTTTTAAAAGGTAGCTATTTCAATTAATGCCACCGATGATTATAAGTTCTTCTCATTGGTGTATTTTTAATGGAAATAATTTGATTTACGTATGATGGCTCTCTAAAGATGAGTACAGCAAACCAAACTGACTTGCACGGCAGCGTCTGGGGGGAACTTATGTGTGTCATTTATAAGAACTTGTAAATGAGCTGTGGTGTAGGTCGCAGACGGGGCTTGGATCCCGCGTTGCTGTGGCTGCAGCGCAGGCCAGTGGCCACAGCTCCGATTAGACCCCTAGCCTGGGAACCTCCACATGCCGCGGGTGCGGCCATAAACCCGCGGCCATAAAATGACAAAAGGCAAAAAAAATAAAATATAAGAACTTGTAATATATGGTCAATTTATAAATTCAACTACTGCCATAAAAGGAGTGGGCCTGTGCAGATGAAATAGTGAAACATGGGCAGTCAGTCCTCTGTACTAACAGGCTGGCCTTTCAAGTCAGTCTGTCCTCTGGTTGCCTCCTCCCTCCTCAGGAATCTGGCACCTTCTGGGTGCCCTGAGGTCTGCAGACTCCTAACCCTCCATCTCCTAGCCTCTAGGTGCCCTCTTCTCCCTTTCAAAGCAACATACACTTTGAATTATTTGTAACAACTTCCTTTAACTTTTCCTAAGTGTATAGATGAGAAGACTGAGAGGCCCCAAAGAACCAAGGAGGGTAAGAAAGAATACTGATCCTAGGTGCTTAATAGACACTCTATGTGATGCTGGGGGAAAGCGCTGCCTGAGTAAGTGACTGTTCTCTCCCTGGCAAATCAAGGGCATTCAATAAATATTTCTGAGGGAAAAAAACAGACAAATACATTTTTACAATGTGAAGCAGGTGTCATTCCTTAGCACCGACGAGGAAACAAATTTAGAGAAGTTACATGACTTCCTCAAGGCCTTATCTCTTTTCTTTATGCTTTAACTCCTTGCCTTCTTTCCTGTATCCTAGGGGTTTTGATCTTTACCTTTCAAAGACAACGGCCAGCCAAACTGACCACTAGATCTAGATCAATGGCTGCAAAGGTTTTAATAGAACCCGCTCCCAGCCCCCTCCCCTTTTCCAGGGATCTTTGAATTTTAATGCCAACCTTTTGGGGACAGCATCAACTCGGAAATGGCTCCCCGGGAATTTATGGTGTTGAGATTTTATGTTGACACTTTACCTCCAGTGCAAAAAAAAAAAAAAATTTTCCACGGCAGATGTTTTCCTGGAGCCTGAACGCTTACATAGAAAGGAACACATTTACTTACGACTTTAACTTCAACAGCATCTACATTTATCTCAGCCTGTATTACGAGGAGTAGACATTGATTTGTGTATTGGCCCCTATCGCCGTGGATGACTCCTAAGAAACGTTAGAAACTGGCTCCTCCTCCACCTCTCCGCCCAACCCTCGGATCCCGTACTCCTCAGAGTAAGGTCTAAAAACGGAGACGCTTTTGGAAAGGAATTGAACATTAAAATATGGCTCCGTGATTTTCAACACAAAGATCACAAACAGCGCTGGAACAGGAGAAGTATTTAAAATCCTGCTTTCAGATCACATCCTGAAGTTGGAGGGCTACAAAAGTACAAGTCGTCCAGGCCAGTCCACAGAGACTCTTCACGCTTCCGCCCTGCAAAGACCGGGGAAGGCGTCACTTCGCGACCAAATCTCAGCTGCAGAAGAGAAAGAGCATCACCTGCAGTTCGAGGCGTGGGAAACGCGGCCGGAGGGGGGCTCGCGAGAAGGCCAGGCGGGGAGGCGCGCGCCGCGGGGCCGCTCCGGTGCTGAGTGCAAGGAACGCTGGAGCTCCCAGGTGCCGGGGAGACGCGGCGGGGTGCAGAGCCAGGGGCAGCCGCCTCGCCGCCGGGAGAGCGGCCATCGCTGCGGCAGAGGAGGCCGCCCAGCCTCCGAGCTCGCCGCCGCCGCCGCCGCCGTCCGGGAGGCGGACCCGGCTGGAGAATCCGGTCCGCGCCGCGGGGCCGGGGGCGAGGCGGGGCGCTGACGTCACCCCCGCCCGGAGGGAGGGAGGGAGCGTGTGGCGAAAGAGGCAGTGATCCGCCGCAGCTC
Source organism: Catagonus wagneri (assembly GCA_004024745.2). Classification (NCBI taxonomy): domain Eukaryota; kingdom Metazoa; phylum Chordata; class Mammalia; order Artiodactyla; family Tayassuidae; genus Catagonus; species Catagonus wagneri. The sequence continues at coordinate 5,123,855 of PVHT021183523.1, read as the reverse complement.
CCAGCCGCAACTCAACTCGGCGGCTCCCTGCCTGGACTAGTCCTGACAAACTTGGTTTCTCTTCGGCCCTCTCTCTCTAGCCCTCGCGCACTCTCATTTTCGCCTCCTTTTGGTGCTCAAGTTTCACCCAGGACGGAAGCCCCCGGAGATGAGGCCACCTGGGCTGCGCGGGCGCTTCGCACTCTCGTTGGGGACAAGCTGAAGATCTGCGGGTAGGAAAGTTGGTACTTCTGGCACGGCTTTTTTTTTTTTTTTTTTAAACAGCCAAATCGCGTAAGGATTACGGAGCTGATCGGACTTTAAAGCGGAGCATCGAGGACTCGGCTGGACGAGTGAGTTCCCTTTTTAGTGCAAACCTTTTTGTATTTAAGTTTAAACGTAAATGAAATTACGTGGTGTTTGGCTAGTACAGGGAAGCGAGTGCATCCTACAGGCTTTCCGCTCCGGCTGTGCTGGGCTCGGGAAGAAAGATCAGTATGCATAGGTTTTGGAATTCATAAAATACAGAGCACTGTTGAAAAGAACTTGAAAAGCTATGCTGTTTGTGCATTATTTCGAATGTAACTTATTATAGAAATGGTGCCCAGGGAGGACGCATCGGGTGCGCGTGATCTGCAGTGGCGCAGCGCCCTCTAGTACGGATACCCGGCAAAGCGCGCGCTCCCTGTGGGGTTCTGAGCCCACCGCGAACTTGGACCTGCCGGTTCCTGGGACTCGGACGTGAGGTGGGTCAGCAATATCTTGGGCTTCATTTATCACCCACCAAGGTCGGTTTTATGTCTAATATACAAATAACAGCTTGCGTGGACTGGATGCAAAGGCGGTGCTGGCAGAAAGCTTTTTTTTGTTTGTTTTCAGGAACCCATTCCCATCCTAATTTTCTTGAGCCTCTGGGGACAGGGTTAGGAAGGATCGACTACTGAGAGGACAAATGTGGAGCTTGAACTGCATTTCTCGTCCATATGAAGGTGATGTGATAGTAGGAAAAAAGGCTTCTCTTTTTCCTTCTGTTGGGGCTAAAGGATCAGTAAAAACGTGGCACGGCTGGACTCTGAAACCTGCATCTCTGGCCCTCGGCTGTTCCTGTGGCGACAAAGTGCAACTTCTTCCAGGCAATTAGGTTTCTCAGTGAACCCGGTGAATCGGAATTTCCAAACATGCTTTAGTCCAAGTGATCATTGTTATTTATTGATGATCGGTAATTTTCCTCAGCAATTCTTTTGTGCCATTTTAAAAATCTTGTGATTTTATTTTACTGTTCTTCACCGAACGCCCCCCACCCCCAAACAAACTGTTGGCGTTCATGGGTGATAGTGTTTTGCTTGGAGTTAGCATTCAGTAAGGGGCACTAAAGTGTTGAGTTTAGCGATCAGGTCACCTACGTTCCAGCTAGTCCATGTATGAAATTGACCTGTAACTCCAGGAGCTCTTCGCGCAGTTATGGCTGTGGCTAGGTGTTTGGGTGAGGAAGATGTTTGTTGCAAATTCACACGTGTGTATTCTAAATAATTCACAGGAAATATGCCACATTCTCATAGTGCTACGAATCAGCACACTCAGTCTGCAGGCATTATTTTTCCTTCCCAACCATAACCTACCCACACTCTTCAATTTTTTTTCCACTCACCTCCTTTGAGATGGTGTAAGAGGACACTGCATTAACTTTGAACTAAGGCAAATTCTCTCTTTAACCCTAGATTCCCTCGCCCTCGTGGTTCCCCCTGCAGCCCCCCTCCACCGGTTCCAGGGAAATCATATCTCTTTGTCCTCACAGTGTTAACATATTCGAGCTGCACAAACTTTCCGAGGTCATGTCCGCCCTCTCCGGAGGGCTCTTTCCCGACGGCCGGGAGCACTCCTGGCAGCGCTGAGCCGGCATCTGGAGCTTTGCCCGAGCGGAGGCAGGACTCACAGCCCCGGGATGCCCGGACCTCGGGCTCGGGCCTGGACGTGGGGGTGGGGGAGTTCCCTGAGTGGGGCGTCTGGACTCCCAGGGTTTCCCCTTCTCCCTGAGGAACTCTTAGTTTCTCATTAGACTGAGTTCGCAGTTTGCAGAGTGTACTTACCGGGTGGGAAAGCGCACGAGGCGGCACCGCTGTCCTTTGTCCCGCAGACCTGGAAGTCTGGGGTGTCTGTTTGGGAAGGCCGGCGTTGAGGTTCGCTAGCTGGGCCGGGGAAGTTCTGGGATCTAACTGGCTCTGTAAAAAGAGATCGCAGAGAAAGCGTTTTCATTTCCCCGGGATCTTAGCGTAGAATTGAAGAAGCAAGTAGATTCCGATCTAACTGCATTCCTTTTGAGATCTTTTGGAAGATTTTATTCCACTGAGCTATTGCAAACCTACAACCAAGGCATTCAAATGCAGATTTAGCAATTCCCTGAAGGTTCTCGAGAATCAAAAGAGGGAGGCGTGGGAAGCGCTTTTTTTTTTTTTAAACCCTTAAGCTAATGTTTCCCCTTTCCTAGCAGGGAATATTCTATATTAATTCCCTGCACAAATCCATGTGATGGCCAAAACCAAACTCAGCACTAGAGCGAGGCCCAGATTGTTCCTCCGGGTGTCGCTAGATCATCCTGGGCACTCGCTAGTCTCCTTGCTTGGAGTTGGCGGCCGTAGCTGCAGGGAGATCCCTGACCCTAGGCGGGGTAGTCGTAGCCGCACTCCCCCCAGCTGGGAGTCCGGCTGCCAGGGAAAGTCAGGTCGAGTTTCCCCGCGGAAGAAACGAGAGCCGGAGCTAGCGGGGCGTGGCCGCGGGCGGAGGGATCTATCCCGGCGCCGGCTCCTGAGTCGCGGGGGCCAAGCCTGGCGGCCTTGGAGCAGGCGGCACGGCGCAGCCTCGGAGCGGGGGCGCTGAGACCATGCGCACCTGCGGTTCCAGCGAAGCCCCAGGCAGACCAGCGCCCTCGGGGGCGCGCTGAGGCGAGCGCGCACGCCCTGGAGAGTACCGCCTTCGCTTCGGGCCAACTTTGCTGTAAGTTTGAGGGAAACCAAGCTGGGGCTTGAGTGCGATGGGGAAGGGTTGAGCGGCGCGCTCTGTGCCAGTGCTCCGGCGGAGCCAGGAGCTCTCTGTGCCTGCGGGACGGGCAACTTGCTGCGGCGCCGCGGTTGGCGGGCTTTCGGCTCCGTGAGACCTGGCTTCTGCCCAGCCCTGCACAGTGCACCGCGGGCGCTCCAGAAACGGGACGGAAAGAAAGCGCCCCACCGGGCTGCAGGGGTGCCGAGGCGCTGGCCCACGGGGAAAATTCAGGGCTGGCCCGGGATTCGGGCAGGTTTGGAAAAGAGGCGGAGGGGCGGGAGCGGATAATTCGCACCGTGACCGGAATGGTAATTACTCACCCCAGAGCTGCAGCGCGGAGCGGGCGGCGGTGGCTCGGGGTGCACCAAGTTTGGCCCCGGGGCCATTGCTGGAAAGCAGAGCTGACGACCCCGCTTAAGAACTTCCGCCTGGCGCGGAGGAGTTCGGAAAGTTCACGCGCGCGCTCCGCGTACTAAGATAACACGCGAGTCGGTCGAACACTTCACTGATCGGGCTCCTAGCTTAATTCTTCCGCAGCGTGAGATAATCACAGCGTAGTGTGATTGATGCAAAACGAGGCCAGCTGCTGCGGGATGGGATCTTTGCAGTGGAGTCTCCGAGATCTCTTATGTGTTTTGTGCCCTGAAGGAGTGCTGCCCTGAGGTCTGAGTTGTAACTGGTTGAATATACTTAGAATAGGTGCCGTTGGTAAATCTTGGGGCTAAACGTTTGCAACTGTGCTATTAGTTTATTTGTCTTTTTTGGGGGGGAAAGAGAAACTTGTAAGGTCTTCAAAATAGAAAGATCCTGGTTCTTCCAGTGCTTTTTCTTACTCCAAGTGCTTTCCTCTAGGAAGTCAACTTTATGTTGTCTCTAAAAGATTGTTTTGTTGTTGTTCCCACGGATGTGAATTGTGGCGCTTCGAAAACAAGGACCAGTTGTATGCGTTAGGAAAGTAAACTCGTAAATACTTTCTATGCAGTTAATTTTTTTTTTTTTTTTTTTTTTTGGTGTGTGCCTGAACTATGGTTTTATTAAGTGGCTTTTGTTAAGCAGTTCCCTAGTACCTGGCAGAAAAGTTTTTTTTTTAATTGGATATTTACAGTTACTATTAAAATCGGGAAAGATTTAAAAGACAAAGGATCTTCAGTTATTTTTATTATATTTTTTACAAAAACAGATTCTTAGACTTCATATATTCAGAAATAGGTTTCAGTGGTTTAAGAAGATACATATCGGCACCTGTTAAAAGTAGGTAACGGTGATGTTTTTCCATGTTACTCTTAGAGCTGTGGCGCTCCAACACATCCGGTTACTGCAGTTACTCAGAAACTGTGTTTCTCCACGTCTGTAGGTTAATTCTGATGTTTGGCTTTGTGCTTTAGAAGAACAACTCTGGTTCCACAAGTAGAAATATTACCCCCCTTTCTTTGTTATGTTTTTAAGCTTTATGATGCGTGTAAAAAGTATTTAAAACATTACATAATTTTTAAAAGCAATTAATATAACCCCTAAGTTATGTCAAACATGGCACTTAACGCATTCATTGTAAGCTTTGGCTTGAATAAAGTGTTCATTTGTGCATTCATTCCTTGAAAAATGATTATCTTAAATGAGCCAAATTCTTTGTCACTGAAAGGAAGTGAGAGTGTTAGAAAACTTAGAAAATCTCTAAGTATTCATCTGTATCTTTTAATTAGTTACTAGAAATACTTTTAGTGTGTGTGGGGGGGTCTCATCATGTTAATAGGTCATTTAAATCCATGCTATGGACAGGTGCCAAAAGAGGAATCAAAAGACTGTGTGCAGGAGTTTCTTTTGTGCTCAGCGTTTAACCAGACTAGTATCCATGAGGACGCAGTTTCGATCCCTGGCCTCACTCAGTGGTTAAGGATCAGGCGCTGCTGTGAGCTGTGGTGTAGGCCGGCAGCTATAACTGATTCCATCCCTAGCCTGGGACTCTCCATGTGCCATGGTGTGGCTGCAAAAAAGACAAATAAATAAAATAAAAATTATGTGCATAGCAATACTGTTCTTATTCCCCGGATCCCATGCCTTCTACTGTATGACTCTAGGCTTAGCTGTTGAGTCATCTCTGAAGCAGTCATTTCTTTGAATGTTGGACGTGAAAGGGATATTACAGAATATTTTAACTCCCTTATCAAGTCTACCAGCACCTGTTTCCCAACGAAGTTTGGCTGCTTTCACGTAGAATCAGTAAACCTAAGCAAATTAGTGCATTATTGCTGCATTCAGTGTTGTCTCCATGGCCTAATTTGTGGCTTAAAGGACCCGATGTAATAGCAGGAAGCCATAAGGCTAGGTGTCTATTTAATCTTTATGAGTGGGAAATTGCTGTAGGTGAGCTTTCTTTTGACCAAATTATATAGATGATGAAGCCAGACTGTGTCTTTTTGTCTCACTTAATTGTTCAATTTGCAAATGTTTATCCTGAGGCACTGGTAAGGAGTTTTTGAAATGAGTGATACAGGTAATAGCTAAGATCAGAAAGTTGTCTTTTTTTCTTGGCTCCCAACTGAGAGGAGCTCTTTATTTCAAAAATGTCTTCAACATATGAAGACTGTATATTTCACATTTTTAAGTTGTTTTTAAAAAAATCTTTAAGCCCCAGATTTAGATATTTTTCCAGGGAGTTCCCATTGCGGTGCAGCGGAAAAGAATCCTACTAGAATCGTGGGTTTGATCCCTGGCCTCCCTCAGCGGGTCAGGGATCTGGCATTGCTATGAGCTGTGGTATAGGTCACAGATGCGGCTCGGATCCCGAGTTGTTGTGGCTGTGGTGTAGGCCGGCAGCTGTAGCTCCAATTCGACCCCTAGCCTGGAAGTTCCGTAGGTGTGGCCATAAAAAGCAGCAAATAAATAAATATTTTGCCCAAATTCTTGCTTTATTCCAAAGGTTTATTTTATATATGGAGCTAAATTTATAGTTGTCTTCTACAGACCGCAAAGGAAAATCAGCCATTCTTTAGTCCTTATCTTGCAAGAATATTCAAGCACAGTGCTTATAATATGCTCTGCAGCAGGGACCCTGATCTGGCGTCACCTGTAGCCACATTGGAATCATTTTGAGGTGGGTGGTGACATCTTTCTCAGCTGCTGGAAACGAGAGCCATCTCCAGGGCACCCATCTGCAACGTTGTCGCTGGCCTGGTGGTTGCACCTGGATTTTCTATTAAATTTACAAGATTGGATGGGTGTTCCCATGTTAACACTGCTTACCTCCCCGCCCCTACTTCAGTCTTGTCTTCCAGTCTTAGTCTGCATCCATCTGTCCACTCATGAGCCCAGCAGCTGTGGATCTCCTCCGTGCCAAACCCTGGGCCAGACCCAGTAAAGACAGGTGAACAAAGCATGTTTCCTTACAGTGCAGCGGGGGACGAGGACATGTAAACAGTTCCATCCAGTGTGATCAGAGAGACCCATCAGGGTCTGGGTGGTTCATCGTTGCACTTCAGTGAGCTGGGGATCTGGGGATGCACTGGGTGAGGTCTGAGGGAAGAGTGAATCAGGAGGGGACGAGTCAGGGAGAGGAAACATGCGTAAAGCAAACTGTACAAACCTTAGTTGTGACTTGATTTGTGGTTTGATGAATGGCAGGAAAAGAGACCTAAGCATCCCGTGTTATAATTCAGGAGATGGTTGGTTGGTTTATCATCAGTATTTCTTTCATTCTGTTTTCATGTGACTTATGACTTGCCTTTTTCCTTTTCATAGAACATAGAAAATCTATAACCTGGGCTTACATTGGCTTATAAAGACAGAGAAGGTAACCTGTATAGGGGCTAAGAAGAGAGGAAAGAAAGAAATGTTGAAGAGAAATATGAGAATAAACTGTATATGATGAGTGAAGGGTGGGGCACGCGGGACCTCTTGCTTGCATTATCTTTTAGAAGTGAAGGGGTGGACATGCTACAAGTTTAGAGCCCCCACCACTAGGTGGTGTCACTGGCCCGGGACAGCTTGGTTGTTTCTAGCTTGTGGGAAAGGATACCTTTTTGGTTTGAAATAGAAAGTAATATTGGGAGATTAAATTATGGTAGGTAGAGGTCAGATTATCAAAGATCTTTATTGCAAGACTACAGAGGATACTTAATTAGCAGGCTAAGGGGAAACACTGAATATTTGCAAATGAGGGAATAACATTACAAGAAGTTTGAATGAGATTAGTTTGATTGCAGTATACAGGCTAAATAGTGTGGGGGCAAGAAAGCGGGAACACCCATGTGTGTCTAAACAAATACAAATAAGAACTAAGTGGCAGCAGCAGAAATGGAAAGGGAACCGTTTTAAGAAATTGAGAAAAAAGTCGAGTTTAGGTAACTTTTTAGATATGCAGGTTTAGCTGTTAAGGATAAAAGATCACAGAAATCCTGAATTTCTGGACCGTGTGTGTGTGTGTGTGTGTGTGTGTGTTATGTATGTACAGAGACAGAGATGGAGGCAGAAGAGGGAAAGAATGTGTATCTGCAGACGGTAGAGGCTGTTGAGACTTATCGTCCAGTCTGTTTTTTCAGATAAAGAAATGGAATCCAGGGGTTAATTAATTTCCTTGAATTCACACAGTGGATCAGTGACCAAGCCAAGGGTAGATGACAGGTTTTATGTCTCCCAGCTTCTTTTTGATTTGATTTCTTAGATGATGAACTTGAGTGATATGGCAAGTGGTGAAACGCTTCACGAAAGTGGTAAAATACCGTGTATTTTCAGGGGAATAGCTGTTATTTTGCCGTGGGGAGTGGGAGAAAATGCTCTGTGATGTTGATCTGAAGGGGGTCTCAGGAGCGGTGTTTGGCACCTGAAGGAGGTTAAGATGGATTCGGGATTCTGCAGCGATCCTTTATGCTGAGGACATTGCGAATGAAATCTTTAAGGCTGATGATACGTGCACGCATCACAAGAGTTGGAAGCAGGAGTCCCTGGTGACAGACTTGAAGGTGAACCAGTCAGTGCAGCATACGCAGGAGTATTGAAGAGAATCAGGAAAATGTAGGGTCGTCCGCCCTTCGCACGTTCTCTGCGGATTATTGCCTCTTTGTTGTAGGCAGTTTGTGACAGTAGGAAGGACACGCCCTGGGGAGGAGGGCGAGTAGTGTCAAATGTGACATTAAGTCAAGGAAACTGAGAACTGAGAAAAGGTCGTTTGACTTGACATTAGCCTTTGTCACCAGAAGTGCCGGGGTGGATCAGAGGTCTTGAGGGTAGAAATAATGTCTCCAGGAGAGCAGGTGTTTAGGGGGTCAGGGTGGCGCTGAGAAGCTGCTTTTTTTTTTTTTTTTTGGAACTCTTTGCCAACATAGAAAAATCAGGTGTTAGCTTATAGCTTGAAGGAAGTGCAGGCTTGAGTGAAGGTTATTTTCAGCGGGCAGGAACCTGCGGGCATTTGTAGACTCTGCCAAGGGTGGAGGCAGTGAGGGGTCACTTGAGTCCGAGGGACAATTTAAGGAAGAGCGGCAGGAGAGGCAGATTTTTGTGGCATCAAGGAAGGGTGTCTTCATCTGTGGCTTGGCTGGGTCGCATATGTCCCGAGGTGTGGGAAGGGAGCATTGTAAGGAGAGGAGGCAGAGGGAGTTTCTACTTGATGACTTCCATTGCCTTACTATACCGGGAACTCTCACATCCCTGAACCTGATTTAGTGCAGTGCCTGGATTTGTACCTAAATACGCTGGGGAGCATCATCATTTGGTCCCTAATGAAAACCGCTGCTTTGGAAGTGGGAGGGTAGTCAGCATTAATTACCGGCTGCCCTGCAGAAACAGCATTATTTACATGGCTTCTGTTGGCAGAGAAAAAATTTGTTAGGTGAAATGATCTTATATCACAAGAGGTAAACAGTGTTTTTATTTTTTTTCTTTCTTTCTGTTTTTTAGGGCCGCACCCATGGCATATGGAAGTTCCCAGGCTAGGAGGCTAGGGGTCGAATCAGAGCTGTAGCCGCCGGCCTACACCACAGCCATAGCAATGCAGGACCCGAGCTGCATCTGCGACCTGCACCACAGCTCACGGCAGCGCTGGATCCTTAACCCAGTGAGCGAGGCCAGGGATCGAACCTACATCCTCATGGATCCTAGTTGGGTTCGTTAATCGCTGAGCTGCGACGGGAACACCAAACAGTGTGTTCATTGAGCTTCTCTGGGGGCAAAGTTTGCCCTGGAGTGTGGATGAGGACGGAGTGGTTGGAAGGATGGGAAATCGAGAGGGGTCATGTTTCCGTGGGAGGAAAGAGGAGAGGAGAGCTTATCTCAGGAATGCCTCATCTCACCAGAAATGTACATACAGCTCTTATTTGTTGGTCTTTCATGTCACAACAAAACAGAACAACTAGAAACAGTCATCTTCAAACTACCCGCAGACAAGTTTTATAGGTTCAGACTTAGTGAATCTCCAGTCAAAGCCAACAACATACAGTTACCAGAAGTAGTCAAATGATGGATCTGCTGTTCAGTTCTGGGTTCATAGCACCAGCCCCATTTTTACTGAAAAAGAGTGTTAAGGTGGCTTAAAAAGATTTATTATGCACCTCAAAATAATATGATCTAACCATTTATTTTTCAGTATTAAGAATGAAAGTGTTTAAAAGTAGCAAGTATGGCTATTATAATTTATTAGAAAAATGCAGGGTTTTTTTTTTTTTCTGTTGTAAATGTCGCCTGGAAGCTGTGAATTGGTTGCGGCTGAGTAACAGGCTTTCTAAGGAAAAAAGACAATAGTCTTTTTTTGTTAGGTGATTTTAGAGATCATTGAACATGTATTATTATACAGTATTTTTAAAAAGCAGGAGTCATTTACTTTGCATACTGCTCTTGACAATTTCTTGACAGATCTCTTTAGAGACGTAGTCCTCTTCCTTGCAATTTCAGCACCTTTAGGAAGCACCGTTAACAGCATGACCCTGTTCAAACCAAACAGTAAGCTCTAAATTTCAGTAATAAAGTCGATCCTAGCCGCACTCTCACTGGTGTGGATACAGAATTGGGAGTATGATGAGGGAAAACCCAAAGTTCTTGAGCGTTGCTGTGTAGTTTTATGACCATATGTGGTGTGGGAGGGGCTGATGCCGTTTCGCTCTCTGATAGAGGGCTGGGTGACTCGTGGCATGTGTAAACAGTCATGACCTCTAAATGCCAAGTAGACCGCGCTTAATAGCATTTGTGCATCATGCAGTGCGGTGTTGCACCTGAAGGCCTGTCTCTGAAACACTTTGAATCTTCAGCTTTAGATCTGAGGATATGGACTTTCATAGCTATTTTCTGGGAATGGGGGCTGACCGGTCTCTTTTGCCCCAGGCCACCCTCCCTTCTCTTCTCCACCCAGACACCGGAGCCACCCTTCAGGTTAGAGCACGTCGGCCCCCTCCGTTCTCATTTTAGTTATAATAAAATCTGAAGTCCTAAAAATAACCCCTCATCCGTGAGGCCGTAGTGATCTAAAGAGATGATTCAATAGATATAGAAATGGGAGAACATAGAGCAAGCGCCCTTGCAGAAGGATTCTGCATGGTTTATGTTTCATAACTCTCCATCCATCAAGTGTGGACTGCTCATAGCGACGTCCTTCCAAAGGATTACAGAAGGGAATTTGGCGGCGGGGGGGGTGGGGGGGGTGAGTAACCCACTGGAGAACCCTGACAGGCGCTGCTTCAGCCTCATGAATAAGGTCAGCATCGGCATTGATGCGATGAGATGAAAATGGCACTTTAGGAGTTACCATTGTGGCTCAGCAGAATCAAATCTCACTAGTATCCATGAGGATGCTGGTTTGATCCCTGGCCTCGCTCATCGGGGTTAAGGATCCAGCATTGCCACGAGCTGTGGTGTAGGTCGCAGACATTGCTTCGATCCCTCGCTGTTGTGACTGTGGCATAGGCCGGCAGCTACAGCTCTGATTTGACCCCTAGCCTGGGAACCTCCGTAGACGGCAGGTGCAGCCCTAAAAAGACAAAAACAAAAACAAAACCTGGATCCTTACTCAGATTTCCCTGAATTTTAGAACTTTAGACCAAATTAGGAGATAGTTTTGGGGGAAAAAATAGTCTTATTTTGTTTAAATATTACATGTGATTCTAGAGACCAAAAATCTGTCTGATTTCCTGACTTTCTCTGTTGAGGAGAAGGAAGGATCGCTAAAGAACAAGTTAGGGAGCCGGACTTGAACGTGATTCAGTATCAATTAAGCTTCTAGTTGCTTTCAGCGTGTCAGGTCTTTTTTTCCCTAGTAAAATGACTAATGGGGCAAAGTTGGCAGTCGCTGAGTTAAGATTCTGTAAATTAAAGTTGCCATGCTAATTTCAGCCTGGCTGTTAGACCAGCCTTCCAGTCTGCTGTTTCCCATTTCTCAAATATTCATTTGGGGGAGGTTCTCTGCCAGTGCCGTCCTCTACCAACTGTGCTTGTAAGTTTTGGTGACGCTCTGTTGATTTACAAGGTGAATTTGTTGGCATTTAGGGGAAGAGTTGGTCTGAAAGTAATTGTCCTATTTCCCTGCCGGCCCTCTGCCCGGGTTCCCGCTGGGTCAGGGCACCCCTGTCTCAAACGTTCTCTTTCCTCGCACTTCACCTTCACAGCCCCCTGCAGTACCTACCACCTGGCTGTGTTGATTGGGCCCCTTTTCCTGTGTTCTTGTGTGTGTGTGTCCGTCTGTCTGTCTCGTGTTCGGGTGACGGGTTGTTAAGTGCCCCAGAAACGGCAGACACTGAGCACTGGTTGTTGGCAGCAGTAGTGACACAGCAGTGATATTGCTGAGATTTGCTTCACCGGCTTAGGGAGGGCCAGTTCTGTTCGACATCAGGCTGTTAATTTTCCTTTTAGCAGCTAACTTTTTTGGGATCGGTTTGGTGATTCAGAAATGACCTCAGTATCTGGGAGCGCCCACTGTGGCTCAGTGGGAACCTAACTAGTATCCCATGACTAGTGCTATGAACCTGACTAGTATCTATGAAGATGCGGGTTCTGTCCCTGCCCTCACTCAGTAGGTTAAGGATCTGGCATTCCTGCGAGCTGCCATGTAGGTTGCAGACGCGGCATGGATCCCATGTGGCTGTGGCTGTGGCTGTGGCCAGCAGCTGCAGCTCCAATTAGACCCCTAGCCAGGGAACCTCCATATGCCACGGGTGCAGCCCTAAAAAACAGAACAAAAAAAACCCCCTCAGTTTCAAACTTGATTATAAAATTATTTTAATACCTTTTAATAGTTATATAATGCTAAATAAGACAGTAAACCCTTATGTAGGCAGTGAACTTAATCATTCTTATAAAGAAATAATATAACTTCAGGATAAATTTTGAAATGCAGTTACAAGCTGTCGTGGGAGGTCATATGAAACCACTGTTGAGAGTTTTTGGGTTGTTCTAAATCAGTTGTCTGAAGCTTTCTATGCTCAAGATACTCTGGTAGCATTAAATTTGTGAACTTTTAGCACTTAGTTTATTGTATACAAGTAAAGGTAAACAACATTCATCATCTGCCTTTTGAACAGCTGCTTTTATTGACCGTGAAGATTGAAATCTAAGAATACAATTTGGTTGTTCCAGCTGGCAGACTTCCATCCGATGCCCATCATGGTTCTTTGAGTAAATAAAAAGATTGTTCTTAAACTTAGTAATTCTAGAAAGTTTAGAGTGTTGATACTTAACGTTAGAAAACTGAAAAAAAAACAAAAAAGGAAAAAGAAAACCATTGCATCTGTTCATATTCTGGTTAGACAGAGAATGTTACAGTGGAAGATCTAAAGCAGACTTTAAGAAGAGAATGTGCCCTTTTGGTTCGTTTGATGTCCCTGAAGTGCTAATGCTGGTTTTCTCCTGTTGCAGGTTCCTGAGAGGGACGCCATGGGGAGGCATTTGGCCTCGCTGCTGCTTCTGCTCCTCCTCCTCCAGCATTTCGGGGACGGTGACGGAAGCCAGACGCTCGACCAGAGCCCTCTTCAGTTTACACATTTTCAGTACAACGTCACGGTGCACGAAAACTCTGCAGCAAAAACCTATGTCGGGCATCCCGTGAAAATGGGCATCTACATCACGAACCCGCTGTGGGAGTTAAGGTACAAAATTGTCTCAGGCGACAACGAAAACCTCTTCAAAGCCGAGGAGTACCTTCTCGGAGACTTCTGCTTTCTGAGGATAAGGACCAAAGGGGGCAACACGGCTATTCTTAACAGAGAAGTGAGAGACCATTACACGCTGATCGTCAAAGCCGTTGAAAGACATACTAACACCGAAGCCCGCACAGAGGTCCGGGTCCAAGTGCTGGATACAAATGACTTGAGACCGTTGTTCTCGCCCACCTCGTACAGCGTTTCTTTACCCGAAAACACAGCCATAAGGACCAGTATTGCAAGAGTCAGTGCCACGGATGCCGACATCGGCACCAACGGAGAGTTTTACTACAGCTTCAAAGACCGAACAGACACGTTTGCCATCCACCCCACCAGCGGCGCCGTGGCCTTGACTGGTAGACTCGACTACACAGAGACCAGGCTCTACGAGCTGGAGATTCTGGCCGTGGACCGCGGCACGAAGCTGTACGGGAGCAGTGGCGTCAGCAGCATGGCCAAGCTCACCGTTCACGTCGAGCAGGCCAACCAGTGCGCCCCTGTGATGACGGCCGTGACCTTGTCACCCTCGGAGCTGGACAAGGACCCAACGTACGCCATCGTCACCGTGGACGACTGCGATCCGGGCGCCAACGGGGAGGTCGCTGCCTTGAGCGTTGTGGCGGGAGACCCCCTGCAGCAGTTCAGAACAGTGAGGGCCTCTCCGGGGAGCAAGGAGTATAAACTCAAAGCGGTCGGCGGCATCGACTGGGGCCGTCATCCGTTCGGCTACAACCTGACACTGCAGGCGAAAGACAAAGGAACTCCTCCCCGCTTCTCTTCGGTGAAGGTCGTTCACGTGGCTTCGCCGCAGTTCAAAGCTGGGCCGGTCAGGTTCGAAAAGGAGGTTTACAGAGCGGAGATCAGCGAACTGGCACCTTCCAACACGCCTGTGGTCATGGTAAGAGCCAGCCCGAGCTATCCTCACTTGAGGTATGTCTTTAAAAGTACGCCTGGAAAAGCGAAATTCGGTATAAACCACAACACTGGGCTCATTTCCATCTTGGAACCCATCAAGCGACAGCAGGCATCCCATTTTGAGCTCGAAGTGACAACAAGTGACAGAACAGCTTCAACCAGAGTCCTGGTTAAGGTCTTAAGTGCAAACAGCCACCCGCCCGAATTCACGCAGACGGCCTACAGAGCATCTTTTGACGAGAATGTGCCCATTGGTACCACCGTGATGAGTGTGAGCGCCGTGGACCCGGACGAGGGCGAGAATGGGTATGTGACCTACAGCATCGCGAATTTAAACCCCGTGCCGTTCGTGATTGACCACTTCACCGGCGCCGTGAGCACTTCGGAAAACCTGGACTATGAGCTCATGCCTCGGGTTTATACGCTAAGGATTCGGGCGTCGGACTGGGGCTTGCCGTACCGCCGGGAGGTTGAAAGCCTTGCCACCATCACCCTCAATAACTTGAACGACAACACACCCTTGTTTGAGAAGATCAATTGTGAAGGAACAATTCCAAGGGACCTGGGCGTGGGAGAACAAATCACCACCGTGTCTGCTATCGACGCCGATGAACTTCAGTTGGTGCGCTATCAGATTGAAGCTGGGAATGAACTGGATTTGTTCAGCTTGAACCCCACCTCCGGGGTGTTGTCATTAAAGCAGTCGCTAATGGATGGCTTAGGGGCAAAGGTGTCGTTTCACAGTCTGAGAATTACAGCCACAGACGGAGAGAATTTTGCCACGCCGTTATATATCAACATAACCGTGGCTGCCCTTCGCAAGCCAGTAAATTTGCAGTGTGAAGAGACGGGTGTGGCCAAAATGCTGGCGGAGAAACTCCTGCAGGCAAATAAATTACACAGTCAGGGAGAGGCTGAGGATATTTTCTTTGATTCTCACTCTGTCAATGCTCATGCCCCACAGTTTAGAAGTTTTCTTCCAACTGCTATCGAGGTAAAGGAGAACCATCCTGTGGGTTCCAGCGTAATTTTCATGAATGCCACTGACCTTGACACTGGCTTCAACGGGAAACTGGTCTATGCTATTTCGGGAGGAAATGAGGATAGTGGCTTCATTATTGATATGGAAACTGGAATGCTCAAAATTTTATCTCCGCTTGACCGTGAAACAACAGACCGATACACCCTGAACATTACAGTGTCTGACCTTGGTCTACCCCAGAAGGCCGCTTGGCGTCTTCTGGAGATCCGAGTTCTGGATGCCAATGATAATCCGCCTGAGTTTTTACAGGAGAGCTATTTTGTCGAAGTGAGTGAAGACAAAGAGGTAGACAGTGAAATCATCCAGGTGGAAGCCACAGATAAAGATCTGGGGCCAAATGGGCACGTGACGTACTCTATCCTTACAGACACCGATAAATTTTCAATCGACAGCACGACGGGAGTGGTGAAAATCGTGAACTCTTTGGATCGAGAAGAGCAGCACGTGCACTACCTGAAGATCGAGGCCAGGGACCAAGCCCACGAAGAACCCCCGCTGCTTTCCACGGTGCTCCTGAAAGTATCGGTAGAGGATGTGAATGACAACCCACCCAAGTTCATTCCCCCTCATTACCGTGTGAAAGTTCGCGAGGACCTTCCGGAAGGAACCATCATCATGTGGTTAGAGGCCCATGACCCGGATGTAGGTCAGTCGAGCCAAGTGAGGTACAGTCTTCTGGACCCCGGAGAAGGACACTTTGATGTGGATAAGCTCAGCGGAGCGGTTAGAATCGTCCAGCAGTTGGACTTTGAGAAGAAGCAGGTTTATAATCTCACGGTGAGGGCCAAAGACAAAGGCAAGCCCGTCGCCCTGTCTTCCACTTGCTACGTTGAAGTCGAGGTCATAGATGTGAATGAGAACTTGCACCCCCCAGTATTTCCCAGCTTTGTGGAGAAGGGTGCAGTGAAGGAAAATGTCCCGATCGGCTCATCGGTGATGAAGGTATCGGCTCGCGATGAGGACGCGGGAAGAGACGGGGAGATCCACTATTCCATTCGAGATGGTTCCGGTGTTGGTGTTTTCAAAATAGATGAAGAAACAGGTAAGTATGTTCTTATTACTCCGGTTTGCTCTGCACCCTCATTGATTTCTAGAGTAAACAGGTGGCGTGCTCACTCCTTCAGCGTTCCCCAGAATGACGTCTGCGTGCTTTTTGTCCTGTTGCACATCTTTGTGGAGTAGGCCATGAGGACAGAACCAGAGGAGCCTGAATGGGTTAGCACAAAATGAACTTAAAAAAAAAAATGAAATTGTTGTCCCTGACTTTTCCAGCGGTGACTTGGTGAGAGGCCAGGGGATGAGTTGGGACTATGGGCGGTAGGGTTGGAAAGCGTATAATAAACTGTTAGGCATTGGCGTAAAGACTGAGATTTAAGGGAGAGAGACCCATTGGACATTTCTTGGTCACCTCTTCTGCAGTCCTTTCTGTACAGAGGAAAATACGTAGTGTACAGCAGATGTATGTTTGTATGGTTTTTGAAACTGAATAAAGGTGATGTGTACACATTGGCCTAATATACATGGCGAGATATTTTCTTTTTGGCAGTAGAATTATCAGCCCAGGTTATTTTGGAGTGAACCCTTGGCAAGACACTTGGTATCATAGTGTTGAATTCCTCCACGAAAAGTCAGTATGTTTGAAGTTCCTGTCGTTGGCTCAGCAGGCTGAGAGCCCGACTAGTGTCCCCCGAGGATGCAGGTTTGTTCCCTGGCCTCGCTCAGTGGGTTAAGGGTCCTGTGTTGCCGAGAGCTGTGGTGTAGGTCACAGATGCGGCTCGGATCCGGTGTGGCTGTGGCTTGTGGCCACAGCGTAGGCCAGCAGCTGTAGCTCCTATTCAGCCCCTAGCCTGGGAATTTCCGTATGCCACACGTGTGACCATAAAAAGAAAAGAAAAAAAAAATGTCAGTGTGTTCCTTGCGGTAGGAAGTACTAAAGTTAGCTATGCTAATTTTTCATTTGGGTTTGCCTAACTGATTTTAGGGCAGGTTAGAAGTGTGGAGAGGTTGCCTGTCAGGTGAAGAAAAGCAGTGGCGGTTCAGAAACACCATTGGGGACCAAATAGGACACAGCAGTAAAGCTCCAGTGTGAACTGGAGTTGGCCTGGCCCCGGGCAGGTTCATTAGTCCCTTACTAGAACTACAGTCTCTGCCCCTTGCCCATTTCTGCTGAGCGCTCACTTTCTCCTCTAGTGATGCATTTAATATGGGGCCGCGGGCCTGTGCAGCACGACTGTGGACGCCCCGGACCAACTCACTTAATTGTCTCTGCTTCTTGCCCTTGACTTCACTTTAAACTCTCATCACGCTGGTTGAATCCTGTAACCAAGTTTTTGTGGCGTTTTACCTATTTCAGCATTGTCTTCTGTGTGTCATTGGTATGTTCCTTCAGGAGCAGAGGCCATATTCAGCTCTTGGGATTTCGTTCTTAGTACTTTTGAGAGCCTTCCTGTTCTCTGAAAAAAATCTGCTTAAATTTGAAACATCCCCGAAAAGTTTTTTTTTTTTTTTTAGGAAGAAATTCTATGGACCGCCTAAGTTACATAATCAAACGAACAGTCCTGTCAGTGCCGGATTTTGTACATGTTTTGCTAATTGGCTTTGCAGGGAGTCACATGTACACGCAGTGTGGGGGTGACAGTCATTTGACTCATCTGATAATCTTCCTCCCCCGTGTCATCTGCTTCTCCTGGAGAGGCTTCTGGTGTTGGCGAACCGTTCCAGCAAATCCAGGCCCACATGACTGTCCTTTTGAGGCTCAGAAGGGTCGAGTGTTAGGCCAAACAGTATTTGGAAAGTGGGTCTTGTTGGAGGGCCAGTCTCCGGGGCTCTAATGAAGTTCAAGTGAGGCACGTAGGGCAGGTTTAACAGACATGCCAGGGGAGTAAGTATCTCGGAGGCGCGTGTGATTTCACAGCCAGGTTCTGATTTGCCTGACTTTATACTTCTCAACCTTCACCCCATTCTCATGCCCAGGAGGTTCCCGGTGATTTTGTTATAAGCTTCCAAGTTGAGCGGAATGCAGTCTTGGGCCTCTCTCCTGGAGATTTGTGGAATAAATTCAGCTTAGTGTTCTTTACTGGTGAGGACCCATCCAACCTAATTATTGCTTGAGCACCGATAAAATGTTAACAGGTTTTGGCCAGTTTTTAAAACTAGCAAGATGATTGGCCAAAGGTTTTTTTTTTTATTATTATTTTTTTTGTCTTTATGGCTGCAGACACAGCATATGTAGGTTCCCAGGCTAGGGGTCGAATCAGAGCTGTAGCCATCAGCCTGCACCACAGCTACAGCAACACCAGATCCAAGCCGTGTCTGTGACCTACACCGCAGCTTTCGGCAACACTGGATCCTTAATCCACTGAGCAAGGCCAGGGATCGAACACTAGTTCGATCATGGACGCTAGTCAGATTTGTTTTCGCTGAGCCACAATAGGAACTCCAGGTTTGTTGTTGTTTTTTCCTTTTTTTTTAATTGTTAATAGGACTTCATGTTGAAGCAGTGTTTGGTTGAGTTCTGTTCCAGCCACGCTCTGTTGTAATGTGCTGTCTGTGAGGCGTGTTTTGATTCTGTTTGGCTGTTAGTGTAATGGCAGTCCAATAAAAAAAGAGTGTTTTCCCCTTGTGATTCTATATATTTGGGGAGACCATGTTTTTCACTAAGATAAGAGCAAATTTCTGCACTTATTAATGCCGAGTTACTCTTAGAATCCCAACCGTGGTTTCGGGATTGAAATTTACATTTCGATGGAAAGACTTGGAATGAATTAATGTGAAAGTACAGCTGTTGCAAGAAGATAAATCACTATTCACGAAATATGGGAGGCAAAAATAAGGGCTGCTTTTTTCTTAAGAGGACCTGGCTACAGTGCCGTTACAGGGGAGTGTGAGTGCACCATCCTTGGGTCGGGACCGGCTCCCGGCCTGCCTTAGGGGACACGGGAGAAACTCCTTCATGCAGTGGGACGGGACGGGACGGAATCCTAGGGAGAGGGGACATGTTTCTGGGGACCCTGGTTTGGCAGAGCTCTGCGTATTTTTAAGTTATTTTTTGAATCATTCACTCCAGTTCAGAAAACCTTTTCCCACCTTCACGTGGGATATTCTGCATGCAGCCAGGGACCTGTGTCTTATTCCCAGACTACTTCTCTCATGACAGAAAGTAGAGCAAGCTAAGAGGAAGGTTATTTATGGGCCCAGGTGTCGTGACCAAAACGTCTGTAAGAGTGGCCAAGAGCCGGGCGGCCGTTTACAAGTGTGGTCTGGCATGGGGGCACCAGTTCCCTCTGTAGGGCCTGGGTCTCGAATTCCTGGCAGCAGGAA
Organism: Catagonus wagneri; assembly: GCA_004024745.2. NCBI lineage: Eukaryota > Metazoa > Chordata > Mammalia > Artiodactyla > Tayassuidae > Catagonus > Catagonus wagneri. The sequence goes on along the minus strand of PVHT021183523.1, from coordinate 5,104,451 downwards.
CTTAAATAGATATACTGGTGGGAGGCCTTTGGGGGGAGAGGGGTGAGGAAACCTGCTGGCACAAGGGCTTTTGTGTGGCCTTCTCCTCCCTTAAGCGGCCCCAGCTGCTGTCCTGTTCCTTCCTTTTGTTTTCCTCCTAAGAAAATGGGAGAGAAAAGAAACTGATTTCCTAGCCACAGGGAGATTGAGAATCAGACTTGGGCAGAAATTGTGTTACGATAATGTGCTGTGACTGTGTTTGGGAGTAAAAGTCTGCCCCTTGGGTGTGTGTGTGTGTAAGAGTCTGCCCCTTGGATGGGTGTGTGTTTGGGAGAATAAAAGTCTGCCCCTTGGGGTGTGTGTGTGTGTGTGTGTGTGTGTGTAAGAGTCTGCCCCTTGGATGGGTGTGTGTGTGTGAGAAAAAGTCTGCCCCTTGGGGTGTGTGTGTGTGTGTGTGTGTGTGTGTGTGTGTGTGTAAGAGTCTGCCCCTTGGATGGGTGGTATGTGTGTGAGAAGAAGTCTGCCCCTTGGGGGGTGTGTGTGTGTGTGTAAGAGTGTGCCCCTTGGATGGGTGTGTGCGTGAGAAGTCTGCCCCTTGGTTGGGGGTGTGTGTGTGTGGGTGTGAATCTGAGTCTAGGGCAGGGGGGACTTGGTAGTCGTTTCTCCTGGGGAAAGGATCTTCCTTTGAAGCACGAAGATTTTAAAGTGAAAAAAGGGTCTTATTCGAAATCCTAAGGGAATTCTGCTTTAGGAGGAAATGGTTAATATCTCTTTAGTTATTTATATGATATTTCACAAGCCGACACTTGAAGTACAGAGCGAGTAGGGTTGAGAGCGGGGTTGGGATATAAAGCCCTGTGAACGGTGATTCCAGGCGGCATGACCGCGAAGGCGGCGGGGAAGCTGTGCAGGCCCCCGGGAGGATCCTGAAGGATGTGGGAGGGCCAGGACCTGACGGGGAGGAGGTGGTGGGCTCCCTGGCCACGCAGTTTCAGTGATAGTGACAGTAGCGGTGGGAGCATGCTGTAAGGATAAAGCGCAGGTACTTATTGGATGTCATAATCAGGTCCTCTTCTGAGCGCTCTGTGTTTTCATTTCTTTAATCCTAACAACTCACATAGTTACTGTTATACCCGTGTTACAGACGAGGAAGCACTTACAGGTTAAATAACTTACCGGAGACCACTTGAGTACCAGGTGGCAGAACCAGGGAGATTGTTCATGCAGGCATGGCACCGGACCACCTCGTACTCAAAGATGGTCTCAAGAGGCTCAAAGGGAGCCCGCCTAAAAACTGCCGGTGGAGTGGGATTCTCTGCTGACCTGGGCTGAGCCGGGCTGGACGTAGCATCAATTCTAGACTCGAGGCTTGGTCTTGAAGGGGTACTGACTCTAGGAGTCTTCTTCCTCCATTTTTTTTTTTTTTTTTTTCTCTCAGAATGATGTACTGCTCTCCGGCATATTTAGTAGAACAGGGTTTTAGCCGTACAAAATAGTGGCATTAAACGGTTTAAAAATCATTCCACTGAAATGATTAGTGGTGGGTGAATCATGCTGAGGACAAAAGGCGAGCTCCTGTGTCTGGCTGAGATGAGCAGGTGTGTCGCCCGCGTCTGCAGTCGTGAAGTATGACCTTCCCGTGGATACAGATGCTGAACTCTACACAGCGTCTCACCTGCTGCCTGAAGTGGACCGGGTGTTGTTTGGAGCCTTTTCTCCTGGAAACATCGTTTTAGATGATTATTTAGGATCCTGGCTCACCTTTTATTTTTTTATTCGTTTTGTCTTTTTAGGGCCCCACCCACAGCATATGGAAGCTCCCAGGCTAGGGGTCAGACCACAGCCACAGCCACGCGGGATCCGAGCCGCATCTGCGACTTAACACCACACACAGCTCACGGCAACGCCGGATCCTTAACCCACTGAGTGAGGACAGGGATCAAACCCACCTCCTCGTGGATACAAGCCGGGTTCTTTACCACTGAGCCTTTACAATCAATCGGTCTAACCCGCAGGGTAGCTGACGTTAGCTTAACCTGTGCTTCTGCTTTGAATGGAGCTCTTCGCAGTCATTGTTGACCTGCCCTGCCTGTCCCCATGCCTCGGCCTCAGCCGTTGTCCCCGAGGCCCTGGGGCTTGTGGTGTGAAAGTCCTAGTGAACGTGCCCTCCTTCCCAGCCCTCCCGACAGGACACCCTCCTGACAGGACACCCTCTTCATGTTCTGAGTGTGGGAGTCCAGTGCTCATAACCTGACGGGCGGCTACCGCCCCTTCCAAACCTAGTCTGCTCGTTCCGTGTTGCCTGACTTGCCCAACTGTGAAAATCAGTAGCTTTTAAAACTTTAGCTTTGTCCATGTTGGGATTTTTTTTTTTTCCCTTAACCATCGGGTTCCGGTTGTTTGGACGTTGGGGATTATTTTAGTTCGTAAGGCTGAGTCTGTGAAGTTTTTATCAGCCCTTGGTTTGTATTTTGTGTGCTGCTTGACTTGGCGGCTGCCTTCATGGCACTTAGTTTTTTGAAAACCAGACCATGTTGGCTGTGTACATCGCCTGCTCACCGTGCAGGCACTGATGCCATGAAGCACGGTCTTTCATGTCTCTCACTGGGAGTCAGTGGACTCGGAAAGATTGCTCTTCAAGGGCGCATGGCTGTACTTTTTGAACTGGCCGTTATCCAGTTTCACAGCAGTGATAAAAGTCTAGGAAACTACTCACATGTATACTTCAAGGGCCGGTCTTATCAATTAACTTGCTTTGGCAATGAAGGCACCCGTTCAGAGTATCTGCTATCATACTGAACCTGTTTCATTGATAGGCCTCCAAGTAGCTGAGTAAACTGAGCTGTCGAAAGTGATTCCTTAGAGGAGCCTGTTTATTTTATGCTGGGCGACGTCTACCACGTGTGGTCTTGCTAATTTTAGTTTTTAGCCTAGTTGATTTTTTTTCACCTTCCTTCCTTCCTGCTTTTCTTCCTTGCTTCCTGTAAAAGTTTCTCAGCCAGGTCTATAGTTTCTTAAGATTTCTTTGTAAGTTGTGCTGGTTTAACCATGCTGTGCTCTGATTTTCTTCATTTTTATCACCATCAGTATGTAATTAAAGTTCACATTTATTGGATGCTTGCTGTGTGCTAGCCCTGTTTTACTAGCCCTGTTTTTTCTTTTGTCACCTTAGACCATCACGGTAATTCATGAGTAGAATCAGACAGTGGGAGTCTCTGTTCATTGAATTTTGAAATATTTATCTACATATGGAAATACACATTTAACTTACGCGGCATCATAGAAGTCAATGTGCTTTAAGGTGTGGCGCATTGAGGGTATTCCGGAAAGACGGATGGTGCTTCAGCAGAGGTGGTCCGTCGCTCGTGGAAGCCTCCTTCAGACCTTTCAGGTGTCTCCTGAGGTCCACTATCTTCAGCATAGCCTGTGAGGCCCTACGAAACTTGCGTCTTTCCTCCAGTGTGCTTCTGTGCTCCCCTCGTCACCCGCTGTGCTTCAGCCAAGGGGAGCAGGTCCCTTCCCCAAGCACCCTCACCCCCTGGGGCCCCAACTGTTCTCCGTCTGCTTTGGCCTTTGGGCAACAGAATGATCCTTTGACGGGCTCTTAATTTCCCTAACTCTGCTTAATAAATCTCTCTTGGCAAGCTTTCTCTTTCACATAGAGCCAATTCTTTTTTTGTGTCTACTGCCCCCCCTTCACAATAAATTACTGTACATATCTCTCTAGTGTAATTGTTTATTTGCAGTCCTTTTAAAGTGTCAGCTCCTTGGGTGGGTGGGTTCTAGATCTTTTACCACTGTGTTCACGTACTGGGCACTCAATAGGTACTTGTCAGGTTGGTCTTAGTCAGTCGGCATTGCCTCTCCTGAGAAGCCTTGGCTGAGTTAGTGTTTGCTTCTTTGTTCCACTTTTTCTGTATGTGTCTGACTCGGGCTATTGTGTACTGGTCTTTTTCACGTGTCTCCTAGGTCTCCAGGACAGAGCACACAGTCTTACCCATTTTCGTGCCCTGTCCTAAGGGCAGCGCAAAGCTTTCTTTGTTCCGCAGACAGACTGATTGTAACATACAAGAACCGGAGTCAAGGAAGTTGTGTGAGTCCCTTGCTCTCCTGGACATCCAGTATCCACATCTTCAGAAAGGTGGTTCTTAATGTTTTCAGAACCACAGAAACTTTTGAGAATCTATGGAAAGTCATATATTCTGGCTTCGGAAATTCAGCAGTTTGGTTAAAATACCAGGGGCTCCTGAAATGTTAACTGTATTCCTGGACCCTCAGTGTCTTTAGACCCCTGGTTTTAAGTCCCTCTGTTCTAGGGGTTCCAGGGCTGCCAGTCCTCACTGGTTGTCATAAAGGACGACCAGATGGCGGCAAGGAGACTGATGATAATGAGAGCGATGGTGCTGATAGCAGCGGTGACAGCAACCAGCATTAGTATCGTGCTCCACGGCCCGAAAGTATTTCTACTTACATTGCCTGGCACTTAGTCTAAGATGTGCCTATACAGCGGGTTTTAATTCTCCTTGATAGGTGAAGTAGGTGGAGTATGTATTTGTGCACGTGCATGAAGTGACTCACGAGAATCTGTCATTCGCGGCTCTTGCCAAGTGAAATAATAACCTGTGGTTCTTTGCCAGCCTCTATCTTCGGGTAGCCCTGTCTCCCCATGAAGCTGTGCCAGACAAACGATTATAATAAAATAATAAACAACATAGCTATCTTTAAGTCACGCAGCCCTCTGGGCCAGGATTTGATCTTCGTATTGCCGGCTTGCGGAGCACGTGCCTCCATGGCTCCATTACTAGTATGTCATTATTTGTTAAGGTAAAATAATGTCAGAAAACTAAGATTTGGGGAGTTCCCTTCGTGGCTCAGTGGTTAACGAATCCGACTAGAAACCATGAGGTTGCGGGTTCGATCCCTGGCCTTGCTCAGTGGGTTAAGGGTCCGGCGTTGCCGTGAGCTGGGGTGTAGGTCGCAGACGCAGCTCGGATCCTGCGTCGCTGTGGATGTGGCGAAGGCCGGCAGCTACAGCTCCTGTTAGATCCCTAGCCTGGGAACCTCCATAGGCCGCGGGTGCGGCTCTCGATAAAGGCAAAAAGACAAAAAAAAAAAAAGAAAACTGAGATTTCTCATATTGAACTTTCAACTTGTTGACAGAAGGGATATTTTATTACGTAGCCGTAAAAATCGGGACAACTGGGATTTAATAAACTTCTAGTTTTTTAAATAATCCCCTATTCAGTCCATACCAAAGGAAAAAAATTCGATGAATACTGCCTGTTTTAAAGGCCACTCTATATTGTAAAAGGAGTATTAAATGATTTAAAGTTGTATTTTGTTTATGTTTTGCCTTCTCTGGAAGTAACTTCATTTGTCTGACTGAGTTACTGTGAAATTAAGGTGCATGTGGCAACATTTTCTGATCTTTGATTCACAGGTCTTCATATTGGTATCACTTCAAGTCGATATGTTCTGTCAGATTTTGTCAACAGTGCTTTTGGACTCTCATGAAATAATTTTATTAGTTGAAAACAGCTCTTTTGGAAAAGGACCTTAAATTTGAATTAATTTTTAAAGTATTTTAAAGCAGTTTGACCATAAATTCTTAGTGAAAAGATGCTCTAAGATCCATTTGCTTTTAGCTCCTTATTAACTGTTTCACTTGCCTGTTTACTCTTAGAGCTCCTTGCCATCAAGCTGTCTCAAACGTCTTTATTTATCTTGTCCTAGTGCTCGGCAGACAGCTGTTAGTCAGTAAATGCTTGTCCAGTGATGAGCATCTCTGGATAAACCCAAAAATGTTTGTCACACAGCATTGTTTTCACTTTGATTTGTTCATCCACTGAAGGCGTTTACGTTTTTAAACTGAAAAAAAGACGAGTTTGCCATGTGAAAACCAAGTTAGTCCACCCGTTGAGACATCACAGTGGAAATACGTTACTTTTAAAAGATAGATCTAAATACTATTTTTTTGGTCTTTTTTGTCGTTTTAGGGCCACACCCGTGGCATATGGAGGCTCCCAGGCCAAGGGTCTTATTGGAGCTGTAACCGCCGGCCTTCGCCACAGACACAGCAACACAGGATCTGAGCTGCATCTGCAACCTGCACCACAGCTCACCAGCAATGCCGGATCCTTAACCCACTGAGTGAGGCCAGGGATTGAACCCGAGTCCTCATGGCTACTAGACGGGTTCGTTAGCCACTGAGCCACAACAGGAACTCCTAAATAATTTTTCCTAAAGAAGTATTTTTTCTTAATGGAGTGATGACCTCATGTAGAAGATGAAAACTGATTCAGAAAGAGTTAACATGAACAGTACCCACGTTTGGTTTTAATTAGCTCGGTATTGTTGGGTTTAGAAAGAAGTCAGACTAAGGATCACATCTGTATTAGCAGCATGTAGAGTTTTGTATTTATAATTATATTTAAAATTTATAATTTTACAGTTTTATATAGTTTTATAACTCAAGGTCCATGATTTTTTAAATAATGTGTTTTACATAGAATGTGTAATATGAATTATTCTATTTTTAAAAAGCTGGCTTTGTCATTTTACTTCCTGTGGTAGGAGCTGTATGGGGGCGAGGACGTCACGCCCTTCCTGCCTGTATTGCTGGTGCTTTAGAACTGTGCCTGGCACATAGTAGACACACGGCCAACACTTGGTGGATGAGTACAATAAGAAATGGATTATTACCAAGTATTAAAAGAGAACACATATCTAAGTAACCGTTATTGGGAAAGACTTAACAACGTGTTCTGCTTGGAGAATATAAGAGAAAATTCTCATGGAGATAGAAAGGTGTCACACGCTGTATAGGTTGGCCTGTTTTCATGCAGTTACAATGGATCTTGCGCTTAAATGACCTTCTTTCCGATACCTCTGAAATAGCTGAAAACAAAGAGAACAAGAGCCACAGTAAAACTTCAGTTGCAGTACAGATTTCTTTTGCCTTATATTTTGCCTTCTCTAGAAGCAGATTCATTTGTCCGACTGAGTTGCCAACACCTGGAATCCTAAATTCTGTGGCTTCCTGGGTGAATATACCTGCCTTAGGGATTGTTGTTTTCTTAGGCCATGAATAGTAATATTAGCTGTGTCTTCCTCTGGATTAAAAAATACTTCTTCTGTTTTAAGTACCAAAGGTGAATATCCATTTATATTGTATGTTACAAAAATTTGAACTCTGGAAAGACTTTCAGATTAATAGAATCTGTTTTTAGTTGCTAGTATCATTATTGATGAATTTCCTAATGCTTAAAAGAAGTAATTACTTCTAGAGTCCTAGAGTATTTTTGAAACTGTCTGTTTCCTGCAATAAATTGAGCACGTGTAGATGTTCTCTTTTTGGGGGGCCGAGGGGGGTTGCACCTACGGCATATGGAAGTTCCTGGGCATGTCACCACAGGATAATGCTGGATCCTTAATCAATTGCACCACAGTGGGAACTCCTAGATATACTGTTTTAAAAGGCAGTTTGTTGTGTAATATAAATCTCTTGGTTATTCTGTTAATGGGGTGCTGTTTACTTATAGCAAACCCTTCTTTTTAAAGTCTGGTTGAATTAAGGAGAAATTCAATGTCCATACTATTTTAAGGAGAGTAATGCATGCAAAAACTAAAAGTAGTTTCTTCATTAAAAGTGACTGCATTTCAATTAAAAAATTAACTCTCATTTGCTCTTTATCTATCTTTCCTGCTTATGGCATCTGATTCTAAACCTTTCATCCCTGTGAACAGTTAGCAGTAGCTAATCTAGATAACTTTGTTTTTCTAATTTATAAGTAACCCCTTAGGATGATTAAAGAAAGGGCAGGAAACCTTTGTGAGAGTTATTCTCTGTGTGTCTGGGTAGAGATCTGTTCAGAGAAGGCACACTTGGTGCCTGAGAAGAGTTGAGAGAAGAAATGGAGAGATGATGTCTAGGTTAAGTTAGGTTCAGTGAAGGAATAGAAGATTTAGTGGAGTAAATGCAGGCAATTCCAAAGCTGAATCGAAACTTTCATTATCTTTGGGCTGATTTTAAATACCGTGAAGGAAATCATGGTACCGTCTGTGTAACCAAAACAAAACACAACAAAATAATTCATGTCCCAGAGTAGATTTCAAAACGCTTTATTAAAAATACTCTATTGTTGAAGCATTTTATTCCAGTGCAGGTGCCTAGTTGAAAAAAGTGAGCCTATAGTCACAGTTTATATTTGCACATTTGCATAAATTCTGCCAGTGGTTTTTTTTTTTTTTTTGCAAACCATCAAAGAAAAGTCCGCTCACATTTAGGCAACATTACGCCGTGTGACTGTCCACATACACATTTTATAGTTCCCCCCTCCAAATTGAATAAGTGAAGTTAATTTTAATACTCCCTTTAATCCAACATATTACATATTTCAGCATGTAATCAACATAAAAGCGTTAAGGAGAACTCTTATGTTTATTCACACGAAGTCTTTCGTTGATGTGCATTTTGCACTTGCAGCACATCCGCATCTGGACTCGCCCCACGTCCAGTGCCCATGACAGCAGTGCAGGTTGAGAGGTTTGTGGGGAGTTCAGCTGTTTGTCAGCTCAGAGCAAGGCTCAGGCACCAGTGAGGCGATGGCCGCCTGTCTGTTGCCGTGACTGGTGGGTGCACCCTTGTTGGAAAGGGTGCAGTAGTTCTGTGGGTTGAGTTCCGTGTCCTGTGGGAGCGGATACTTGTGATGGCGTCCTCTGAGCACCGTTATCATGCTGGATTTGCAGAAAATTTCTTGTCAGAGATGCTGATGGCCTAGATCCTGGCATGTGACAATGCTGCAGTGAAGCAGTTCTTGTGACGTTAAGCTAGTGTCCATGCAAGATGGAAGCTCACTTTGCAGTTCTTTGACTTGGACTCTCTCTTGCTTTGTGTCAGTGGATGTAGGAAGGCAACCTAACACTTAGTTTCAAATTAGAACTTTGTTTTCAATTTATAATTGTCTAGTGATAGCTTTTGTAAAATCCTGGGGGAATCAAGTGTCCTTTTTTGGGGGGGGATAAATATCTCATTAAACTAATGCAATTCACATTGCCTTTTGAGGACGTAATTAGACTGGTAGCATCATTCCAATTTGATCTGACCTATGAGCTCTATACATTGTCTTTATGTGAAGGTGTATGGTGTTGTAAGACAATCTTTGACAGAGTGATTTTTCCAAAAGATGTGATGAGACCAGGCCTGCCATTTCTAAGCGAAGCAAAACCCGTTAAGCAGCAAGTTCCTGGGGCTTGTGAAATCGTTCACCTTTGTAACTCAAAACCTGTATTTTCTTTTTTTCTTTTTTTTTTTGCCTTTTTCCCTTTTCTAGGCATATGGAGGTTCCCAGGCTAGGGGGTCTAACAGGAGCTGTAGCTGCCGGCCTTCGCCACAGCCACAGCAACGCGGGATCCGAGCCGCGTCTGCAACCTACACCACAGCTCACAGCAACGCCAGATCCTTAACCCACTGAGCAAGGCCAGGGATCGAACCTGCAACCTCATGGTTCTTAGTCGGATTCCTTAACCACTGAGCCACGAAAGGAACTCCAAAAACCTGTATTTTCGATGCTTTTACACTTTTTATACTTTTATACTCAAAACCTGTATTTTTTACACTTCTTTTTCGAATTAAGAGTAATGATGAAAAGTAACCCTTCTGTAAACTTGGGTTCCTTTGGTTTTAATTCTCTTCCGAGTTGGAAAGAGTTTTCATTCTTTTCTGAGTTAAAAGTTCACATTTTCAGATTTTGGAATTTCCTGGGTAACTTTTGGGATGTGCTCACTGGGGTTATTTATTTATTTTTTTTTCCTGTCCTGTTCTAGTAATGACGCTGTTCTTGGCATTTGGATGGACACGGACCGTTCAAACCTCTATGCCCTACAGACTTGCCCCTGCCTCCCTCTCAGATCTACCTGTTTCCTTTTGGGCTGCAACAGTTTTCACATCAAAAGTTGTGAATGAAGCCTAAGTAAATATGTGTATTTCGTGCTGGCTGCTGGCCGGGAAAGTGCCGAAGCAGCTGGCGATTTTTTTTTTTTTTAACCCCTGCCGGGGGGGGGGGGGGGGGGGACCATCAATGTGACAGGTAAATAGCATTCCTCAATAAAGCCTGAGCTCCCCTCCTGCCCCGGCTTCAAGACTGTAGAATGCGGGGATTGTCTCATTCAGAGCCCTATTGATTAGGTCGCAGCCTGGTCTGCAGGGGGGTGCCGGAGTTGCCCCGGGGCCACCTCACTACAGGGGAATTTGCCAAAGCCCCTGTGAAAGGGCCCCATGGAGTCTCCGCATTACCTTATGAAGAGGAATCAGTTCTGGCAGCTGAGTCCTTATTAAGGACCTATTAACTTCTTCAAGCTTCTCCTGGGATTGAAAACCACCGGGGAGGGAAGGAATAATAAAAGGAAGTTGTTGCCCAAGCCACTGAGGGGTGCACCTTACCCCGCCTCCGGGGGTGCATCCGTTCAGTTGCAAATGTATTTCCTGCTTAGGGCTTCTCTTAGCTTTAGAAGTCCCCCTAAAGGCCTTGGAGTTTGGAAATGATTATATGATGTTGATTCTTTTCTTTGAAGAGTTGACTCTCTCTAGAGCATTGGGGCAAAATTGGCAGGTCACTACTTGCATTTTAAAAAGGAGCTTCGTTTTCCAGTGAGAGGGCAATATATAACCATTGTAGAGGTCTCAGAAAATGTAAACTGTTATAAAGCAGAAAGAGAGAAAGAAAGAAGGAAGGAAGAAAGGAAAGAAAGAAAGAAAAAAGAAAGAAAGGAAAAGGAGAGAGAGAGAGAAAGAAAAAGAAAGAAAGAAAGAAAGAAATTTCTTCTGCCCAGAATAGAGCACCAGTGAAATTTTTTTTTCCAGACTTGTGTACACACACACACACACACACACACACACACACACACAGCCCTCTATATAACTCCAAGCATCGGATGTCTTAAAAAGTAAACTTAACACTGTACACATGGCTTTGTTGCCTTCCTTTTAATACATATATGCAGGGTCTTTTGTGATTTTTAAATACTCTTAGAGGACATGATTCTTGGTAATATGGCATGCCATCACAGAGGTAAACTCTAATCAGTATAAGAATACCCAGTTTTTGAACACCTAAATTATTTCCTGATACCTGTACTGTTTCTCTGTTGCCCTGGCATAAATTCCAGGAGGTGGAATTACAAAGTCAAAGGAAATGAAAAATTCAAAAGCTTTTTTTGATACAAAACAACCTGCCATAGTTTTATCCAGAAATAAAAGCCTCATCAACATTTTAAGAGAGTTCATCTTTGCATTAATTGCTGCCATTTAAAAGCACAACCCCAAAAGGTGCCAGTATTGTCGTTAAAAAAACTTCCTTCAGGGAACTGTCATAATTGAAATGGTGATTGTTTATTTTGTGACTGCACCTCTGGTTATGTGTTTGAAAATTCTGATGTTTATAAACCAACTTTTTGAATCTATACTTTTTGATTTAATTTTGCATTTTTAGATCTTCATCCCCAGTGGCTTCTTAATGCTTATCGTATGTGCCTCCTGTGTACTGGATAAAGGTCCTAAGAAAAAAATAACTCTAAAAGGGGAGTTTACTTTTTGTTTCATTGGGTAGATGCGGCTTACTCTATAGAAGCATATGTTTAGTATGAATTTCTACTGTGAGGCTTTTCAAATAAAAAAATGTGATTTTACTATTAAAATCAAGAGTACAAGTTCTTTTCCTTCCCGAAGTGGTCCTTGTAAATGAATTCACTATCCCGTGTCCATCCATTAGATACATTCAGCAGCTTAGTGATTGAATTAAAACAAATTATCTTATTCGTGGGATGATTTGAGAACAGATTATCCAAGATCTGTTATCAGGCGATAAGGAATTCCTTGACAGCTATTAACTCAAATTATGTGCCTGGGAGAGACCGGAGCAGATAAAGGATACAGGCTTCTATTGAAAGAGAATTGTATGAAGAACGGTTTAAAAATAAAAACAAAAACCAAAGCGGTGAACTTTTAAGATAAGGACTTAGGCAATAGATTTACGAATTAAATATTAATATTCACTTTGTAATTGAGTCAGAGTGCTACATTTAAACAGATTAGGCCTGGACGTTCTGAGGGTTGATGCACTGATTTGGGAGGTATGCCAGGGTGATTTTATCAAGCCCTTGGGACAAAAAGAACACTTATTTGGAAATCCATGAAGATTTTATTTTTTTGTTAGCTTCCTATTGCATACTTGCAATTGCAGTAACTCATAAATGGTGCGTTTTAGAATCTCATTTACGAACAAAATGGTAAAGAGAATATCTTTACATGGTTTTTTTTTTTTTTCTTTCCCCCAGAATTTGGGTGGAGAGGAAAATTCACAAATAATTATGGTGCACAGACTTTCTGCCTCTGCGCCATGGGAGGGAGACTCATTCTAAAGGCGACAGTGCTGAATAGATGCATCTTTAATCACCTGGAAGTAAAAATTCCATTATTTTTCTAAATCAGACAGTGGTTTTGATGGAGCAGTTGGTTGATTACAGCTCTTCGGGGCTTTATTTCCCAACACCTACTTCCCTGCATATTTGAATTCTAGCTTCAGGCACTGTCCTGAGTCAGAGAGTCAAAGAGTTTAGAGCAGGGATATGCGGTAGGTGTATTGATTTAGTAGTTTTTGGGGTAATCGGGCTATTTAAAGGAAGTGAGATTTCCTGATAGCGGATTCCCACAACCTGGGTGCTGTAAAATGGACTCTTACCTACAAACACAGAAGCAAAACTTGGATAAGTTACCGAGCAACCTACTGAATGGAGCAGAGAATTCAGATCTGCCACTGTTTTGTTTTTTTTTTTTTAAAGCGAGAATGATGCTTCTTGCCTAATTCGAAGGAAATAAAGTCTGTGGCAGAAGTCAACAAAAAGTCTTCACGGCCTTTTAAGTAATCAAATGTGTGCTGGCTTTATGGAAAGCAGAATTCTGTTAAAATCACAGAGTCCTGTGTGTAGAAGGCCTACTACAGGCTCCTTGTCACTGGCTTGAAAGTTGCTGGCTAAATGCCTCAGAAAGTTAAAGAAAGGAACCTCTGAGTTGTGTTCAAAAGAAAAATTGAGGGCGTTCTCATCGTGGCACCGTGGAAACGAGTCCTAGTAGGAACCATGAGGTCGCGGGTTCGATCCCTGGCCTCACTCACTGGGTTAAGAATCCGTCATTGCCGTGAGCTGTGGTGTAGGTTGCAGATGCGGCTTCGATCCTGGCATTGCTGTGGCTCTGGTGTAGGCCGGCAGCTGTGGCTCCGATTAGAACCCTAGCCTGGGAACCTCCATATGCTGAAGGAGCAGCGGCCCTTGAAAAGGAAAAACTAGAGTAAAAAAAAAAAGGTGTTGAGTGTATGATGATCCTTACCTAAGGAATAGCTAGAGGCACTAAAGCAATCCTGGGACCCTATTTGCTGGTTGCAAAATCTGCTGTGGTTTTAAGATCTTAGTGAAGCTTTTTCCTTGGAAGTAGGACATGGGAGGCCTTCCCATGTGCCATGTTCTTACTGAAAAACAAGGACGTTTGGCTTCCTGGTTAACCCTCTCGTTTGCGGTGGTCGTTTAATGCTCTCTGTCCCCCTGCAGTTCCGTATTCTAGCATCCCTCTGAAATTTTAAGGACAGGGACTGAAATGCTTCCTTACAGCTTATTCATTCATGAAGTGTCCAGCTTGTGCTTCCTCGCCCTGCGTCTGCCTCTGCCTGTGCGGAATGCTTTGTTTGATCTGAGGGTCGTGCCCTTGGACTGCCCTTCCGGTGATGAAAGTAAGGTGAGGTGACTCACAGTGGAGCCCGATAAGGCAGGAATTTGCTTCTTGGTGACTTCTCTCTCGTTTTCTGGCTCTGAGATTCTGCCGCTGTACTTTCTCGCTCGAGGGATTAGGGCACCGGGTGCCTTTCATCCTGAGATACAGTAGTACGTGCACAAACGGGGCTTGCCTGCTGAATTCCTGAAATTCATGACTTTGGACATAAAAGAAGTTGCCAAAAATAATAAGAGGCTGACAGTTCTCGGTCAGTCACAACTGAACTCCGAATAATAAATGAAAAACCACACCTCTTTTATTAAACGTGGAACCCTATCCAGAGGTTGCCCTTTTGGTTTGATTTCTTAAATTTTTGTTTATTACCCAAAGTTTTTGTCGAAAAAATGTTGCACTGTGCTGTCATTAATACCGGCAGGGGGAAAGAGACCTGAGATTTTTTTTTTTTCTTTTTCCAGTTACACCCCGCCCCCAGGTTAATGATTAACATACGGTCATTCACTTACGGAAGAATGTTGATTGCTTTGGAAAATGCATGGTAGTTATTTGAAGTTTCTTAGCCGTTTCATTCTGTTGAAAGTGGCCCGGCGTCAGTTTCACGTTCTGCGCCTCAGACGGTCAGGTTCGCGTGCGGAAGGCGGGTGGGATGCGTCTAGGTGGCAAGCACGGTTTGCAGTCACTAGTGAGTCTTGTACGGGAGCCAACTGGAAATTTTCAAAAGCACTTTTTCTCCCTCTTACAGCCACCGTCCTGGCCCTTCTAAAGCACTCATTTCATGGCGTTGGGCACAGAAGCCCTGTTCAGCCGAACCTCAGCCTGGGTTTGGACGTGGTACCTTTTTTAAAAATTGTGTCGTTTAAAAAGTCTTCCAAAAGCTTGTCTGTTCGAAAGGACGATAATCTAGTCTGTTATCATCAAAAATACATAGTTCATAAGGACCTGAGTGGATAGGTGAGGCTCCTGTGGGATAAAGAATTTCTTTTCCTTTTTCTTTTTTGTTGTTTAAGAATTTCTTACAAATATAATACATTCTTAAACACAACATCAGAAATCTACTTTATTTTCTTAAGTAGGTAAGCATCTACCTAAAGTTCTATCTAAACTATTAATTTGCATCTTCACCTGTTTGCATAAATGAGTCACATAATTACCTGTGTTTTGGCTCAGTGGAATTAATGAAGAAGTAATAGCGCTGGGCTGTGACTCTTAAAAACTAGAAAACTCAGTGTTGTTAAATTTTATGTGCCATAGCTTGTGATTTTTTTTTTTTAATTTTCTGTGAAGGTTTTGGAAGTCCCTGTGGGCATTTAACCATTTTCAGATTTTCAGAGGAATCTTTGATCCCTCAGAGAATGAATAATTCCAGGAGCTGAACAGAGAGAAACGCAGACTGCACAGTAAGCCCTGCTGATCCTTCCTGGGTCTGTGGCCTTAGGGAGAAAGACCAGTTGCCTAGACCATCCTAGAAAGAGTGGAGGTGGTAGGGAAATCGGGATGTGCGGAGCAGAGGGGCGGAAGGGGTCTCAAGTCTTGCGTGGGTCCCTGAGGGGTGAGGGCTTTGGAGAAATCACCTGTGGCCTTTGAAGGTGAATCTGTGGGAGAATTTCACTCAGGCAGGATGTCAGAGGAGGGAAAAAGGCCTTCATGAAGAGTTCCTTCCTCCCCCTTCCCTTCCTCTCTAATTACTGTTTATTGACAGCCACTACCATCCAGAACCTGGTCCAGGCGCTGTGGATTCTGCGTCGTACAGATGCACAGCGCCGTGGGCTTCGTGGAGCTCTCTGGAGAGAGGAGACGGCTAATAAACAGGTGCATAAGAAGATGAACGCATATACTCTCGGCTTAGCGGTGCTGGGAGGGAAGCGATTTTCTGCAGGGTGTAGACCATCTTCTCCGAGTGGAGTGGGTTGGGTAGGCCCTCTGAGGAGGTGAGGTGAGCAGGGACCTAAAAGACGAGAATGGAGAGCCAGCCATTTGAAGACAACTTCCCATCAGCGGGCGTAGCCGCCCTGAAATCCAAACAAGCCTGTGTGGCTGGATGTCTGCCATGCGAAGGGTGAGAGAGCAGGGACCTGGTCACCTGGAGCAGGTGACTGGGGGGACCCAGGACCGGTGGGCCCAGGGAAGGGCAGCCCTGCCTTCTCGGAGGAGAGGACTTGCCTGCCCTCCCAGTCTGGGCTGATGCCCCTTTCCTGCCAGCTCCCTTACTTGCCCGCAAGTCCCCCTGTGAATTTTTGTCCCCATCCTAGCTTTTTTTTTTTTGGTCCCCATTTAGTGTTCCTAGCTTTGGGGACCTCTGTGATAGCTGGTGATCACTGGTGACAAGGAGAGGAGGAAGGAAAATGCTCCTTTCAGCTTTGATGGTTTGCCAAACCAATTTTCTTCTCCGGTAATAGACTTTCTCTCAGATATAAACCCTTGAAATAAGATTGCAGTTTTAACTCCTTTTTTAAAAGTCATCGAAAGCAAGTTCTTTTCCTCTCAGAAGCAAGTTTTCTATTTCTAAGAAGTTTTCCTTCGTGCTTATACATCCTAAAAAGTCTTAAATTAGAGACATTCACAAGTTGTCGCAGTTTGTCAGGTGAATTGGTGATGTTTTGAAAAGAACCTTGGGGCGCCGTGGTATTGGTCTTCCCGGACTTGGGTGGGGACCTGGGTTTCCCTCCCAGGTCTTAGCCAGGGCTCCTTTTTTTCTGCTTATGATACTAATGCTTTGCACCTTTGGTGACAAAGGGATTAACTATAATAGAGGTATACAGTTTAGTTTTCAATTTTTTGTTTAGTAATCATGGTGTATTCTAGGAATGACTTTGGTTGGACGTGGTTCGTTTTAACCTGTGAATCTGTGATGACTTTTGGAGACGTGATGGAAGTTGATCAGAATTTGGTGACTGTTAACGGGGAAGGAGACAGCATCTGGGCAGAGACAGGCGTAATGTTCTCTGTACCAGAGACCTCTAATTTGATCTTTCCGGTTTTGATTATCATATCATATCTGAAATGAGACTTTGTGTCTCCTAAAAGCAGCTCTAAAATGTATTGGGATTTGGAGGAGAGTTTGTAACAGACCCCAGGGACCACTTGTAGCGATCTGGAGGAGGTGACTGGGGGGACACTCATTTCACGTGTTTTTGGTACGGTCACCCGAAACAACATACTTACGTGTCTCTGTGGAAAGTGTGGCTACACTTGTCTAGATTTCTTTTGCTCTGCAGCGTTCCATTCACAAGCACTCAGTAGTTTATTCACCTGGTCTTGAAGTGATTCCAATAGTTGTGCTTCGAACACTTCTCGACAATAGTGTGGTTTCTATTAGCTCTTTTTCTTTCTGGAGTAATAGTAGCAGCCTTTATAAAATAACAGAGGTTGGGAATTAAGGTATAGTGTGTCCTTAAGGATCTTTCTAAAACTTGGCTTTGCTTTAGCATCTCAAGCATCAAAGTGGACTTCTTAGTAGCGATTATTATCTTTATACTTTTAACCCGTCTTAATCCTTCTAACTCACCTACTCCCACCCCCATTTTACTTAATCCTTTTAACCCATCTACCCCCCCACACCCCCACTTTATTATTGAGGAAACTGAGGTATAGAGAGGAGTAAATTGCCAGAGATCACGCAGTTACTCAGATGCAGGGTTGGGACAGCTAACAAGAACACTGTGACAATGACTGATTATATTCCTTGAAGACTCCTGCTTACAAGTAACAGCTTTGGGGAATCGAACCAACATGGTTTGGAAATCCTGTTCCCCTCTGCAATTCTGAAATAAATGATACTCTTGGTCGGTCAGGATTGGGATGTGTGATTAAGTCCAAGTTGTAGAGAACAAGGTAAGGTGGGGCCAGTAGTACATTTAAGCTTGCTTAGAATTTATGGCAGATGGTTAACGTGGAGACTGTATCTGTGATGCTTGCTTGCTTTTTTTTCCTGATAAGACTCATCTCTCCCACAAATCAGAAGCCGTATTTCACACCCCCTGGAATTTAGGTTAAGGCAGCCACTCACTTCTTTACCAGGTACCACCCTTGAAGGGAAGTTGGGGTTTCGGGAGATGGAGTTCCGAGGACGGCTCTGATTCAAGGTCTGCAGCCTCATGACACATCTTTGTCCAGACCATGGCTTCCTCATTCGTAAAGTCAGAAGAGTTGGACTAGATAATTTTTATCACTCTCTATTGGTTCTTGAATTTTATCTGCTTCTTTGCTGTGGTCATTTAAACTAACTGAACGCCATGCTTTACTTCTCTTGAGTTTGGAACTTCGTAAAATGATATTTACTTAGGAGGTCAGCTGCCTCCCTGTGCCTTTGCGAAGGTTTGTGGATCCTGTTCCATTTTCTTCCAGAGGGGCGGGGAAGAAGCTGTAGATGAGGAGAGAAACCGGCAGGAAAGACAGTGCATTATGGAATCATATTAAGTGTTTTATGGTGGTACCTTCAATAATCACGTATGTGGGTCCAGTCGTATTCATTTCACGGTTCTGTCACTCTGTGTTCTATTCTTTGAATCTTTGAATAATTTTTACCCTGTTAGAAAAACTGGTGTCTCAGTTTTTGCCTCCTGTTTCTTCCGATCCCTTGCACATTTCCTTTGAACTGATTAGGTTAGTCCTTTAGATGATATTTCTTCTTAAAGAAAATAAAGCCCATGGCTATGTCAGCATTATTTCAAAATATGCTAGTAAGGGGAATATTTTAAAATCCCTTGGGAGTTCCCATCGTGGCCCAGTGGTTAACAAATCCGACTAGGAACCATGAGGTTGCGGGTTCAATCCCAGGCCTTGCTCAGTGGGTTAAGGATCTGGCATTGCCGTGACCTGTGGTATAGGTTGCAGACGTGGCCCGGATCTGGCATTGCTGTGGCTGTGGCGAAGACCAGCGGCTACAGCTCCAGTTCGACCCCTAGCCTGGGAACCTCCATATGTCGCGGGTACGGCCCTAAAAAGAAAAAATCCCTTTATTATTTGGTTAAATTAATTGAGACTAAATTTACAGACATAATTGTTTTTTCTTTTTCTGATTAGATACTAAGGTCATTTGAGAAATATTTATATATTTCTGTTCCTGGGTAGCAAGTTAGCAGTTAATGGATTAGCTTACTGGATCTGTGAGTTAGGGTTGCCTGAGAAGTTACCAGGTTATAAGGTGACCATTTAGGTGACTTTTTTTTTCTCAGAATTGTTTTTTGTGTGTGTTCAGGGCTGCATCCATGACCTATGGAGGTTCCCAGGCTAGGGTCAAATTGGAGCTGCAGCTTTGGGCCTGTGCCGTAGCTGCAGCAACTCTAGATCAGAGCCGCATCTGTAACCTGCACAGTAATGCTGGATCCTTAACCCACTGAGCAAGGCCAGGGATCGAACCTTCATCCTCATGGATACCATTAGCACTGAGCCGTGACAGGAACTCCTTTTTTCAGATTTTTAACAAATAGCCTGTTACAGCAAACTAACCCAAAAGTAAAATAGAGAAAATATGACTGTTTTCACCACCTCTTTCATAAATGGCTGGATGAAGAGGCGGTCTTTCCAGGAGTTTAGGATTGTATTGTGGTTTTGTTTTGTATTTGTTTTTGTCTTTTTAGCGCTGCATCTGTGGCATATGGAGGTTCCCAGGCTAGGGGTCGAATAGAAGCTGTAGCTGCTGGCCTACGCCACAGCCACAGCAACACCAGATCCGAGCCCCGTCTGCGACCCACACCTCACCTCACAGCAACGCCGGATCCTTAACCCACTGAGCAAGGCCAGGGATCGAACCCGCAACCTCATGGTTCCTAGTTGGATTTGTTTCCCCTGCGCCACGACAGTAACTCCCTAGGATTGTATCATCTTTAAAATGATTTTTTTTTTAAATCACAATCAGACCTGATAACAGAACCATCTGACCTCTTTCCTTTGAACTTATCTGATACCCTGTCATGAGCTAGAAATATTTGAGCTTCTTTAGAAATGCCAGTTATGTAGGGATCATGCTTTTGTTTCCCCTTTGCATTTTGAATTTGTATTTCGTTTTATGGAAAAAAGTATTTTGGAGCATACAGATAATTTCAAAATGAAATGTGAGGTACTTTCATTTTATTGAGTTGCCGCTTCACTATTAAGGAAGATCTGTTTTTAGTGTTTTGTACTTTCAGCAGTTGTACGTTTAATCCAGAAGGTTTTGCTTTTATTTATTTATATTTTTATATTATCTCTGAGACATTTCAGTAACTGCTTTACTAGTTAATTCCAGCTAGTGTGCTGTGCACTTCTGAATATATCTCTTCTTATGGTTAATTTGATTATACACACTTTTCTAATATCTGTGGCGTCTGGATGTTGCTGTATTTCTTTTCGTACTCTATATCTTCTGTTATCACTTCATTTTATTATGGTTAGAATTAGAGAAAAAGATACTTCACTTTTTAATGAAATGCGTGCTACCACTGTTTTAAAGAGCGACTTTGGCCTCAGAGGGAATTGAGGACAAGGATGATGTAAGAACTGCTGTGCTTATTTATTCTGTACAGTTCTTTTTTCCCAAATTCAGTTCTCTGCTTCAGTTTTTTTTTTTTTTAATGTAGCTATGAGGCAGCCATCTGAGACCCACCAGTCCACTCTTGCGTAGCCTCTTACTGTGCAAGTAAGAATTACACTTCCATCATCTTTTCGTTGGCCGTGGCATGCAGAAGTTCCTGGGCCAAGGGTCAAACCTGCGCCCCAGCAGTGACAACGCCGAGTCCTTCACCGCGAGGCCACCAAGGATCTCCTCCATCATCTCTGAGATGGTGCATTAGCGTTGGCTCCACATTTCAAAGCACTTCATGAAATGTGTTTCCTGTTTGCTTAGCATAGTGCAGATAATGTAATTCGTCTGGATGCCTTGCAGTTGCCGATGGGTGATCTTGGTTGTGATGATTCCATTGGTGAGTGTGATAGACGGGATGGTCCAAGTTTGTGGGGTCTTGATTGTTCCCCTCCAGTCTTAGAAGAACCAATAAAGACAGCCGTGCCCCGTCTCTTTGTGATTTTTAAAAATATATCAGATTAGGAATCTTCTAGTACATTGAGGTCTGTCACTGATTTCTTCGTTTAAGAAAATCCGAATTCACAAAACAGAGTTAGAAGGGATTAATTATGTGCATGTACAAGTTGATGCTTTGCCCTAATAAAGATTCTTAGTAAGGTTTAATCAAATCTTTGCGATGCATTTAGATCATTATTTTTAAGTGTCTGACTTAATTTGAAGAGCTTGGTAGCATAAAACATGGTATTCCCGAAGCTTATCCTAAGTTACTGGTGTCATTGGGTCAGTTCATAACTAGGTTAGTGTCACTGAGTTTCTGAGTTCTTTTAGTTACTGGGGTTTGGTTGCAAATTATTCAGATATTAAAAGTAGCTGAATATTGCCTCTAAGTTACACCTTTTTCATGTGTAAAATAATTTGAATTTTTTAAATTTAAAAACTGCTTTATGGTTAAAATAGAATCTAATAGAGAAACTGGGTTGCTTCATTCATATGATCAAAAGTAAAGAAAAAAATGCCACTTAGGAGCAGATAGGAAAGGGTGAGGAGGATTTACACAGGGCTTTTTATTTGCTTCCGTGGGTGTTCGATTCACGTAAAACATACCTTCCTCTTTGCAGAGTTGAATCACATGTGGGCCTTAAATTTTAAGAAAAATAAGTAGGTAGAGCTTGCTGTATTTAGAATCCGCTTTCGGAGCTCTTGTCGTGATCCAGTGGTTAACGAATCTGACTAGGAGCCATGAGGTTGCAAGTTCGATCCCTGCCCTTGCTCAGTGGGTTAAGGATCTGGCGTTGCCGTGAGCTGTGGTGTAGGTCGCAGACGCGGCTCGGAACCCGCGTGGCTGTGGCTGTGGCGAAGGCCGGCAGCTGCAGCTCCTGTTAGACCCCTAGCCTGGGAACCTCCATATGCCACGGGTGCAGCTCTACATAAAGGCAAAAAGACAAAAAAATAAATAAAAAGAATCCGCTTTCTGGAAGCCTAAACAAACCTTCAAAAAAGGAAAACTTGCTCTTCTCCCAGCCTGGTTCCTTCTAGGACTCTGGAGACAACTGTCTCTTGGCAAGAGCTGTGTTTATCCAGTGACCAGTGTAGTACTTGACTGTAGCGGAGGAATCTCATTCCATTCCTTCTTTAGCAAGGGAGTGCTTCCCAGGTTTGGCATGAGGCCTCCTCGTTTCAGCTGACATGGGAAGCGGCGGGTGGGACCTGGTCGTCTGGCCGGAGAGCGCTTCGCAGTGCAAGTGTTCGGGCAGTTGTTGCTCAGCTCACGGAAACCTCGAAGTCACTCTTTGCTTGTAAAGGTTGCTTTCGCATTTTTGAAATTTCTTACGTTCTGTTGATACGCTTTGCATTAATCCCTTATATGTGTGGGCTTAAAAAAATATTTTTATGCAGCACATGTGTTTCTTGTAGAAAATATGAACACAAAGAAGACAAAAAATTTACTCATCCCCATCATCCACCATTTTTAGTGTCTACACACATCTTAGCCCTGTCTTTTCTCACAAAATGGAATTTTATACATATATATTATTCTTTTTTTAGAGCCTCACCCAAGGCATGTGGAAGTTCGCAGGCTTGGGGTCGAATCAGAGCTGTAGCTGCCAGCCTACGCCACAGCCACAGCAACATAGGATCTGAGCCGCATCTGCGACCTATACCACAGCTCACAGCAACGCTGGATCCTTAACCCAGGGAGCGAGGCCAGGGATCGGACTCACATCCTTATGGATACTGGTCGGGTTCATTAACCACTGAGCCATGATGGGAACTCCCTAAAATTTATTTTTAAAAACCACATAATTACAGGTTCCATCCTAAAATTCAGCCAGGGATTCATAACCTAAAAAGGGATTTATTTGACATTTGTGTGAGTTACTTATAAGAGATAAAATAATGGGAAATAAGTATTAAAGTAACTGTTTATTAAAGTATTGTGTTGCCTTTCTCAAACAGGTAGTTTGAGGAAATAAATTACAATTTAACCATCTTTCCCATAATACTTTGTTTTACTTTTCTCGGTTTCTTTAGCACTTTGTACCAGGCCTGGCAAATGGTTGGAATCACGTGTCATCAGTTTTTATACGACACAAAACTTTTACAACTGACTTTTAAGATTTAGAACTCCGAATCTACCCATTCAGCATTTTAAAATTAATAACACATATTGAAAAGTCTATTATGATATTTTCATAGTGATAGCCGGTGTTCTGTAATGCCTTCTAGTGATTGTACTTCATTTAATATAAATTTAGTCTGCATTTCTACATAACAGGATGATATAAATATACCCACTTCCTGAATACGGAACAGTGTTGGATTCATTTTTATAGCCTTTTCCTTTTTTATCCTAAACTTAGTCACAGGGGATTCTTGAAATTTGTGTAGGGATCTCTTTGGCCCATTTATACTTAATTCATGTCATTCTTCCAGGAGCACATGCTGGTAAGCTTTCCTTGACTTTTTTTTTTTTTCTATCAGTAGTGATAGATTATGAAGATCACCTCCCAGGATTATAAGGAAAGAACCACGGCTTGAGGGTCAGATATGCATCCTGAATCTCAGCTCTGCCACCACATCAGAATAGGGAAAGCATAGGGAGCACCCTGGTGGTTAGGAGTTTGGGCTGTGGAGCTAGGCAACCAGGTTTTGGAGTCTTGCTTCTTTGTAACTAGTTGATTAACTTAGGGCAACTTGCTTGACTTTTGAGGCTTCAACAAATCAGTAAATGCTGACTTAGAAGGCTGAGTGATAAGGAATTCCAATGATTAATCTGTGGCTGTGATGATGATGACCAGATGACCTTAGACCAGTGAATTCTCAGCTCTCAACATCTGCAGGCACATACGGACAACGAGGAGAGGCCCCTGAATATACAGTATACTTGTGAAGATTCAACAGCAGGGCGAATGTTAAGCGTGTACTAAATGCGCATCCTGTAAATACAAGGTGGGAAGTCATCCACGTGGAAATTGCATAGTTGTTAGAAAACAGACTGCCACAGGCATTGCCATTGGTACGTTAAATGTTTCCTTTGGATTTGAATGCCTCCAGTGGCCGTCTGGTGTATGTATTTTTTTTTTTTTTAGGACCGCAGGTACAGCATATGGAAGTTCCCAGGCTAGGGGTCGTATCTGAACTGCAGCTGCCAGCCTACACCACAGCCACAGCAACACCCAGATCCAAGCCGCATCTTTGACCTACATCACAAAAGCACTGGATCCTTAACCCGCTGAGCGAGGCCAGGGATCGAACTTGCATCCTCATGGATACTGGTCAGATTCGTTACCACTGAGCCACGACAGGAACTCCCTATGTTCAAATGATACTTTTGATACCGAAGGATGATCCTCTTTAAGAGAGCTTATCCATGAAAGCCCTTATTAACAATATTAATGATTCTGACACAGAAATCAGAACTTGGAATCCTTTCTCCACAAAACCTGAAAACACGGTTTAGCAGAGCTTGCCACGGGAATGACTCTTGCAAAGCCAAAGAAATCCCTGGACTTGAAACACGATGCTGAAAATCTGATTATGAACTTAATTCGTGTGTTTTCCTAAGTTTGCAAGTCAGAAAGCTTCCTCAGCGGATTTTAAAGTTGTCGAAACAATTTTAATTGAAAGAGTGGATAGATATGCATTTTAATTAAAATGACTTAAATAGGCAGTCCAAGTAATGAAAAAACAGATTGACAGTTACTCTGTAAGAAGCATTCCCTTTAATCATTAACTTATGACCTAACTGCACAGTGTAATTATAGAACTTCCTAGACCTAAAACTTTGTGAGTAGTTTCATATATAAATACTTTTGAATATTAAATTGTTGAAGCTGTCACAATATCCGTTGTTATCCATTGACTTAGATGAAATAAAACGAGATGAAAGTACATCTAAGATGTAGAAGTTAAATAAAACAAGGTCATACTAGCAAAAAACTTTTAAAGGACTGTTGGTACTTAGGCTTTGTTTCACTTTTTTTTCTCTGCCTTTAAAATATGACTTAAAATTCACAGTTATAGAAATTTACAGTTAAAAAACATTTTAGTTCATTTCTTTACTGTCCTTCCATCAATTTGTTCTTCCAGACCTTTTTATTTCCTCCTGAGCATGTAATTGTATATGTGTTTAGTTTTGTTTCAAAATTAAAAACTATATAAACAAAACCAAGGTTCTATTCACTTACGTAAAGATTTATATTTTTGCTTACTTTGTGTATCGTCGATGTTGTTCCTTTTAATTAATAGATGCTATTTTTGAAAGCTGTGTCCTATGTGCCATTATAAATTACCAAGTGCTCTTTTAATCCTGATGCCGTGGAAGGTGCTTAATGTCTTAATGGCACAGAACAGCAAGGTTTTTGCAGCATCAGATCCATTACCCAGATCTCCAAATGCTGCGAAAACAACATAACCATTTTCTTCCATCTGGTCACTCCGTTTTTACATTCTGTTGAAACCAGGGCTTTCCCTGGAAACTGCAGGCCCTGTCCAGTTGCTCATGGGCTTTCCTCCATTCAGAGGACACAACCAGAAACTCATCCGTGTCACAGCAAGACTCTCTGGAGCCAGTCTCTTTGGGATTGAGTCCCAGTTCCACCAGTAATGGACTGTGGACTTTGGGCAAGTCATTGACACTACTTCCTCATCTGAATTAGGGGTGATCGTGTTACCTGCTCCTCTTAAGAGTTTCTACAAAGACTTGAGACATCTGAACCTAGTGTCTGGTGTCTTGTGAGCTCTGTCTTGTGTATTTGCTGTTCTGTGACCCTGTCACCGTTGTCATCACCATTTCAGGTGAGTTTGCTGTGTTCTGAATTATAAATGGCTTCTCACAAAATAGCACTCATGGCAGGTTATTGCTTTTGAAAGATGGGGCAGTGGTCACAGTCCGTACCGTGTCTTTAAACTGGAGGGATAGTTTGACAGTGTGACCTCACTCTGGGTTGGCTGGAAGAGCTGTGTTGAACTATGCCTGTGCCGTCTACCTCTTATCAGTTTGGCCAGTAGGAGGTGCTTCTGAGTTGACTTATTTTGGCCTTTTAAAAAATTATCAGAGTCCCCGTCGTGGCTTAGTGGTTTAACAAACCTGACTAGTATCCATGAGGACGCGGGTCTGAGCCTTGGCCTCGCTCAGTGGGTTAAAGATCCGGCATTACCTTGAGCTGAGGTGTAGGTCACAGCCTCGGCTTGGATCCTACAGTTCCAATTCGACCCCTAGCCTGTGACCCTCCGTATGCCATGGGTGCAATCCTAAAAAAGACCAAAAAAAAAAAAAATTATTGAAAGCCTGGGATACTTACCTTATTTGTGTGGTCTCAAGCTTTTAAAATTTAATTATGTATGTGTCCTTCTCTCTTTAAAAGCATTCAGATTTATTTTTTGCAGAGAATTTTTCTCTGCAATACAAACCAGTAAACACGACTCTTTACGTAATTTCCCTGTTTTATGATTACCATCACCGGTAAAGTGAATGGTAATATCTTGTATGCTTAAGGTGAAAGGAAGTATAAAATTTTTGACTACTAAAAGCATTTTTTTCTGTGTCATTCCTTGAGTGGACTGACTAGCCATTTTAGCGTCTGTAATACCTTCAGTGTAACAGACGCTTACCTCACTTGTTCCTGCATATCAGTCAGCAGTTACTGCACAGTTCTGCCAGCTAATGCAGAAGCAGGTGGGAACATTATATATGTATGATGTATTTACATTATAATCCACTATATTAATGTTTCTAAAAGAATTGAAGGGTTTTTGATTTCCTTTATACTGTATCTTACCTTTAGTTAGATACTGTGGTATATCAAATGGGTATAGGTCATTTTCTTTTTAACTTTAGGAAAGAATGTATTTTAGCAGATTATTATTTAATATGACAATAATGGGTCTTCTGATTTTTCCATAATAAGTAGGGGAAAAAATCAAGTAACCATTTATGATTAATTACAGAAATGTAGATAGATACCATTGTCTCCTGTGTTAGAGAATTCTCTGTTCTTTTTAAGCCGGTGTTGTTTTTTTATATTTGGGAAAACACCTGGTTCCCAAAGCATTATTCTGCTTCTGATGAGACTATGGAGTTAGAGAAAAGAGCAGTCAGTACCTTGTTGCCTGCAGGGAAAATATCATCAAAAATTATATTTCACATTTAAAATTTTCTTGTGATTGACTAAAGAAGCTGTTCGTACAGTTGCTGCCTTTAAGCTTGGTTCTAAATGTTACGTGACATTGCGTATCAGAAGGGAAGGTAGGATTTGCAAATTTATGTTGCCAGATTGTTGCCAATGATAAGTATTTTTTGAGTTGGAGTAGCTGAAGAATCTGGAATAGCAAGGTTTTGTTGGCGAAAGCTTTGGCACTGAGACTTGATAGGGGGCCAAGACCTGTTAGACAAAGAAAATAGGAAAATCCCAGGAAGAAAGATGCTCTGTGGCCATGGAAATTTGAGTCAGTTAAATTATTTGGGGCCGTATAACTTTATTTTTGCCTTAAAACATTACTATATTGAAAGCATCTCCCCCGCCACTCACCCAATGTCAGATGGAGGCGCTGGCAGCTGGCCCTTCCTCCCCAAAGCCAGAGTTCTAGTTGACACACCATTAGCCATCAGTGATGAGCAGTAGAAATCAGTTATTCTTGGGAACCTTAATTTATCTTTTAACTTGAGCAACTAATACTGTTTTCTGTATCCTTTGAATCATCAGGTTTTATAGGAAGACACCATCAATACCTGTTCAATTAAATGTATGTTCATTATTGAATCCTTCTACAAAGAAATTTTGCTGTGAGCTGTATTTTCAGCCACATTGGTCAAACTCTTTCTTACAGTTATATTGTATTTTTTTTTCTTTCAGTCCAGTTTTTCCACTTGTATGCACATTTAAAATCAGTTTCCATAGTGACATCTGGTGGTAGTTTTGAAATCCTAGAGAGTATGTTTGGAATGATAAATATTATTTAATAGCTCCAGATTTCCGGCCTCTTTCAAATATTTCAGCTTTATTAACACCTTAACTAAAAATGCCTTCATTGTATTCTTGAGATCGGAAGGCTTAAGCGTTTATTGCTTTCGTCATGTTTCATTAAAGCAAAAGAATGATTTCTTATAACATTGCTGGATGCTGCTGCATATTTAATGAGCTTGTCTAAACTTGTATTCTTGCTCAAAATATATATCGTAGAATCATGCAGCAGCGTCCTTACCCTGTCTGCTGCTTGTGCACCGTCATCGTCGTCTCTCAGCAAGAAAGCTGTCACTTCCATGTTAGCCATCGCACTGTTTTTTTTTTCTCCTGCAGCACTGATATTCTTCTTGTCTGGCTGGAGGGAGCCCTGGGCTCCTTACTGCTTCTTTCTCTCTCACAGCCCGGGCTTACAGATCATCCAGTTGCATGCTACTATTGCCTTCACAGAAAGTGCAAGAGGAAATAAAAAATAGGAGCAGAGATGGCCGAGAAAGGAGGGGAGCCGAGAAAAGGGGACATATTTGAAGGAGGAAAGGAAGGAAGACACAGGGAGTTAGTGTGTGGTTGTATTTATGTGCCAAAGAAGAGGCGGTGTTATTGTGGGTGTGTGTTAAAGAGAAATATCTTTAAGACCAGAGTTTAAGGATTTATAGTTTTCGTTGGTTCCCTAGGAAATTGTTTGAGGAAAAGCTAACGTATAAGCCGGTGTGCAGAAAACCGGTAGTTATTGGAAGTTGGTCGGTGGAAGATCGTGGACTGAGAGGAACAGGAGTGGTTTGGGGTTTTAAGAAGGAGCACAGCAGGTTGATCCGCTTCCAGCGATGCCTACGAGTCTTTAGTTGTTTTCCTGTGTCAAAGATGCTCATGAGAAGTCTTCATCGTGGAATTTTGAAAATTGGTTTCATTTTCATGAATTGGGTAACTAAAGCTCCAGAAGCAATCCAACTCGGTGTGTTTGTTGTGGCCTTAGGAAGAAATGGGAAAAGAAAGGCGACCAGGGGTAGGAGTAAGGCCTGTGAAAGGATAACACCAGCTTCTGGCCGGACTTTCGGTGGTTGGTGTGTTGGTGGTATCAGAAACCAGGACCCCGCAAGGAATGATTGGGGTTCTGGTGAGCCCCTGGTTAAGGAGATGCCTTACTCTGAATTCTCAGCTCTGCCTCCAGCTGGGCAAGTCATTTCCACTTCTCTTTAAAAACAGGTGAGCTGCTCTTGAGGACTTCTAAAGGGTCGCCGGCCTACGATTCTTGACACTGAAATGGCTGAGACTTAGATCTCCTTCTGGTCCTTCTTTCCAGATTATCCAGACCGTTCTTGGCAGTTGCCGGGCCTGTGGTCGGCTCTTCCTGTGCTAAAGATGGAAGCTCGGGGTTGTGCTTGCCTATTGCAAAAAGTTTCTGCCTTGGGATGAATCCGGGGACTGAGCAGACACCGAAAAGCAGAGCACAAGCTACCTTTGCCAAGTATGGGCTTTTCCCACTTACTTGAGGCTTTCAGAATCGTGCTTAGAATTAGAGTCTAGGATTAAAATAGTGCTCAGACACTAAACCCTGAACCTCTGACCAAGCAGAGCCTTCTGGAATCTTCTCTTCTTTACTGTCCTTTGAGTGTGGGGAGGAGGACCCTGATCTGAGCAGTTGAAAACTGCTCATAGCCTCTCATCGCGGCAGCCCCCACCGCCCTCCCGGGTACCCAGCATCCTTGTTGCCGTGGAGCGTGAGCATGGTCTGGGGCTAAGGATGACAGTGATCTGAGGGCCTGAGTTCTGGGGTCAGACTCTCTGATTCGGGTCTGGGCTCCGACTGTCTGATTCGCGTCGGGGGTCCACCACTTGACTATTGACTGACCGCGACCGTGCTTCTTAACCACTCTAAGCCTCGGGCAATTTGCTTACTTTCTCTAAGCTTCTGTCTCCTCGGATGCAAATCACACAACTCCTGTGTTTTTTAAAAGATTTAAACGTGTAGCGCACCTCATGGGACCCTTGACTGCAGTAAGTCTTTGTATTACTGAATTGTTATAAATACAGTAAATGTACTCATATTATTTGAGCATTTCGGTTAGAAGAGGTTATTCAGGTAGGCCCTGCTTTCCCTTTGGCAGGTACAAATTCACTTTATTTCATAGTTATCTACAAACTCTATCAAGTAATTTTGTTCTTTCGTTTAGAAGGGTGTAATTATTAAAGTGCATCTAAACACGAACATCTCAGCAATCACTACATGAAATATATATAAAAACGTACAAGCCAAGAATTCATGAAGAGTGATGACCTGAGTATCTCACCTGTGCATGTGTACCAGTTACTACGCTTCTCTCGTCTTCCTTGTGTGAGTTGAGCTGCTCTGGTGTCTCCCTTGGAACTGTTAGCAGTATCTGGAGATTACCTGCGGCTCAGGAACCTTCGCTGCCGACCGCGGCTCAGAGGTCATGCACAGAAGGGCGTAGTGCCTCTCCACTGCCAGGCTGATTGGCAGAGAGGGGCAGTTCCCCCGCCCCCAGAAGCGCCTGTCCCATAACTGTACCCTGCAGTTCAGACCTTTGCAGACCAAAGTGGGACTTGATGGAAAATTAAGAGCTGTTTTTGTCTATGATTTCAATCTCATAATGTATTTGCATTTTCTGTTTCCTTTATTTCCTTGTCAACCCTGAGACTAAAAAAAAGCTATTCTATGTGAACACTCAGTACCCCGTTCTGACAAAAAAAAAATGGACCAAACATAGGAATTGACTTGGCTTTTCAGAGTTTTCATGTTAAATTTTGTTGACTACACTTGGGTCATACTAACAGGAAAACTGATGGCATTTTGCTGGCACTGAAGCCAGAGACTCTGGGTGTTTGAACTCCAGCTCTGCCATTTAGTATGACTCTGGGAAAGTTCTTCGTGACTCTTGGAGTTTTTGATTCATGTCATGGGGATAGTAGCACCACACATGTGGACAGGTTGTGTATAAGGAGTAAGGAAAGTAATGCATGGCATGAAAGACAGTTGCATAGTGCCTGGCATGTAGTGAAGACGGACAGAATCTGTGTCTGTAATTATTGTGGTTATTAAATTCCTACAGATTACATCAAGAGGAACATAACTTTAAAAACTGGGTCGCAGCATGAACTATTTGAGGATTAGATCTCAAAAGAAGTGACTACAAGTCCCATGTACCTGTCCTAGAAATTTTTTGACAATATTTCATCTGCCAAATAATATGTTACATTTTAATGACATGGCAGGAACAAGAGGAGCATGTGGGCATTCGTTTGTTAATATGTAATCCGTGTAGAGAATGTTCTGTCATTCCCTGACATCCTTTGTATCAGTTGCTGGGAGTGATGCAAAAGAATAACTGAAGAAGATTATTTTCGCTTGATTCGTCTTTCAGGCGAAAAATGGATATAATTTTACCAGGAGAACAGATAGTATCTGCATAGACTTATGTTTGGACGAGAGAAGAAGAAAAACATGCACCTGTGGCATATGGAGGTTCCCAGGCTAGGGGTCTAACAGGAGCTGTAGCCGCCGGCCTTCGCCACAGCCACAGCAACGCGGGATCCGAGCCGCATCTGCAACCTACACCACAGCTCACGGCAACGCCGGATCCTTAACCCACTGAGCGAGGCCAGGGATTGAAGCCGCATTCTCATGGATACTAGTTGGTTTTGTTTCCCCTGCGCCGCAACAGGAACTCCCCCATTTTTTTTTAAGGGTTCTGAGGTTTTGTTCCATATTTCTGGGAGGAGATCCATTTTGAGGGTGTGTTAAGAATTAATGAAACAGTAGTTATAATGCTTCTGAATAGTTGTACCATATTCATTTTATGGTAATCCATTTCACATTTTAATTTTTAGGTTTGCTGAAGTTGCAAACCGTTTAGAGGGAGTGTAAGATATGGTTCTCTAACATTCAAAATGAAGGAGGGTTTTTGATGTTAACCTCAAATAAGCAAATATTTAAATTTACATAATGATCAAAAAATAAGAAGTTATACCGATATATCTTTGGTTGAGATAAATCCTGTTTCATTTCTGAGCACAGATTAAATTGATATTTGTTACTTTTCTCATAGTAATTGCATTAAAAGGGAAACTAGTGATTTTAGGTTGTAAGACTCCCAGAGTTCAACCCGGACCATGTTGAGCCTAAAAGGTAGCATTAAATCAGAACGATTAAGGCACAAGGAAAAAATGTAGTGGAAAGCAAAGGACAAGGTTACACCATTGAATAAAAAGGTGGGATTGGCCCAAGAGAAAAGGGTCTTTTTTTTAGGGCCGCACCTATAGGATATGGAGGTTCCCAGGCTAGGGGTTAAATCAGAGCTGCGGCTGCCAGCCTACCCCACAGCCACAGCAATGCAAGATCCCAGCCGTGTCTGCGTCCTACACCACAGCTCGTGGCAATGCCGGATCCTTAACCCACTGAGTGAGGCCAGGGATCTAACCATGTCCTCATGTATATTAGTCGTGTTCATTGCCACTGAGCCACAACAGGAACTCCTGATGCTACACTTTTATAGCCAATATTATTAAATGAACTAATCAATGTATGTGAATTAGTTCATTTAACCAACCTAGGAACATACTATTATTATTCCACGTTCTAGGAAAGGAAAGCGAGGGACAGGACAGTTTGCGTAAGATCACACAGCTGTCAGTGACACACAAGCTTTTGATCAGAGTTGTCCATCAGGGTGGCACTCTGCTGGTGTGACAGTTTGTTGTTGGTGACATGCCGCTTCATGTTCTTCCTCCTCCTCCCTTAGGTGTCATAGAGACCTCGGACCGACTGGACCGAGAGTCAACTTCCCATTACTGGCTGACCATCTACGCCTCCGACCAGGGCGTTGTCCCCCTGTCCTCATTCGTCGAGGTCTACATAGAGGTGGAGGATGTGAATGACAACGCACCGCAGACGTCAGAGCCTGTGTATTATCCAGAAATAATGGAAAACTCTCCCAAGGATGTGTCTGTGGTCCAGATCGAGGCGTTTGATCCAGATTCGAGCTCTGATGACAAACTGACATACAAAATTACAAGTGGAAATCCACAGGGATTTTTTTCAATAAATCCCAAAACAGGTACGTGTTCATGCTATGGTGGATGAAATAGTCATGCTTATCTTGACGTGGAAAAATGTAAGAATTTACAGTTCCTTAATTTGACACTTTTTCTTTAGTTTTTGGTAAATAGTATTTCTTTTGAGTTGTTCAAGACAGCCCTTTGTTCCCTGATGAAAACTTAACCCTGATTTTGGTTTTTCCTGTAAGTTTGCTCTTATAAAACTATCTTGCTCATCGATAGAGTTTCACTTGCAGGTCGAAAAGCAAATAGCATCGTTT
The DNA here is from genome assembly GCA_004024745.2 of Catagonus wagneri. Lineage (NCBI taxonomy): Eukaryota > Metazoa > Chordata > Mammalia > Artiodactyla > Tayassuidae > Catagonus > Catagonus wagneri. The sequence continues at coordinate 5,071,397 of PVHT021183523.1, read as the reverse complement.
CAATAATAGCTCCTAAATGAGTGATGATATTTTAAACTTACTGCAAATTCTGCTGCTGCTAAGTATTTGAATTTTCCAAACTCTGCTTTCTATGAAGACTCTCAGAAGGGTTTATTTGATAGTTCACAGTAGTTTTTTTTTTTTTTAATGTTGTTCTGGAATTTTTCCATAGAGCAGTGCTTTGTCTCTGCAGAGAGTGAGGGAGGGGTCAGTTTTCCCCGTGGGAGCTGTTACTTTTTAAAATGATAGCTTAAGTTCTCCTTCTGATTGTTCTCTCCTCTGAATGTGTTCACACCCTCTTTCTGAGCAGGTAGCTCTTTGACTCCAAAATCCTTATAAAACTTCCAATATTTGTTCTATTACATTTGACAGTGAATCTGCTTTCTTCTTAAGTCTTGGTTCTCTTGTATTATTTAACATATGAAAAAGAGGTTCAACACAGATGTCATGTGTGTAGTGAAAAGTAGCTGTCATTTATGCAACGAAAACTGCGAGGGGAGGGTTGCGATCTGATTTCTTGATCAGGGTTAAAACAAGAACCACCACATGACACTGCAAACACCGTTTATTTGTGGGACAATAAAAATTCTCACAAAGTAGATCATTGGCTTTTGAACCCTGATTTTTTTGGTGATTCAGTATTTTTCCATAGACTAATTATGAATTCTGAAGAAAGATGGGAAGTTGATAAAAATTTCAGAGGAGGATTTCAGAGTCAAGAAGCTATTTGCCTAGAAGCAGGAGGTGGCCACAGACCTTGAGAAACAGATCTCTAGAAGCCAAAGCCTTGGGGTGGTAATTCAAAAACATAACTACCCCCCGTTTTAGACTTCAGAATGTTTTCATTTTTGTAGTTCCCATCGCGGCTTATGGGTTAAGGACCCGACGTTGTCTCTGTGAGGACTCGAGTTTGATCCCTGGCCTTGCTCAGTGGGTTAAGGATCCGGCATTGCTGTGAGTTGCAATGTAGGTCGCAGATTTGACTCACATCTGGTGTTGCTATGGCTGTGGCATAGGTCACAGCCGCAGCTCCAAATCCCATCCTGGCCCAGGAGCTTCCCTATGCCGCAGGTGCAGCCATAAAAAGGAGAAAAAAAAAAGGTTTGCGTTTTTCTTATGTCTTCTCTCTCTCAGATTCATGTAAGTCCTCTGTGGAGAGATGGGCAAGCAAGCAACGCAGGCCCTTTCAAATACCTAAGCAGGTCCCATAGGTCTGGACCTAATGTGTATTTGAGGAAAAGCAGAAAGAAGAAAGAAACTTCGAGAAATTGTATCAGTTAGAGCTCTTGTGGGGAGCCTTGAAACCTTTGTTATCTCAGGCCTCTGAAATGATGACACTGCTGTCCTGCGATGTCTTGCAGAAATGCGATGAATGTGGCATCATCGCCACTCCCTTTACGCCTCGATCCTGACAAGTCTTAGGAAGAGACGTCTGCCGAGGCTTTCAAACTCTCCTTGTCTTCGGGGAGAAGGCGTTGCCTTCAGGAGTCCGTAGCTAGCCCCCTGGGTGGGCCGCACACGCATCGTGCTCATAGGACAGCGGGAGACCGTGCAGGAGGGTTACAAAGAGCTTTTATTTTTTTAATGCACGGAAGGCAGAGAATGCTGGAGAATAACCACAGTTAGTACTCAGACGCGTTTGTTCGGTGTGAAGTATGTCACAAACTGTGTGTTCAGCGAGGAAGTCCGCTCATTCCACAAGTCACCTAAAGTCTCTGAAGATCCAGAAATCACTGGGTTTAGCACAAGTGTTACAAGAGAGTATAGTGAACGCACCTTTCACAGGGTCTGGCTCTGGGTGGTTCTGTCCCCCCAGCTCACCCGAAGGTCGAGGTGTGCTCTCCGGGGTCCACATGTCGTGCCGCAGAGGCTCCGTCTTCCTCAAAACTTTGAAAGCATTCTGATTTTTCACGGGTAGGTCAAGGTTTGGGGGGAGTCAGGTTGTGCAGGCTGGTGCAAGGCAGTCTAGTAGAAGGCAGTCCCTGTGCCGCGGTGGCCCGTCACAGCGCGTGGGGACACGCACTCATGTTACTTAGTAATTACTGGCAGAGTGGGAAATACATCACTGGGCTGGAAATGAAGAGGTGGGCAGTCGCAAGGCTTTGACTCTGGGATCTTGAAGAAAACTGGCCTCTGGGTCCCCGCCTTCCGTGATGAGTGATGAGCGGCTCTGCAGGCCTGCTGAGGGGCGTGCGTGCAGAGCGCAGGCGCTCAGCATCACCGATGGGTCGCCGCGGCCTCTCCCGCGTGCGCGTGGTCTTTACCTTTGCTCGGGTCCCCCTGGGACGGATAGTCGAGGACTCCGTGGGTTGATCCGTGTGTGCCTCGCCTTTGCACAAGTAAATCTGCTGGAGTGAAATGAGTCCACTTGCTCCTCGCTGCCGAAGAGGAATCTAGGGGATCTTTGCAACCCCAGCAGCCCGGAGGAAGCCTGCATTCAGGGGCCATTCAAATCCTTTGTTCACACGGCAGGTCTTTACTGAGAAGCCGCTGTGTGTCTGGCCTGCTCAGCGCTGCTCTGAGCGATTGGAGTCCGAGCGCGTGAAGCAGCGGAGGGAGACAGGTGGTACGAGACGGTGAGTCCAGGCGCTCCTGGACCGCAGGACGCGGGAGCAGGTGATGCGATGCTGTAAAGAGGGGATTGAGGCCCCTTGGGAAAGTTAGACTCTGCCGACTCTGAAGGTAGTAAAGTGGAGAGATGGAGAAAGAACCAGGGGATGCTCGTGATGTCGGGACAGTTTGAAGGGGTGCTGAGGCCAGAACACTTTATGCTTGTGTGGATCGAAAGCACGGAAGAGCCTAAGTATCAGAATAAGGGTTAAAGGATAATATTTATGTTATTTTTATAAATAATGACCTATTTTGGAGAGTCTGCATGCAGTCCCTTGGAATGTTTTGTATAAACCTAAAATCACGCGTCCTCACGCAGTCCTTTTGGAAAAGAGACCACCCTACCTCCAATACCTTTCTCGCCGCGTGGCGTAGTATGACATATTTAAAAAAACAGGAATACTCTCTAAGACTGGCTTTGATAGTCTGAATTGGGACTCTCAATGGCAGGTTTGAATGAACATTTTAAAATGTATTTTGTGTTCTAGACAAAGTTTTTATGCCTCTCAGATGGTTCTTGCCATATTCTTTTGAAGTCTGGTGGTGGGAGCTGGGGTGTTTTCTTTTACACAGGATAGACGCAAAAGAGACCTGATCCATTCTCCCTTTTCTGTGTGTGTGTGTGTGTGTGTGTGTGTGTGTGTGTCTTTTTTAGGGCCACACACACCCAAGGCATATGGAAGTTACCAGGCTAGCAGTCGAATCAGAGCCAAATCTTCCACCTACACCACAGCTCAGGGCAACGCTGAATCCTTAACCCGTTGTACGAGGCCAGGGATCAAACCCACATCCTCATGGTTACTAGTTGGATTCATTACCGCTGAGCCACAGTGGAAACTCCCATTCTCCTTTTCCGATGCACACACTTTTGATGGACCCCAGGAATTCCTAATAACATTTTTGTTTGATTGTGTTCAGTACCAGTTAGGGTACATTTACTTCTTTTAAGAAAAATTGTGCTGTTGCTCGAGGTGGGAGACAGAGCAGAGAGTGTTAGGTTGTTGGAGCCCCGGCAACTCAGCTGTGGAGACACACGCATCATAGCTTCCTTTGCAGCGTGTCAAGGACAGAGAGGAAGGGGGGCTCCAAACAATGGGGCACTGTGCCCTCGCAGGTGTCGTGCTCCACAAGTAACCTCAGCACACTGGAGCCACCCCAGCAAGTGTCTTTTCAGTCTGTGGTATCATTTTGAACGTTGTGTTTTGTTTTGTTTCGTTTCGTTTTTTTAGGGCTGCACCTATTGCATATGGAGGTTCCCAGGCTAGGGGTCAAATCGGAGCTGTAGCCGCTGGCCTACACCACAGCCACAGCAACGTGGGATCCGAGCCACATCTGCGACCTACACCACAGCCCACGGCAACGCCGGATCCTTAACTTACTGAGTGAGGCCATGGATCGAAGCTGCACCCTCATGGATGCTAGTCAGATTTTTTTCCACTGAGTCACAATGGGAATTCCTCAGTTTGAACTTTTAAAGCCTCAGGTGTGACTTAGGATTGGCAGCGAATTTTCAAGTGTTCGTCGTAGGCACGTGCACACGTCAGAAAAGAACACAGTTTTATTCATTTATCTCTGTGTCGCTGTTTTCCAAGTTTTGGACACCAAGCAAGTTTTGCTCCTTATTTTGAAAAAGGTTTATTGAAGTATCATTGACATACTGTGAATTGCACAGTACAGCCTGCGATTTTATGAGGTTTGACAGCTGCCCGACTACGAAAACATCACCACGGTCAAGCAGTGAGCCTACCCATCGCTCCCCCAAGTCTGAGCTCCCTGGATCCCCTTCTCCCTACCATTCTCTCCCCCCATTCCCAGCCCAGGCAGCCCCTGATCTGCCTTCGGTCACTGAGCTCGTTTGCATTACCTAAAATTTTATATCATAGACTCATGGAGCGTATACTCCTTTTTTTTTGGTAGTGGTTCTTGCAGGCTGCATGCTGTGAATACCGAAGCCCACTGAAATATTTCGCACTAGCCAATTCTAAACCTGCTAGTGCTACATCCCCTTGCCTTCCCGGTGGCATCCTCAGGGAAGGCTCAGGCCCATGCCTCCCCGTGCAGCTTCTGCTTCTTGATCCACCCTGGTGCAGCCTCCTGTGGCCCTGTGTGGTGGGTGTGGCGTGGTCCCCCTCCTCTCTGGAATTGCAAGTAACAAGCTCTTTTCCGTGACAGTTGTCTCCCGATCTGGTGGCCTCGCCATTTTTTTTTTTAATTTTCATGAGTTTTATTTTTTCCATTATAGTTGGTTTACAGTGTTCTGTTTTCTATTGCACACCGAATAATAATACAACCTGTATTTTAGAACCCTTTGTGGCAACTACTGTTTGCAGTTTCTTTCAGTTACATACAAACGAGAATTCATTAGTTTTTTTCTCATCTTTCTACACAGGCAGTTGCATACTATACACAGTGATCAGCATCTTAGGGTTTCCCCCAACAGTATTACTAGTATTAGAGGCTGTGCCTGAAAAAGTTACTTTATTATAGTTACTGATGGATTTGCTGCATTATTATAGGAATATAGATATTTATCCATGTACCTTTTACCACCCATTTCACTGACCTACTGATATTTATTATCTAGTAAGTATAATATTATTGTTGTTATTTGTATCTTCTCATTCATTGATGTTTATCTTCCTTTGGGGGAACAAATACACTAAGAAAAATTTTTATGGTTAAAAGTAAATTCATCCAAAATACGTTAAGTAAAGGTAGAGGCGTCCTTTTTGAAGATATGTGTATGTTTGTGAATGTGATTTTTGTGTGTCTGCATGTGCATCTTTTTTTTTTTAATAAGGATTTTTATTTTTTCCATTACAGCTGGTTTACAGTGTTCTGTCAGTTTTCTACTGCACAGCAAGGTGGCCCCGTCACACACACATCTTAAAAGGGTTTAGGCTCTTTCAACAACTATTGGGTCTATTTCCATGTCCTTGAAGTTTTAAATGATTGAAAAACTTCACTGAGGCTATCTCAGCCTCTTGTTTCCTTAGCTTTTCCTTTATCAACTCTGAAGTTAAAATTTCATGTATTCTGGAGGCCGATCTTTACTCTAAATCTCTTCTCATTATCGCATCTGGAGCGCATCACACTGTGTGAATTATAAGTCCTCCTGGTTCCCTCTCTTTGGGCTGATTTCCATCAGGCCGTCTCAGGCCTTTGAGAGTTGAGCTTGAAGCAAACGACAAAGAGAGACCAGCCAGCCTTGGCTTTCCTTCTTTTGCTACTCTTCCGTCCTGTTTTCTGATCTTTCTTGTAGCACTCTCCACCCTTGACCTCACTTTTAGGTCGGGCTGGGTGAAAATTTCCCCTGGGAGCCAGAGGGCAACGTCAGTCGTAGCACGTTGCACTTTATGTATTAAAGCAGCCTCACGTACTTAACTTTGATCAGAAGCCCTCTGAGATGGCTAGTGACTACAAATGCCAAGTCTGCTGTCTTCCCCCTTGGGATTTTTCCCATTTTTCAAGTAATGGTATGACTTCAGAGAGAGGTAAAGGCCCCCCGAGGTGGGAGTCAGCAAGACATGAGTTTCATAACTTGTGCTTATGGGCGCACAGTCCAGTGTTCACTTGACGTGCTTTTGGGTTGGGGATATAACTATGTTTTGAGAGCCAGTTTTTCTGTAGCTTCTCTGTTTTTTGCATTCAGGTTATATGACGGTGGCTGTACCTATGGCATGTGGAAGTTCCCAGGCCAGAGATCGAACCCACACCACAGCAAAAACTTGAGCCACAGCAGTAACAATGCCAGATCCTTAACTCACTGAGCCACCAGGGAACTCCTGTGATGGTTGCTGTTTAGGCTAATCTCATTCCTGGTGTTCTCTTCATACCAAAAAGCACGAAGCTTCTAAATAACACTAGGTGTTTAAACTTAGTTTTATTAACCATGTACTGTAAGAATCATTAAACTTTTACTGTGAAGGGCTACATAGGAAATATTTTAGTTTTTTGCAGGCCTTGCAGTCTCTGTCACAGCCACTCAGCTCTGTCACTGTAGAGAGAAGCCAGCCCTAGGCAGCATGGAGAAGAATGAGCATAGCTGTGTGCCAATAAAATTTTATTTATGGGCATTGAAATTTGAATTTCATACTCTTTTCATGTGTCACAACATATTCTCTTTTTTTGCTCATCATTTAAGAATGTAAATGCCATTATTAGCTTGTAAGCCGTACAAAATCAGGTTTGCGGTGGTTTTCTGACCCTGGATACATTGATGTATTTACTAGTTGTGCTGGTTCAATTGTTGATTTATTTCTGAAGGGGTAGACTGATATTCCCGAAGTAAAAATTAAATTTGTTCCATTGCTCTAGGCAGTAAATACATTTAAGAAGATGAGATCTCTGTTTTGCTTCTCCCAAATATTTGCTTCTCTTTAAATATTTCTTTAAAGACTGGTTAGTAGAATACTAGTTACCAGGGTGAAAATCTCATTTCAGATTTATTAGCAAGTTGATGGTAGACTATTCGATCTCTTCTACTTGGAGAAATAACCGTTTTCTCATTAGAAGATAAAGTGTTTCCAGAGTTCTCATTGTAGCATAGAAGAAACGAATCCGGCTAGCATCCATGAGAATGTGGGTTCCGTCCCTGGCCTTGCTCAGTAGGTCAGGGATCTGGCATTGCCGTGAGCTGTGTTGTAGGTCTCAGACACAGCTAGGATCCCGGATCCCGAATTGCTGTGGCTGTGGTGTAGGCAGGCAGCTACAGCTCCGATTCGACCCCTAGCCTGGGAACCTCCATATGCCACAGGTGCGGCCCTAAAATGCAAATGTATATGTATATGTGTGTGTGTGTGTATATATATATACACATACATACATATATATATATATCTCTCCAAGGTTTGAGATTTTCACACTTCTTTGTTCTGGTATATCCTGTTAAAAATATTTCGGAGCTTGAAATTCCAGCTTTCACAGTTGACTGTATGTATATCTACCAAGCCTTTACCGTTTCCTCCATTTTTTTTTTCATTCCCTTATTCTGAGCTGAAAAGTGAACTGAGCTACAGCTTCACAGGCTTGCAGAGGACAGTTTCATGCAGTGGCTTGTTTTTTATTCATTTGCTTATGTGTAGGATAGAGTAATAAGGAATCATTTTGTTTAATAGAAGAAATGTTCTTTAATTGCAGAAAGATTGGGTGATATATAAATTACATATACATATATAAGTTGTCTGTATACACAGACATATATATATATATATATATATATATATATATATATATACACACACACACACATACAGATGTTGTAATCCCTAAGCATGGGAAAGTCATAAAATGCTCTGATAACTGATAGATAAGACTGACCACTCATCCATGTTATAGTCCTGGATCACATTACAGCTAATTTTTTTCTCCATCAAAGTAAATGGCATTTTATTGTGGCTGGAACAGAGGCTGAACAAAGTGCAATAGGAAACAGCTATGGCTGCAAACAACTTCCAAGGGTTTCCGGTAACATTTGATAGCTGCACAGGAAGGAAATGAAGGGCCAGTCACTTTACAATGGCAGGAATTCATTAAAAAAAAAAAAAAAAGTTTATATTTGTAGTCTTTTCTCAAAGAAGCACCTATAGATTTCTCCTGCTTATTTTTTATTTTTTAGTGAAGTACCTACGGTATCCTTAATGTCTGAAAGACGTCAGATTTTATGCAGTGCTTTTTCTGCCCATGTTGAAATAATGATAACGCTTTTTCTCCCCGAATCTGTTAACTTTGAATCCTTAGGATAAATCCTTTCAAGGGGTATTCTGTTTTCTTAGTGGGCTGCTGAATATCATTTGCTAAAATTATTTTTAAAGACCAGTATTTTAGCATTTTGCATTTGAGCCCCCAAGCGAGATTAGCCTTTTCTTTTTTTTTTGTCAACATGATGTTAACGTTATAAGGTGGGTTGGGTGTCTTCACCCCTGTCTCTGCTGTATCTGACATTTATAGGAACGTTGAAGGCCATTCAAACCACATTTGTCTTTTGATCTTATGTCTATCTTATGTTTCAGTGCCATCAATTTTCAGCAAGAAACAGCCAGTAAGATAGAATTGAGAGCGGAAGAGAAGTCTGGCGGTTTCAGGGTGCCAATTCCTGTGCGGCCACCGCCTGGGTGACTTTAGACTGGTCACTGGAACCTTTCTTTTTTTTTGTTTTTTTCAGGGTTTTCCATGGGACCCTGAAAGTTCAAACTAAATGAGTTCTGAGTGCCCTTCCAGCCTTGACAGTCTATGAATAGAATTCCACTTTTGGCTCCAAGCCTAATCCTGCCGGCACCAGAACTGCAGTGACAAACAATAGCTGTTCAGATGGCGGCCCAGCTGCCGAGAGCACTCCAGACAGGCCGTAGTTCAATGCGGTCTTAGAACACCACCTAAATAAAGACAGCACAGCACTGCCGAGGAAGTCTGTGCTCAGGGTCTAAAGCTCGGGGTGGGGTGGGGGGAGGATGCTGAGTGGTAACTATAGGAAAACTTGCAACTTTGCACTGGGCCTACACGGCAAGCTGTATTTGGAGACTGGGGCTGGGGGTAGCAATGCCCAGCCTCACTGCCTGTGTTTCCAGGGAGGGCTCTTCTTGCCTGGGTTTTGTGGGCCTTCCGCCCTGGCTCAGCTCCTGGAGGGGTCAGGAGAGAAGCAAGCATGCTGTGAGTGTCTGGTTCCCGCCTAGTGCTTATTTCCCAGTTGACCGATTTTAAAAATCAGCAAAATTCACACGCTGTCCCTTTCACCTGCTGGAAAAGTTGTCTTAAATGTTTGGACAGGAAAACGCTGTCCTTGTTCTGGTTTCTGTCCCGCCTCGTCCTGCTTTGGTAAGTCCTCTCTCTGCCCATCTGTTCGGGCTTCGAGACGTTAGTGGTGATCTTTGAAAACCCAGTGAACAGCCTCGCTCTGAGTACCCTTTCACTCTGCTGAGGCTGGTTGGGTGCCACTCTGCAGATGAGAGTGTCCCAGGAGCGCTGAGCTCATCTTGAGATCTTTGCTGACTGTTTTTCCAAATAAGATCCACGTCACAGATTTCAGGTTGGTCCTGTCTTTGGGGGGACAGGTGACCGTGCTACGTACTGCAGAAGGCCTTTCCGAAAAGCAGGGAAATGGGTTGTTAAATGGAAACTGATACCGCCCTTTAGATCATTTTCTTTTATGCCGGAAAGACTGCATTTCACTTTCGTTCTAGCAGGGTGTAATGATTGTGGTCAGGAGCTGCAGATTTGTCAGGAAAATTCCCAGGAGATGTTTTAGGCTTGGATAACTCACTTCAGAGCACTTGGAACTTTCACGCGGGCTCTCCTGGCCATTTCTTTGAAGTAATTTCTGCAACATTCATTATGATTCTTAAGTAATGTTTCTCTCTCCTAAGTCCATAGTCCTGTTGCATTTTTCTGTCTCTCAAATGGTGGTTTTTGAGAAACAGATAATATACTGTGTTCCAGAAAATGGCCAGTGGTGGTAATTACCTGACTAAAAGCAGTTCAGTGTTGAAGGAAATATTATTAAAATATGAGGAAATGGATTTTTTCAATTTCTCTAAGCTCTTGGCCCAAAACAGTTGGCCACATAGGATTGCCAAATCAGCTGGAAACCTGAAATTGTATGAGCTGGAGCCTCACGGAAGATTCTAGTTTACTGGCTCTGCTGAGGGGTTGACAAGGAAGTGGGTTAAGTCGGTCGTTTCTCATGGTTCTCATGCTCCCTCTGGTTGAAAGAAGGCTGGAGCCACAGAGATTTCTCAACACTTTTTTTTTTGGTAAAACCTCTAGTTCCAATTCTGCTGCTAACTCTGACCTTCCAGAACTAATTTAACATGCCCGGACCGTATTTCCTGGACCATATCTCTTAAGTTCAGGATTTAGGCTAGAAGATTTTAAAAGACCCTCTGGCTCTAGCAAACTTAGTTTTTTCGAGTGAGAGGATATCTTGGAATACATGAAACATTTCACTAAAATTTTGTTTCGAACACATATTATAAAAAAATTGTGAAAGATACAGCACTGTAATATTTCAAAGTTCTTTCACGTTTTTATATACATGACCAGCTGTTGTATGGTTTTCTAAAAATCACCTGAAATTTTCCAGCCTGAGGTTAGTGTTCTACCAACAAATACTTTTGTGTCCTTTCCCGCTGACTTTTAAAATATTTTAATGTTTCCTTTAAATAATATACTCATTCATATAAAAGTGTATGACATAAAAAGGGAAGGTGCCGTCCTCTCTTCCCTTCTGCTTTGGCCCACCTGTTCCTAAGAGTAACTACAGGTAATAATTTGGAGCTTAACCTTTCATGAAGGCGTGTACACATATTACATATTATCTATAGGTGTATACACACACACACACACACACACACACACAGTCTTTTGGGGGTTTGTAGTGTTTGTCTAACAGTTGTTTGAGCAATACATTTCACATTGTACTCACTGGGGTGTTACACATGTTTTATTGCAGTGGTCCTTGGTGTGGCTGATCATTAAAGCACTCACCAAGCACCATTACGATAAAACACCTGTAACATCCATACTAAGTGGAATGTCTTAGGAGCAAGCCCTGCCAAAGTAGGGCTTGAACGTAGAAAGGAAAAAATAGAATTTCCAGATCACAATTACTGAAGAAATTACGCTGGCCACCCTGAAGATGTTTAGGATTTAAATTAGCCTTTTATATGTGTGTCTCAGAAGGACATATTTGGGGAAGACCTTCTGAAAAAGAAGTCGAGTGACATAGTACAGGCTGAACAAGTGGGTGATCTTGAGCTAGTAAACCATATGGCCTCATTCCTGCTTATAAACATACATTTCATGGAGTTCCCGTCATGGCGCAACGGAAACGAATCCGACTAGGAACCATGAGGTTGCAGTGCAGGTTCAATCCCTGGCCTCAATCGGTGGGTTAAGGATCCGGCGTTGCCGTGAGCTGTGGTGTAGGCTGCAGACGCGGCTCAGATCTAGCATTGCTGTGGCTGTGGCGTAGGCTGGCAGCTTAGCTGTGATTTGACCCGTAGCCTGGAAACCTCCACATGCGGTGGGTGTTTACCAAAAAAGACTTTCCCGGTGAGTGTCTGTCATGCCTGGGGAGATGTCATGATAGAGCAAGTGACAGAGCTTGGGAAACCCAGCAGCACGACCCCTGGCTAGGCCTGTCCCGGGAGGCCTCGGAAATGACGTGTAAGCCAAGAGGCGGGGGAGTGGGTAAGAGTAGCGGAGCTAAAAAATGGATGAAAAGCGAATATTGAGATTCACTGCCTTGGCACGGAATTAATATTCCCTCTGAGTTATGAGAGAATTCATTGTAAGTATAGAGAGCATGGAAGTAATTCCAAACCTAGGAGAGGGTCAGGTTTGCTTTTTGTCTCTATATTGAATTAGCACTGTGCTTGGAAGTTCATCTTATGAGCAGCCTGGTGCGCTGTCAGTAAACTGTGAAGTGAGGAATCGTGCTTGCGCATGGATTTGTTTATGCGCCACAGACATTTATTTGCTAATGGAAATCCCTGCAGGGAATTATTATAGTCTAAGAAGCAGAATACTGTTTTGCTGTGGCCTCTTGTAATGCTGCCATTAACAGCGAGTTTTGGGTGGGCACATGAGGAGAGGTAGGTGGGACCAGTGACAGTGATTTCCTGTCACTCTTGCGCTACTTAAAACCACAGTCCGAAAGGGTGGTAAACTTTTTTTTTTTTTTTGCCTTTTGTCATTTTAGGGCTACACCTGTGGCATGTGGAGGTTCCCAGGCTAGGGGTCTAATCGGAGCTGTAGCCACTGGCCTATGCCGCAGCCACAGCAACGCAGGATCCTAGCCACGTCTGCAACCTACACCATAGCTCACGGCAACGCCGGATCCTTAACCCACTGAGCAAGGCCAGGGATCGAACCCGCAACCTCATGGTTCCTAGTCGGATTCGTTAACCACTGTGCCACGACGGGAACTCCAAGGGTGGTAAACTTTTGATGGGGGGAAAAAAAGGATTAACTTTAGAAGGTTTTTGACTAATGAAAATCAAGCTTGTGCCACAGTAAGCAACATTTTCGCACCGTTAAGCACTGTGAAGCATTTTCCTTGAACTTCTTTTAATCTCCAAGTATAGTTTAAGAAAAACCCCAGTTTCAAGCTTACAATGTATTCTTTTTGTTGTCCTTATGAAAAAGATAGCGTTGCTTCATTGAATTCTGGGAAAGATCGTGTAAATGGAGATTCATAGTGGCTATTTAAGTAGCAAAACAGGACTTTAAATTAAATGAAAACACAAACCTTTCCTTTACACATTTAGACAGACTTTTTGACTAGCCTTTAATTGGTAGTTTTGTGAAATTAGGATAATGAGAGACGATCAATTGGAATGATAAAATCTGGGAGTTCCCATGTGGCACAGCCGGAAGGAATCCGACTAGTATCCATGAAGATGCAGGTTCGATCCCTGGCCTCGCTCAGTGGGTCAGAAATCTGGCGTTGCCATGAACTGTGGTGTAGGTCACAGACAGGGCTCCAAGTTGCTGTGGCTGTGGTGTAGGGTGGCAGCTATAGCTCCAATTTGACCCCTAGCCTGGGAACTTTTATATACTAAGAGTATGTCCAAAAAAAGCCAAAAAAAAAAAAAGAATGATAAAATCTGTTTTTGTTTTTATTTTTATTTTTTTGTCTGGATGCTAGTCAGATTCGTTTCCACTGAGCCAGGACGGAAAACTCCAAAATCTGTTTTTAAATGTGAGTTATTTGAAGTATTTCTCTATGGAAAAACCACAGGAAGCTGCACGGGAGGAAGATCAGTCCCAGCGGTGATTGGCCACGTCAGAGCCTTGCCTCAGCTTCACGGCTGACGTCAGAGCCGCTCAGTTTGCGCCTGTTCCGTCACCAACACAGAGGCTGTTTTAGTGGCTTGTGTGTGTTTGCTGTGAAGTACAAGAATATGTTTCATCAGTTGTAGTGGTCTTCTAGGTTCCAACATATGTTGGCAGTTTGGACCACAGTTACTGAAAGGTTATTATTATTGAAAGTTATTCTCAAGAGAAAGATTTAAATTATAATTTCTAGTTTGATAGAAAAATCAAAGAAAGACAGAATATGGGGTTTCTTTGAGGCTCGTTTGTTTTCTCTTTTTTGGGAAATAAAGTGTTATTTAAGTAGTGTTACCCGAAAAATCACAGTACTTTTTATTATAATTCTTTATTCCTGAGGGTCGATGACTCAAAGGTAATAAATCCTAGTCAACATTATATTTTCCAATGGTCCTTTTTAATATAGTTACAGAAGCTATTTCTGTCGATTCTTAATCATCACTGCAGCAGTCACAGGAGATAAGGATGAGGTTGAAACCCAGGATGACTTAATTCCATTTTTTAAAAATCTTCTCCAAACAAAATGTATGTTGAAACTATTCTACAAAGTTTTACAGATTTAACTGATTTGCATTTTTCCACTTAATACTTTTGTCATTATCTCCAGTGTTTAAGAATCGTGAAAATAAGAAAGTATAAAGTATGTTGTTTGTAAATAAAATAATTAACTGTACCTAGATTAATCATTTTTTTCCTCTTGAGAATAAATTGGACATTTGTTCAGACTGTTTCACTCAGTATGTGTGGTGACTTCAGCTACATTATTTTGTAATTGATTTTGTTTGTGAAAAATCCGTGAACTGTTGTCATTTTACAGGTCTCATCACAACTACATCAAGGAAACTAGACCGAGAGCAGCAAGACGAACACATATTAGAAGTGAGCATTTCTTTAATTTTAATTACTTAAAAGCTATTATAATCATAAATATTATGGGAAAGGGCAGTCTGACAGTAACGTAGTATTCATAGCTGTTGCTGTTTTTATATAAGTGTCTGGTCATTAGTAAAAAAGAAAATAGAGAAAGCATTGTGAATATAGTTCAGGTCTCCTTTACACCTTTGTCTTTCCCCAGAAAAGAAACAGATGTCAAAAGATCCAGAGCAGCAGCATCCTGCTCCAGTCCCCTCACCTGGTTAGGACCACATGGCACACCTACACCTGTTGTTTTTTTTTTTTTTTTTTTTAGGTCCGCACCCACAGCATATGGAGGTTCCCAGGCTAAGGGTCGAATCGGAGCTGCCGCTGCCGGCCTACACCACAGCCCCAGCAATCTGGGATCCGAGCCGTATCTGTGACCTACACCACAGCTCACGGCAGTGCTGGGTCCTTAACCCACTGAGCGAGGCCAGGGATCCAGCCGCATCCTCATGGATACTTTGCGGGTTTGTTAACCCCTGAGCCACGACGGGAACTCTGACACACCTTTAATTGTGTGCCTCAATCCAGAGCCCTCTTGCTTCAGTGAATGTCAAAGGCTGGTGGGAGGAGGTGTAAGATGCTTAGGACTTTGAAGATGACGTTAAGATATTGATGGGAAATAAGATTTTGTAATAGTGTGTTTATATATCCTCTGTGTTTTCTCTGTAGTCCTTTTCTGGTTATATATTTGAGGGCTAGTCCTGGCATTGGTTTGACTGTCTTAAGAGAATTTTTTCCAGTCACATGCTAGAAGTTGTGTTACTGGCTGCTGGTGATGGAACCCAGACTTAGGACCTGTTTGATGCTGAATGCTGCAGTGCATAGTCCTTGGTTGCACATCTCTTTACTTTTTCTTTTTTTTCCTCAAGGTCCTATGAAAACTGATCAAAAGGAAATGTTAGGAGAGGTTAAAATTAAAAGAATAGCTATACTTTTGTTTTATTTGGAGAATTTAAGAAGGTAGATCCTGTGCTTTTAATTAAAGCAGCTACTTAAATGCTCCTGACAAGTACTATCAGGATGCATTCTTTCACGCTTTCATAATAAAGAACAGAATTTACACTAATGAATCCTCGAAAAGAACATAGTTCCACAGAAAACTTCAGTCTAATGTTTTTAGTAGTTCAATAATTAATTAGGGAGGATGTGGCTGAGGAGAAAATAACTGAGGCCGTTCCTTTTAATGTACACACTGAAGTCAAAATGAACATGGATTTGAGGGCGAAATTGTCTCTTACGCGTGCAGAAGCCTTCACCTATGTTACCTTCGAGAATCTCAGACCTTTATTCCTAAACTGAGCACCTGAGTAATTTACTTAGAGCGACACTTATTTTACATTTCTTTTACTGAAAATCTTATTTAACAAGTTGGTCTTGAATTTAAATGTCTATGTCCACCCTACCAAATGTGGAAAACGTCAGTTAAAAAAAAAAGAGAATGGTGATTACTAGTATTAAAAGGCACACTGCTTAACGTGTATTTTAAATGGATGATTTAGCTTATTTTGATGAAGCTTCAAAATGACAATTTTTAAATGCGGTCTGTGAAGATTTTATTGTTAAGTGTATAGAAGAGGGCCCTTAAATATTTAAAATCATCACATATCTCTTCTTTTGCTTACAAAAATACTAGGTTTTGTTTTTGAGGGCTTAGTGTTCTAGCGGCACTCACATTACGGTTGGGGTGTGGGAGGAAGAGGGGTGCCGGGTATGAAGGAAGCAAGGGCTCACGCCTCCTCCCCGGGTCCCCGTGTGTCCCCCCCCCGCCAGGCTGTGGCCAGAGTGAGAGGAGATGGTGTGTATTGTGGTGCTGTGTGAACCGCAGAAGTTTACGCAAAAGCTGGTCATTCCTCACTTTGTGTAGAGCATATTTTTAAA
Organism: Catagonus wagneri; assembly: GCA_004024745.2. Lineage (NCBI taxonomy): Eukaryota > Metazoa > Chordata > Mammalia > Artiodactyla > Tayassuidae > Catagonus > Catagonus wagneri. The sequence continues at coordinate 5,055,158 of PVHT021183523.1, read as the reverse complement.
ACCTTTTTTGATGTTCCCTTTTAAAAAAAAACAAAAAACACCCAGGTTACCGTGACAGACAACGGCAGTCCCCCCAAGTCAACCATCACAAGAGTAATCGTGAAGATCCTTGACGAAAACGACAACAAACCTCAGTTCCTGCAGAAGTTCTACAAAATCCGACTCCCTGAGCGGGAAAAACCCGAACGAGAAAGAAGCGCCAAGCGTGAGCCTTTATACCGCGTTATAGCTGCAGACAGAGATGAAGGTCCCAATGCAGAAATCTCGTACAGCATCGAAGAAGGAAATGAGCATGGCAAGTTTTTTATCGAGCCGAAAACTGGAGTGGTTTTGTCCAGGAAGTTTTCCGGAGCCGGAGAGTATGATATTCTTTCAGTAAGTGCAGATCTGTCCTCTGAATGTCCTAGGTTCGCCAGCTGTGGGTCTAGTAGTCTCAGGCCGTCGCTCTTACCTTTATTCAGGAAATGGCCTCTGTGTTGTGACCCAGCAGTAGGAGGCAGGCGTTTGTTGTCCCCTTTTTAGCTGTCGTTCCAGTCACTTATGTTGAGAATGGCACGGCAAGGTCACTCTTTTCATCAGGCAGGGAACATACAGCACAGATGCTCAATGCTTGAAATTGGTCGAGTGTAAGACCAGACCAATCCATGCTTCAGCCGGAAGTCGCGACCCTCCACTCGGTGTTTTTCACCTCCTCGGCCCGTGTTTTGTAGATCAAGGCGGTGGATAACGGTCGTCCCCAGAAATCCTCCACCACTCGGCTCCACATTGAGTGGATCTCCAAACCCAAACCGTCCGTGGAGCCAATTTCATTTGAAGAGTCGTTTTTCACCTTTACTGTGATGGAGAGCGACCCGGTGGCTCACATGATCGGCGTGATAACTGTTGAGCCCCCAGGCACACCGCTTTGGTTTGACATCACCGGTAAGCTTTCGCGGTCACTTTTACTAGTTCTTAAATAGGTTACGCCGAGGAGAACCTGTCTGTGGTTTTCTGAGTTTCATGCACATCTCATAATTTAAAATTGGCAGTAAGACATAGAAGTGAATAATTCATTTTAAATTATAGTATTTTGGAGTGTCCGTTGTGACTCGGCCAGTGGCAAGGAACTTGACCAGTATCCATGAGGAAGCAGGTTTGATCCCTGGCCTGACTCAGTGGGTTAAGGACCCGGCTTTGCCTTGAGCTGCAGTGTAGGTCACAGACATGGCTCAGATCACGTGTTGCTGTGGCTGTGGCATAGGTCGGCAGCTCCAGATATGATTCAGTCCCTAGCCTGGGAACCTGCTTATGCCACAGGTGCGGCCCTAAATAGCAAGAAAAAAAATTAAATTGTATTGTGCTTATAAATTTTTTCACAATATCCACCATATATTAAACTTGTTTAAAATAGGTGTTCTGTATGTACCTTATTAATAAGAAAATAAGAGTTTTTTTTTAAAGTACATCAAAGACTAATAAAAATCCAAATGTTTGGTTCAAAAGCACAGCTTCGTTTTTCCTTCTTGATACATAATATTTGGTATGTAACTATTTTTAGTGAAGATGAGTTGAATGTTTAAAATACCTGTGTGTGGTTGTCAGATATCAGTATTTTACAGGGAATATGCTTAAAATTTTTAAGACTATTCAACTGCATCAACTGTGGCTGGCCACACCCGCAGCATGCGAAGTTCTGGAGCGGGGATCAGACCTTTGCCGCACCAGCAGCCCTGGCCACAGCAATACGTGATCTGAGCCATGTCTGAGCAGGACACCACCAGATCCTTAACCCACTGCACCACCAGGGAACTCCAACTGTGGCTTTTTAAGTTTGACTTACCTCGTTTTCAGTCGTAAGCCAGAATCACTAGATTCAATCAACCTGTGATTAAAAATGACATGCCTAAGCCAGTTCCTTTTTTTTTCCCCTTTGTCACTTAATTTAGCTTAAACATAGAATATAATACAACATACTTAAAACTGTTTTGCATTAGACGTTGACACTGTAGTTTTAAATTCTTTTTTTTTTTTTTTTGCCTTTTTATCTAGAGCCGCACCCGTGGCATGTGGAGGTTCCCAGGCTAGGGGTCTAACAGGAGCTGTAGCCGCCAGCCTTCGCCACAGCCACAGCAACGCGGGATCCGAGCCGGCCTACACCATCGCTCACGGCAACGCCGGACCTTAACCCACTGAGCAAGGCCAGGGATCAAACCCGCAACCTCGTGGTTCCTAGTCGGATTCGTTAACCACTGAGCCACGAAGGGAACTCCTAGTTTTAAATTCTTATTCCTTTACAGTATTTTAAAATCAAAAGTAGGTGTTGGAGTCGTCTCTAGTTGGGACCTGACACCCCTTTTCCCTCTTCACCCCTAAGCCCTCGTGCCCCCGGTTGCTGTCTCTGCAAGTTGAAGCCCCAAGGGGCCACAGGACACAGAAGGTTCAAGCTTTACCTCCTGAACTTTCTCTCTAGACAGCTGGGCTGCCTTCCAAACTTTGGTCTTTGTATGATATTGTTGATCTTATCTACACCTAGGAAACCCTTACAGTTTAGTTTTAAATTAACAAGGCATTCTTGTCATAGTTAACCGCAGTCAGAAGAGTTTGTTTGCTTTCTGTTAACTCCTGTCGCATTTGCAGAGGAGCAGACGCAACGTCAGACGTCAGGTGTACCCCGCCTTTGGAACCTCCCTGACTGACCGCTCTCTTTGTTCTGTGCTTGCCTTCCATGCTTGCTTCTTTTTGGCTGTGCCAGGAGACACACTTGCTAGAGAAGTGTTTTACATCTTTCCGATGACTTGTGACCTGAACTGTACAGCAGAAGGTATCTGCTGAGATCACATAATTTGCCTCAGATTATGAGATCTAAAAGGAGAGCATCGGTTTTTCGAACATTTTGCTTTCCAGTGACATATCTTTCATTGTGCTATCTTTTCGTAGTGCCACGTGGTCACCCATTCCAGTTGCAAACATTCTGACTTTCCCTCCATCCCTGGATCCATATTTTTAGATTTAACTGTGGGCTTTATTTTGTGGGTGTGCTCTTTGGCTTTTTGGTTGGCTTTAGTCATAAAACTTTAGATTTTATTTTCATTGCATTCCATTTTATTACCATAAGTATCTCGAGTTTGCTTTTTGGTTGGCTTTAGTCGTAAAACTTCATTGTGATGTTTAGATTTTATTTTCATTACATTCCATTTCATTGCTATAAGTATCTCAAGTTCAGTGGTTTTGAAAAGAGCTTTATCTGGAATATAATGGGGAATGCATTTGGATAATGTAGCACAGAAAGCTTTGCTTCATTAAGCTTTGTGTTTGACAGCAACAGGAAAAATTTCCAATACTGTAGAGTAAGAGTCAGGATTTTTTTTTGTCTTTTGTCTTTTCTAGGGCCGCACCCGTGGCATATGGAGGTTCCCAGGCTAGGGGTCTAATCAGAGCTGTAGCAACACAGCAACGCAGGATCCGAGCCGCGTCTGCGACCTACACCACAGTTCACGGCAACGCCGGATCCTTAACTCGCTGAGTGAGGCCAGGGATTAAACCCGCAACCTCATCGTTCCTAGTTGGATTCGTTAACCACTGAGCCACGACGGGAACTCCCGAGAGTCAGGATTAACTGAGGTTAACTACCACCTCTTTTCAGAGTTAACATTTGTTTTTAATAGTTATTTTATGCAAGCAATATGTTCAAATTGTCCCACAGTTTTTTAAATTAAAAAAATTTCTTTTTGAGGCTGCCCCGTGGCCTGTGGAGTTCCCAGGCCGGGCATCAGAGCTGAGCCACCGTTTCCATCTGTGGCACAGCTGGGGCAACACCAGACGCTTTCACCCACTGTGCTGGGCTGGGGATCGAACCTGCATCCTGGTGCTGCAGAGACGCCACCAGCCCCGTTGCCCCACAGCTGGAACTCCTGTAGTAAATTGTCAAACGGCCAGCTCTGGGCACTATGTGATGTGGTACGTAGCCACTGAGGATATAAACTGAAGAGGTCTTCAGAACCCTTGAAAAAACGAAACGAAAAGTAATTTACTGGCAGCATGAGACATGCTTTTTTTGTTTGTTCTCAGAGTCCCTTTCTTTCCGCCGTTCGTTTCGCATCGTCCTCTCACTTCGTGGCTTCCTCCCCAGTCGCGGCCCAGTACATAAACGCCGTCTCTCCAGTTGGGCCTTCTTTTCCGTTTTTTCAAAATGAAAGCTCCTTGAGACCTGGAGTCTTAATAGATACCGCAAATGCACCTTTCCACGAAAAAGGAACTCATGGACGTGGAGAACAGACTTGTGGTTGCCGCGCGGCGGTGGGGAGAGAGCAGGCTGGTCTGGGATGGGAGTCTGGGGTCAGCAGATGCAGACTATTGCCTTTGGGATGGAGAAGCCAGGAGACCCTGCTGTACAGCACCAGGAACTACGTCTAATCGCTTATATATACCTATACCTATGTAGACATAGATATATGCATATATAGACGAATCTATATATGTATGCATAACCGGGTCACCCTGCTGTACAGTTGAAAAATTGACAGAAAAAAATTATGTATATAAAAAAAAATGAAAGCTCCTTGGAATCACTTTCCTCACTGCATAGGGAGGTCTGCTTCCCGCTTTCTTCCGTAAACTGCAGTTAACAGTTACTAGACAGCCGCGACGTAAATGGCAGGTTTTCCCCCCTCTGACCTGTTCTGACCTCTCTGCTCGTCCTCACGCGAACTAGGCGGCAACTACGACAGTCACTTTGATGTGGACAAGGGCACCGGAACCGTCATCGTTGCCAAAGCCCTGGACGCAGAACAGAAATCCAACTATAATCTCACAGTCGAGGCTACGGACGGAACCACCACTATACTGACTCAGGTAGGAGGAGGCTGTCGACGCGTCTGCCCCCGGGGGGACTGACACAGCGTTCCGACCTGGGGCCCGCGGGGCAGGTGACGCTTGATTCTGCCCTCTGAGGTTCTCACATCAGGATTTACTGTGGACGCACACCGTGTACACAGGATTTCTATTTAGAGAAGGAAAATTCACCACCAGTCCTGATTCAGGCTCTGTGGGTAATTTGCCAGTTTTGAAAAAGGTGAAAGAAGACTTCAGGGAAAAAAACACATTGTTATACCATCGGGTTTTAATTTTATACTCCTTTTGAATTGTATTAGTATAAAACGTGTCACTGTTGAGGAATTGTCCAAGTCACTGGCTTTATAACTGGTTAAAGTGTTTAATTTTCTTTTAAACAGTTTTTCGGATTTTTTTCCCCTCTCCCCTTGGCTGTGTGAAATAGCTGAAAAAGTCAGTCTAGTAATTCCTTGAACATCTTTCTTTGTTCCTGTCTGATGATTAAGACACGATCAGATTACTGGAATTTGAAATGTAAATGTTAAAACCCTACGAATTACATTTAAATTCTCTTCTTCCTTAGCGGTTCTCTGATTCCCAGCAGGAGCTGTTTGAGCATTTGTTAAATGTGCCAGGTATTGTTAGGTATTGTTCTAGAAGCTGGATAGTAGGAAACAAAATCCTACCCTCTTGGAGGTTACATTAGAATGATAGGAGCTAAAGGCTTCTGTATAATTTGCTGTAGCCAGGAAGTAAAAGGAAGAAATTAAATGTTAGAGGATAAAATATTTCTGAATTCCAATTTCCTGTCTTTAGATTATACTGTCGTAAACCTTAAATGAGACAGATCATCTGCTAAATCATTTAGTTGCACTGAAGAATAAAAATTGTAGTCTGTGATATTTTCACCTAATAAATGAATGGATTGTTTAAGACCAACGATGAGGAGACCTTATTTCTTTCTCCAAATGCTTGTGATTTTTACTGTATTTACGATTGATCGATGTATCACGCTTTGGGGTCGTTCTGGGATTGTCATGTCAGAGTGCCAGCACAGTATTAACATTTCAGTCGTGTTGGTGACTGTTTGCATTGACGAGGGTAGACTTTCGAGCATGAAAATGTGAGAGCAGAAGCACCAGGAATTGTAATAAATTTAACAGGGTAATTGTGAAAGGCTTGAAGAGTATAATGGTATGTGAATCGGTTCAAGTCATTGGCTAACCAGAAATCTGGTAAGTGGTAGAATTGACCCTCCATGCCACGCGTTCTCATTGCTAAAGGTGATCTTTCTACCTGTAGCGTTTATCACTCACCACGTAACTTCCGGTAACTATTGTTTTGGTTAGTGCAGTTAAGAACTTAGTGTGAAAAATATGGGGTAGATTGACCAAAATTCCTATGAAACCCAGTACATATATTCCAGTTTTCTTTTCTCAGGGACACACAATATCTTCAATTTCAGTGCTTCAGGTATACTTCTGTAATTTATTTTGAGTCATTTTTCCGAGGGTATTGATAATTTCCGAGTGAATTGCTGGCAGGGAGAGGTGGCCGGGGTCTCAGAGAGCAGTTCCAGGGCCCTGCTGACCTGCCTGGGTGTGGGACAAAGGGAACAGTCAGTAATGAGGTGTTTTGTTTGTTTGTGTGTTTGTTTGTTTGTTTGTTTTTTGTCTTTTTGCCTTTATCTAGAGCCGCACCCGCGGCATATGGAGGTTCCCAGGCTAGGGGTCTAACAGGAGCTGTAGCCGCCGGCCTTCGCCACAGCCACAGCAACGCAGGATCCGAGCCGCGTCTGCAACCTACACCACAGCTCACGGCAACGCTGGATCCTTAACCCACTGAGCAAGGGCCAGGGATCGAACCCGCAACCTCATGGTTCTTAGTCGGATTCGTTAACCACTGAGCCACGACGGGAACTCCAGTAATGAGGTTTTGATTCCCAGTCCGGGGCTGAGGACCAGGAGCTGAGAATCTGCGTGGGAGCCGAGCGGCCAGTGCCAGCTGCAGAGGGACATCTGCAGAGAGATCAGAACCGCTCAGGCTCAGGGACACAGCAGGTAGATTCCTTTTTGTAGGAGAAACTCAGGAGCCAACAGAACAGGCTGTGCTGCAGCAGGGTCAGCAGCAGCAGGAGGCAGGTCTGAGGGCTGCAGAGCCCGGCTGCCCGGCTGCCTCGTCCGCAGAGGTGCAGAGGCGGCCGTGGAGAAGCAGGACGCACTGCCAGTGCCCTGTTCAAACAGTGCCTGTCCTTGCTTTGCTGTTGTGCTGTTTTCTGCCCGGGATGCTAACCAGTATTAATTCAGGTCACTTTGCTTTATCTGGTATCTCAAGATAACTTACCAATCCAGTCCGCATTTTTTTTTTTCTTACTGCGAAACAGCTTTGCTTTCATCCTTTCTTTCCATTTCTCTGGAGCATCAGTGCTGCACACTCTGGAACAGGCTGTTTGGTTTTGCATCAGGGCTCTGCCTCCTACTCCTGTGCATGGGTGGGTGTCACGACCCTCGGTGCTTGCATTTCTCCTCTGGAAAGTGGCAGAGACTTCATCTTCCTAGGGCGCTTCTGAGGGCACGAGGGGGCCCGCCCTTCGAGCCCTCAGGCCTGTCCCCTCCCGCCCCGGCTGCCCGTGAGCACTCCCCAGGTGCTCCGTGGTGCCTGTCAGCCCTGGCCTGGGCTCTTGGTCCCCAGCTTGGCCCCTGCTCACCTTCCTGTCTCCACCGTCTGTCCCCGTGATTCAGCCCACACTGCCCGCTGCCAGCACGGTCTGCCTGCCTGCGGGGAGGATGGAAGGTGAATTTGTCCCATCCGAGCACTTGGACCGCGCAGGACATAGCGTTCTCAGCCTCTGCTGGGAAGTCAGCGTCCCCTCTCGGACCAGCCTTCCCCCTGCTCCTTTATCGTGTCACCCCTGCTTCCAGGCTCTTCTCTGCAGTCTCCGAGAGATGGCCTGTTCCATTCCACCCCTGGCCTTCATGTCTTTGACCAAGCTTTTTCGCTTGCCCCATCTGCCAACCTAAGACCTATGCAGGCAGAGCCTGTTTCCTCCTTGAAAGCTTCCTGAATGGCCCGGACCATCTCTGGACTTTTGAAAACGTACTTGACAATATATGAAACTTCAGTAGATTTCGCATGTCGAAGGCTTTTCCCTGTGGTGGAAAGCTTCCTGAGGCCAGAGGCTGTCCACGTTTCTCTCACACCCTCGGTCAACCTAGCAGGTGCTGAGCATGCACCTGCCCGGGACGTAGGTGTCAGCTGAATCGCTTTATCAGAAAGGATGGGTTCTTAACCTCAGCTGTTCCTGTGTATTTCGTTGGGATCCGTTGATCTGGGAGCAGGATTAAACTGTCTCTGCCCAGCCCTCCATGAGCAAAATGAATTTTAAATGTATAGCGGAAATGAACGTATAATGATTTACTTCTGGGTCACCGTTGACCTTTCAAAGGGACGCATCCACAGTCTTAAATGTTTCCGTAACTTTTACATAAAACCTTTCTGTGGTCGGGTGGATGCATTTAGTTTTCATATAGTTGAGTGTTACAGACCTGTCGCTGGAGTGTCCATGTTCTAGGAGAACACCGGGTCTTCACGGACAGACCTCCAGTCCATGTGTGCCCGCCCCAGTGCGGTTAACACTGAGCCCGTGTGCTCCGGGTCTTTGTCCTCCTGTGCCATTCAGACTGGCTCCATATGTGCTAGTCAAGCTCACGTTTCTTGTTTACAGCTGTGAACCATCTTTTCTAGTCGTTAGTGATTCCCACTCTCCTCGTCCACGTGTCTCTTCAGTCTGAAAATTAATCTTCTTACTCTCAAAGTAAAAAAAAAAAAAAAAGGTAGTTTAGCTTGGGGGACTGAGTTTTTTAGTATTTGCTTTTTTTCCTTTAAGGCTTGCTTTGGTAGGTTCGTTGGTTTTGATTTTGTGTTTTTAGGGCTGCACCAGCAGCACGTGGAGGTTCCCAGGACAGGGGTCGAATCAGAGCTGTAGCTGCCAGCCTGTGCCACAGCAACGCCAGATCTGAGTTGTGTCTGCAACTTACACCGCAGCTCGTGGCAACGCTAGATCCTTAACCCACTGAGTGAGGCCAGGGATTGAACTCGATGCCTCAGAGTCCTCACGGATACTAGTCGGGTCCCTTACCACTGAGCCACGACAGGAACTCCCTCCTTTAAGGTTTTTATTCTGTGCTGACACACTTGACATTCTCTCTTGCCAGTGTATTTAAATTGCTTTGAGGAAATAAATGTATTTACTGTCTGTTTCTGGCTTTGTGATCATGAAAGTATAAGGATTTTAAAGCATAAGTCTGATTTCCCTTTTTCTATATAATGTCTATGAATAGGGGATTTGGAGTCTCAGAGATTCGAACAAGAACTTTAGAGGCAGTGACAGATGAGTAGCATGCTCACCTCAGTAGCTTGGTACTTACAGATGCAGATCTGATCCAAGAAATAAGTCCGCTCTGAAGCCTGGTAGAGAAAATTCTTTACATGAGTCATCTAGAAATATCTCTTCTGTGGAGACCAAAAAGCAATTAAGCCTTCATTTCAGAAAGAAATGTGTGTTAACGTGTGTGTGTGTGTGATACATTTTCCCCAGAATTAGTCTCAGGAATTTAGAAACATCTTCATTATCTTACATAGGTAATATGTCAATGAAAAAATTTAAAGGTTTTTTTTGACTGAGGATTTTGATTGCTTTTATTTCTCATGTCTGTATTTCATTTTGCTCGAAAATTACTGTTTTTTCAGTGTGCATCTGATTTTTTTTCCCGGATTCTTTAAATACTAAAACATCATAATTAGGAATATTTTAATGTGAGTCATTTTGTCATTACAGGTATTCATCAAAGTAATAGACACAAATGACCATCGTCCTCAGTTCTCTACATCAAAATATGAAGTTGTTATTCCCGAAGACACAGTGCCAGAAACAGAAATTTTGCAAATCAGTGCTGTGGATAAGGATGAGAAAAACAAGCTAATCTACACTCTGCAGAGCAGTATGGATCCACTGAGTCTCAAGAAATTTCGTCTTGATCCCGCAACCGGCTCTCTCTATACATCAGAGAAACTTGATCATGAAGCCTTTCACCAGCACGTTCTCACAGTCATGGTACGGCTTCCTGCTCGTTCTTCTGTTCCTGGAGGGTTTCATGTGGTTGAGCGTGATCTTTGATCAATTATAAGCAGAACCTTAACAGGTTTGCATATTACGTTGCTTCTTCAAGGTACGAGACCAAGATGTCCCTGTGAAGCGCAACTTTGCAAGGATTATCGTTAATGTCAGCGACACCAATGACCACGCCCCCTGGTTCACAAGCTCCTCCTATGAAGGGCGGGTTTACGAATCAGCAGCCGTTGGCTCGGTAGTCTTGCAGGTTACAGCTCTGGACAAGGACAAAGGGCAAAATGCCGAAGTGCTGTACTCCATCGAATCAGGTATACTTGGAGCACTCCATAGGTTTATAGCTCTGTCCATATTAGAAACTATGTTTCTTCTCTTCTAAAATTAGTTCTAGACATCGAAACATTTCTGGATAACACTGTAAAAATTGCTGAAATTGATAGCTACCATTTTACATGTTAGGAGAAAGAAAAAAAAAACTTTCTGAACTTTTGACTCACTAGAAAGCAGAGATGGAGGGTCCTGAATGGGGGAACTGTCCTCAGCGAAGCGTGATGTTAGCAGAATTCAAAGCTCCGAGAAGTCCTGCAGTAGACAAAACTTAACTTGTCCGATTCAGGATTTCCAAAATGGCTTAATAACACAATCGTAAACTGTAGAGCACCCCTAGGATAAGGCCGGCCTAGTAATTGGACATTTTCTTTGAGCAGGAGGTTTCATAATGGCCAAGAAATCAACGCCACGCCTCTGCGGCCCCTTCCAAGTGTCACTCTTGTGCTGCTTTCACCCCCCCCCCCCGCCACCCCGCATCTTTGACAGTTTACATGTCATTAATAGAATTGGGTTGCTGTGGTGGGTGCCAGGGTTGGGACTAGGACTCGAAGAGGTGTTGGAAAGTCCACACAGGAGACAGCGAGGGCACGGAGACCAGCTGGCATCGTGGGCTGGGACAGACATGCGGTAGGGCGAGGGGTCCCCAGCCCTGCCGGTGATTCCAAGAGGGAGAGTCACCAAGCAGCAGCGGTGGCGAAGTGAAAGGCCCCTGTTCCCTTTCTGTTTGATGCTGCGCCTCGGTCGTGTCTTCATTCCATAGACTGTCGCGTGTTTTTGCACCAGGGGCCACGCTAGGCTTGTGCTTGATAAGTGGGAGTTACCGTTGGTCCACAAATGTGTGTTCTTGCAAAAGAATCCTGCCCCTCTTTGTGACAGGGGTCGGCTTTAGTGCATGTGATTTATCCAGTTAGAAACCACTCTGCTTTGGGACCTGCCCGGCTCATTCCAAATACTATGAGCAAGTAATTAAAATTGGAGAAGGCAGTTGCTATTTTTCCATCTTTCCTGTTGCCATTGTTAGTACCAAGATGATACTCCTTCGTTTGTTCTCTATCATGACTTCAGAATATTGAGATCATCCTTTTAACTTGATGTTTTTATTGATACGTCCATACATGGACATAGTTATAAACTGTGTATCTTTTCCAAGCATTAGAATTGATAGACGTATAGGCTAGACTTTGCTAATACAGTCCAAAACAACGCTGAGTTCCTGTCATGGCTCTGCAGAAACAAATCTGACTGTTATCCATGAGGATGTAGGTTTGATCCCTGGCCTCACTCAGTGGGTTGAGGATCCTGCATTGCCGTGAGCTGTGGTGTAGGTCACAGACTCAGCTCAGATCAGGAGTGGCTGTGGCTGTGGTGTAGGCCAGCAGCTGCAGCTCCCATTCGATCCCTAGCCTGGGAACCTCCATGCGCCACGAGTGCGGCCCTGAAAAGCAAAACAAAATAACAGTGCATCGACTTAAAAAGTACAACCTGAAAGTTGAGAGTTAAGTTTTATTTGGGGTGAAATTAGGCCTTAAGCCCCAGAGACAGCTTCTCAGGGAGCCCCAAGAAAGTGTTTGCAACAGAGGGAAGGTGGTAGGGACGGAAGATGGGCAGATACGCGGATTTACAGAAGATGTGGAAGTCTGGGCTTCCTGGAGTCACTCCTTTGATGGGCGCCTCAGCTGTGGGCCAGTCTTCTTTGCGCCTTTCCCGAGTTCCCTCGGGGCTCCCTGGCCCGCCCTCGGGAGCGGCTCTTCTCCCAGAGGACCGTGACATCTTGCGTTTTCCCACCAGGTGCATTTAGAGGCAGACTTCCAGTCTTAAACTGTTTTCTCTGTATGAACAAGGCAGTGATCTGGACAGGAGGCAGCATTTAGAGAGCTCTGAAGTGCCGCCCCAAAGAGGAAAGGGGCGTGAGCAGATGCAGGTCATAAAGGCCAGGGGGAGGCACCTGCAGCCGTGCACACGCTTTACACACGCTCGTCACAGACATCAGTCATCATTGATGGGTTTTAGTGTTTCTCTAGATAGGAGGCGATGCAAGAATTTGGCTCATAAAATCTTCTCCTAAAAATATCTCACTATCTGAAGACCTGTTCTTCCAGTTTTCCCGGAGCACAGAGTGCCTCACCCCGGCCTCCACGCTGGGCTCTGCTCAGGGGTGCTGTGGGTCGGCTCATGTTCTACTCCGTGGAGAGGCTGGTGGCAGGTGCCAAACTTCAGTTCACAAACACTTAACCGGTGTGTTTAATGGGGTTTAACTATTATTTCCTAATATATTTGAAGTTTCATTTATTTCTCTGATCAAATTTAGGCCGTTACTCACAAATAAGACCTCATATACTGCCCGAGGTTGCCGTGTTCAAATGGGTGTGGTGCCGTTGGTGCCTGATTAAAGATGATTTTTTTCCACTGCTTCAGAAACTTCAGCGTTAAAAGAAAAAACAGTACATTCCGTTTGTGCATGCCTGAGCACTTCAGTAAAATAATTTTCTCTTAGACAGGCTGACTGGCTTTGTGTAGGAGAAAATGTTAAAACTTTCCGTTAGCTTTCACATAATTTTCAACAACTGGGTGTTTAAAATATGATTGTTGGTGCCTGGCTGAAGGCATGTGCATTCTTTAAATGCCTGTGATGACTGATGGGATTAGTAATTTGGTATTCCAAGAATGGAACTCTAGCACCACTCAAAGAGTAGATAATACCAGGGGCCTTCCCTGGTATACAATTTGGACTTTGCTAAATGTATAAAATTATTTTCTTTAATGTCAAAATCATTCTATACGATTACTTTGTAGGAAATGACTACTGTTAAAATCCAGTAGAATTATGTGTTTAAATCTGTTGTAATAGTAGGAACGAGAAATGGTCACGCAGCCTTCATTCAGCAATGTATTCATAACCACCTGCTTCTGGTGTGTGTCAGGTTACATTTAATAAAGTTCAGTAGAGTAGTTACAAATCCAGGCCCAAACACCGCGTGTTTAATTAGCAATTTATTGAGGGAGGGGTTTGGCCTGATTAGGAGTCTTTAGGGAAAAAGAAATTATTAAAGAACATTTTCAGTAACAATTGAATTACGTGTTTAGAAACACATCAGTGCCATTCTCTGGGCGGTAGCGGGTTTGTTTTGGTTTTTGTTTTTTTTTTTTAAGTAGATGATTGTAACTTCAAAAGTGTTGTAACCTCTGGAAATAGAAGACACTCGGTAAATACACTTAGTGACCAGAATTGGTTTTCTTCCCCAGACTTAGATTAACTAGAATTGCAGTTGGAGCTTTACAGAGGTTGCCGTGCTATGGGGCAGTCAGTGTTCGTCGTGGGAAACTGCAGATGCCTGCAGTTGAGCGGCCCTTTGGGGACGATCTGTGTGAGAGGCAGTCGTAGCCAACGAGCGCGTATCTGCGCGTCTGTCCAGATCACTGCCTTGTTCATACAGAGAAAACAGTTTAAGACTGGAAGTCACCCATGTCCCCCGTAAAGTCAGTGACAGGGCCTCAGCCTGGCACACACTTCAGTCGCTGCCCTATTAATTTGTTCACAGAGGTCATGTGTGCATTTCAGTGCTTGGTGACCTGATGGGACGAGGACAACTTCTAGCCAGTCCGCAGCCCTCAGTGTTTTTTCACATAAATAGGAGGTTGCTCTCCCATGTGCCAGTTTGGTGGTTTCTGTGGCATATGTGTATGTAGGATTCGTGTTATTAACTAGCTGCGTTCCTGTTTAAGCTCCTTGTTATCAGTGACAAGCTCAGTACTGTCTCTATCAAAGTCAAGATAACCGCAAGTAATAAAAGAAGGTTTCTGAATTTCACAGGACCGATAAAAACTTTTTATCAGCGATTTCCAGTTAGTCAGTACACATTCCTTTTGCTAATACCCCAAGTGATACCTTAAGTGAAATGCTGAATCCAACATATGGTTGTTTGTAATGACTGGAGTATAGTATAAATATGCTATATTTATATAGACATAAAAATATAGTACCTTAATGAATATATTAATTTTTTCAAACTATGGATTAAATGTTTGGCATCTTATTCGTTTTCTTTCCATACATGCGTAAAAGTCATTTCATTCAGCATTTGCCGATTGTCACCTATGGGTCAGGCATTTTTCTAGACACGGGTGATAAAACAGTGACTAAAACCAGCCCTGTTTAAGCGGCGCTCACATTCTAGTGGGAGAACAGATAAGAACAAACTTGCAGTACGTGCTCTAAAGAAAAAGCAGGGTGGGAGTTCCGGCCATGGCTCAGCAGAAACGAATCTGAGTAGTATCCATGAGGACGTAGGTTTGATCCCTGGCCTCGCTCAGTGGGTTAAGTATCTGGCGTTGCCGTGACATGTGGTGTAGGCTACAGACGTGGCTCGGATCTGGTGTTGCTGTGGCTGTGGTGTAGGCCAGCAGCTACAGCTCCAATTTGACCCCTAGCCTGGGAACCTCCATATGCCGTGGGTGTGGCCCTAAAAAGACCCCTTAACTGTCCCCCTCCCCCCAAAAAAGAAGAAACAGGGTAATGGGACATAAGCAGCCATGCTGAATGAGGAGGTCATGGAAGGGCATTTGGGCACAGTCCTAATGAATGAATGAGCGAGCGAGTGTGTGTGTGTGTGTGTGTGTGTGTGTGTGTGTGTGTGTGTGTGTGTGTTTGCCTGGGAAAGCGTGAGACTAGCTGCGGAAGGCTGTTCCAGGAGAGGACCCAGTACACGCAGAGGGTCTGAGCTGAAAGGCTGCTCGCCTGACAGAAGAGCCTGCTCCGCCGGACAGAAGCCAATTCTTCCTCCACGTGAGGCCTGTGTTTATAAAGCTTGGAGATTTCACTGTAGAAAATAAAAGAGAAATGCATGCAGATGAATGAATATAAAATATGGCACAGACGTAGAAGAGTGCAGGCTGGGATGAAGACAGTGGTCCCGGGGTTTTCGCAGTCCCCTGTGTTGGTCCAGGCAGCTGACCAGTCACTGCTTTGGAAACTGGAGGCCATGCACAGGCGGCTGAGAAAGGACCTTGGAATTCTGATGACTGATCAGAATACAATGAGAGAGAATCCAAAGGTCATGGACCCTCATAAATGCAGGTAGGCCGGAAATTAGTGTCTGCGAGGCCTGGCAGAGGCAGCCTGACCCCACTCGTGGGCCAGGGCTCAACTCAGAGCTTCGTGGCCTGGAGACACCCTGGGCCTCCGTCCTGCGACAGGCCAAGGCCTGGACGCAGAGCCAGGCAGACTTTAATGAAAACCAGACTGGGTCTGGCCTCAGAAGGAGCTGTCACGGAGTTTTGGGAAATGTGTTAAGGGAAGGAAAATTTATTAAAGGCCGTAGAGGAAATGTGGAGAAGGGAGAGCGTGGTTAACCCCTGGTTGGCACATCACAGCCGGCGATTCTGGTCCATGAAGGACCACGCGTGACCGCAAAGCCAGAGGAACGCCGAGTTTGAGGAGGCAATGAAGTGGCACATCGGCTTTGTTTTGGGTGTAATGGTTCATTGGGGGAAAATAAGTTCAGTTCTGTGACAAGCATGAACGAGTCTGGACTCTGTTTATAAAACAGGAAGGGGATGAAGCGTTCAGAGATGGATGGGATCCGAGGACGCTCACACGGCCTTGATCTTCCCCCCAAAAAATAGCTTTACTAACTGCAAAAGTGTAGTAAACCGGTTTTCTCAGAAAGATGTCAGTCAGTGGTGCAAAACGATGAAATATTATGGAGATGCATTCGCAGCTAAATACATGCAGATAACACAGCTAGAAATGGTCCAAAGAAAAGCAAGTAGAACAGTCTTGGAGTTTTCCGCCTCAGCGCTGTTGACACTTTGGACCAAACAGCTGCTGGTTGTGAGGACTGTCCTGTGTATTTTAGGATGTTGAGCAGCATCCCTGGTCTCTGGCCCCTGGGTGTTGGGAGCACCCTCTCCCCACCAGTAGTGGTCACCAAAAATGTGTCCGGACCTGGTTTAATGTCCCTTTCTGGGTGAAATCGCCTTGAGTTGAGAAGCACTCACCTAGAAGTTAAATTGATCTGAGAAAAATTCGGGGAGTGTTATTAAAATCTTCAAAAACCTACAGAGTGGGGCAGATCATACACAAGCTTATTCATCCATTCCCTGAATTGTAGGGAACAACCCTCTTGAAGTTTGTTAATTTTAATTGAAGTCTTCCTTTTCATAGGGAATAAGATTCTTGAGAATTTGCAAGTGATAAGTATATCCCAAAGGGTGTTGGAGGGACTCGTAGAAATTATTAACTACTTTAAGGAAGGATAACCATATTTTTCCACTGTACTTTCCCGGTTCAACCAGAGAGTGTGGGCTTCGGGTACAGAGTGGTATTTCTTGCTTATCATAATTTATAGACAAAACAGAAAGGTTTGCCTTTAGGTGTATAAAGATGAAATACATTGAAGAATGAGACAAGCTGAATGAAACAAGTTCCTTTCAAACATTGATGGGTCCCTGTGTTTTTCTCTAACATGATGTTTTTCTCTCCACCCAGGCAACATTGGAAATTCTTTTACAATTGATCCCATCCTGGGCTCCATAAAAACTGCCAAAGAATTAGATCGAAGTAAACAAGTGGACTATGACTTAATGGTCAAGGCTACGGATAAAGGCAACCCCCCAATGAGTGAAATGACTTCTGTGCGTATCTTTGTCACCATCGCTGACAATGCCTCTCCCAAGTTTACATCCAAAGAATATTCTGTCGAAATTAGTGAAACCATCAGCATTGGGAGTTTTGTCGGAATGGTCACGGCTCACAGTCAGTCCTCAGTGATTTATGAACTAAAAGATGGGAATATAGCTGATGCCTTTGATATTAATCCGCATTCTGGAAGCATCATCACTCAGAAAGCTTTAGATTTTGAAACTTTGCCCGTTTACACATTGACGGTACAAGGAACAAACATGGCCGGTTTGTCTGCAAATACAACTGTCGTGGTGCATCTACAGGACGAAAACGACAACTCCCCAGTTTTTCTGCAGTCAGAATATACAGGGCTCGTTAGCGAATCAGCTTCAATCAACAGTGTGGTCCTAACGGAAAGGAATGTCCCACTGGTTATTCGAGCCACTGATGCTGATAAAGAATCAAATGCTTTGCTTGTCTATCACATTGTTGAGCCATCGGTCCACAGATATTTTGCTATTGATTCCAGCACCGGTGCTATCCATACAGTACAAAGTCTGGACTATGAAGAAACAAGTACTTTCCACTTTACGGTACAAGTGCATGACATGGGAACACCACGTTTGTTTGCCGAGTATGCAGCCAATGTGACTATTCGCATAATTGACATTAATGACTGCCCTCCCGTGTTCTCCAAATCCTTATATGAAGCCTCACTTTTGTTGCCCACGTACAAAGGAGTCAAGGTCATCACAGTAAATGCTACAGATGCCGATTCAAGCGCATTCTCACAGTTAATGTACTCCATCACTGAAGGCAACATCGGGGAGAAGTTCTCAATGGACCCCAAGACCGGGACTCTAATTGTACAGAACACAACTCACCTAAGGAGCCGCTACGAGTTAACTGTCAGGGCTTCCGATGGCAGATTTGCAAGCTTCAGCTCTGTGAAAATTAATGTGAAAGAAAGCAAAGAAAGTCAGCTCAGGTTTACCCAGGACTCCTACTCTGCCGTCGTGAAAGAGAATTCTACCGAAGCCAAGACGTTAGCTGTCATTACTGCTATTGGGAATCCAATCAACGAGCCCCTGTTTTATCACATCCTCAACCCAGACCGCAGGTTTAAAATCAGCCGCACTTCCGGAGTCCTCTCATCCACCGGGGTACCATTCGATCGTGAACAGCAGGAGGCCTTTGACGTGGTGGTGGAAGTGACACAGGAACGTAAGCCCTC
Source organism: Catagonus wagneri (assembly GCA_004024745.2). Classification (NCBI taxonomy): domain Eukaryota; kingdom Metazoa; phylum Chordata; class Mammalia; order Artiodactyla; family Tayassuidae; genus Catagonus; species Catagonus wagneri. The sequence continues at coordinate 5,037,035 of PVHT021183523.1, read as the reverse complement.
AGCGGTGGCCCACGTGGTCGTGAGGGTCATCGTCGAAGACCAGAACGACAACGCCCCGGTGTTTGTCAACCTCCCGTACTACGCCGTCGTTAAAGTGGACACCGCCGTGGGCCACGTCATCCGCTACGTGACAGCCATCGACAGAGACAGTGGCCGGAATGGGGAAGTGCATTACTACCTCAAGGAACACCATGACCACTTCCAGATTGGCTCTTCGGGTGAAATTTCACTGAAGAAGCCATTCGAACCGGACACCTTGAATAAAGAGTATCTCGTCACAGTGGTCGCAAAAGATGGAGGAAACCCGGCTTTCTCGGCTGAGGTCATGGTTCCCATCACCGTCATGAATAAAGCCATGCCCGTGTTTGAAAAGCCCTTCTACAGCGCCGAGGTTGCAGAGAACGTCCAGGTGCACAGCCCCGTGGTCCACGTGCAAGCCAACAGCCCAGACGGGCAGAAAGTGTACTACAGCCTCACAGACGGCGATCCGTTCAGCCAGTTCACCGTCAACTTCAACACCGGGGTGATAAACATCATGGCGCCCCTGGACTTCGAGGCCCACCCGGCGTACAAACTGAGCATCCGGGCGACGGACTCCCTGACCGGTGCTCACGCCGAGGTCTTCGTGGACATCGTAGTGGAAGACATCAATGACAACCCTCCCGTGTTCGGCCAGCAGTCCTACGCCGCCACCCTGTCCGAGGCCTCTGTAATCGGAACATCCGTTGTCCGGGTCACCGCGACAGATTCCGACTCCGAGCCAAACAGAGGTATTTCCTACCACATGTCTGGGAACCACAGCAAGAGCCACGATCATTTTCACATAGACAGCAGCACAGGTCTCATCTCCCTGGTCAGGACTTTGGATTATGAGCAGTTCCAGCAGCACAAGATCTTCGTCAGGGCTGTTGATGGCGGCATGCCCCCTCTGAGCAGCGACGTGATCGTCACAGTGGATGTCACTGACCTCAATGATCACCCGCCACTCTTTGACCAGCCGGTCTATGAGGCCAGAATTAGCGAGCACGCTGCCCGCGGGCATTTTGTGACCTGTGTAAAAGCCTATGATGCAGACAGTTCGGACATAGACAGGTTGGAATATTCCATTCTCTCTGGCAACGATCATAAGAACTTTGTCGTTGACGGCAGGACGGGGATCATCACGCTGGCAAACGTGCGCCGGCAGACCCTGAAGCCGTTCTACACCCTGCAGGTTTCCGTGTCGGATGGGGTTTTCAGAAGCTCAGCTCAGGTTCATGTAACTGTGATTGGAGGCAATTTGCACAGCCCCGTTTTTCTCCAGAACGAATATGAAGTGGAGCTCGCTGAAAACGCTGCCCTGCACACCCTGGTGACTGAGGTTAAAGCCACCGATGGGGATTCCGGTATTTACGGCCAGGTGACTTACCATATCATAAATGACTTTGCCAAAGACAGGTTTTACACGGATGAGAGAGGGCAGATCTTTACTTTAGAAAAACTCGATCGAGAAACCCCTGCCGAGAAAGTAATCCCCATTCGTTTCATGGCCAAGGACGCCGGTGGAAAAGTTGCTTTCTGCACCATCAACGTCATCCTCACAGACGACAATGATAACGCACCGCAGTTCCGAGCGGCCAAGTTTGAAGTAAACATCGGCTCCAGTGTTCCCAAAGGGACGTCGGTCGTCAGAGTCCTCGCCAGCGACGCCGATGAGGGATCCAACGCCGATGTCACCTACGCCATCGAGGCAGATTCCGAAAGTGTTAAAGAGAATTTGGAAATTAGCAGACTGTCTGGCGTCATCACTACAAAGGAGAGCTTGGTGGGCTTAGAAAACGAGGTCTTCACTTTCTTTGTCAGGGCCGCGGACGGCGGGTCGCCGCCCAGGGAGTCCGTGGTCCCCGTCTACGTTAAGGTACTTGCGCCGGAAACGCGGCTCCCACGGTTTTCAGAGCCGTTTTACACCTACACGGTTTCGGAGGACGTGCCCATTGGAACGGAAATAGATCTCATCCGAGCGGAACACGGCGGGACCGTCCTTTACAGCCTCGTCAAAGGGCATACGCCCGAGAGCAACAGGGACGAGGTCTTCGTGATCGACAAGCAGAGTGGGAGACTGAAACTGGAGAAGAGCCTGGACCACGAGGCGACCAAGTGGTACCAGTTTTCCGTACTTGCCAGGTGCACGCGTGACGACTACGAGGTGGTGGCTTCCGTAGATGTGAGTATCCAAGTGAAAGATGCCAACGACAACAGCCCTGTCTTAGAGTCCAGTCCCTACGAGGCGTTTATTGTCGAAAACCTGCCGGCGGGGAGCAGAGTCATCCAGATCAGGGCGTCTGACCTGGATTCGGGAACTAACGGCCAAGTGATGTATAGTCTAGATCAGTCACAAAGTGTCGACGTCATCGAATCTTTTGCTATTAACGTGGAAACGGGCTGGATTACAACCCTCAAGGAACTTGACCACGAAAAGAGAGACAGGTACCAGATTAAGGTGGTTGCATCAGATCACGGTGAAAAGGTTCAGCTCTCCTCCACAGCCATCGTGGATGTCACTGTCACCGATGTCAACGATAGTCCACCACGGTTCACGGCAGAGATTTATAAGGGGACCGTGAGTGAGGATGATCCACCAGGGGGCGTGATTGCCATCCTGAGTACTACAGATGCTGACTCTGAGGAGATCAACAGACAAGTTACCTATTACATAACAGGTAAAACTTTTACTGGTTTAATTTAAATTCAGATTGCATTGGAAGTATAAATTCTGAGATAGGTATAGAAATTGGGATTTAGTATATATCTAAATCCGATCATTTGAGTATATATCTAAAGTAAGTAGAGATAACATCTATTAAACTACATTTCAAGTTCTTTGCCTGAGCAAACCCAGTAGTTTCATTAGACTGATTTTGATTTTCTGTTGAACTTTATACAGAATGTATAAAAAAGATACTATACTTAAAAAGAAAAATGTGATTTCAATGTACACTAAAGTTTTGTTGATAGTCTTTTATTTGGCTTAATGCTTTGTTTAAATAACATTTTAGTGCTGCCTTCTTGTTTTTTGTTTTTTTGAGGATGTGGTGTTTTGGGTTTTTTGTTTTTTTGTTTTTTTTAGTAAATGGTTAAGCTAATATAACAAATTTAAATGTAATTTTTTAAAAAAAAACTTAAATCACAGTATTATGTGTCTTTAGTACAATTTTTCTTGTTACTTATTTCTTTTTTCAACAAATTTGACTGTCATCTTCTTCCATTGATTTAATAGGAGGCGATCCTTTGGGGCAGTTTGCTATTGAAAATGTACAGAATGAATGGAAGGTCTACGTCAAGAAACCTCTGGATCGGGAGAAAAGGGACAATTATCTTCTGACTATCACAGCAACTGATGGGACCTTCTCATCAAAAGCTATAGTTGAAGTGAAAGTTCTTGATGCCAATGACAACAGTCCTGTTTGTGAAAAGGTAGGCTATTCTTTCTTTTAAGTTTCTGTCTTACGAGTTCCGATTTCTTGCTTAAACTCTTCAGTAGAACTGTCATGTGGTGCTGGGCTATAATTCACATGTACCCCGTTGTAAGCTCTTACCATTTTAAGTCAAGATGAAGGTTAAATGGGGCGAGAGTTGGATGAGCTTCAGAGTTACTTTTGGGGACTGCTACATTGCTGAAAAGCCTTGTTCAAAAATAGGACAGATTATGGGTAAGATTGCAGTTATATTTGATGCTAAAAATGCTCTGTTAAGTTTTCATAAAGGGATTCCCATCATTTGGGGTGAGGGTACATAGGGGGAAATATTAGGCCAGGAGTTGCTGATGCAAAGCTCTGTTTTGCTTTAACAGACGGTTTTGGGGGCCCTTGCTCTTCCACCAGGGAAACTTCAAGGTTCTCCGTGGGGCTTGTGCCCCTGGAGCCCACGATGTGATATGAGGACAAGCCGCGTCCCGAGGAAGAGCTGTCCCTGCCCGAGATAGCTCAGAAAGGGCGGGAGTGATGGCAGAGCTGCAGGATGAGGAAATGCTCAGCCTTGGGAGGTGGCGATGAGGGAACCGGGAGCAGGTGTGGGAGGCAGTGGGCGGGAGGCCGCACTGGCTTGTTGAGGCTGCAAGGGCGTCGCGGGGAGCTGGGGATCCCCGACTCCTTTCCGATTTGAAAGCTGGAGCTGGTGTGAGCCAGGAGTTGAGAGAAGCTGAGTCTCGTGGTCAGGTGTCCAGCTGGCTGCTGAAGAGAGAAAGCGGGGATGTGGGAGGTGGGCCGAGGTGCAGGGGACAAAAGGCAGAAGATGCTACAAAGGGGAAGCTGCTGGCACTTGGTCCCGCCTGGCCAGGGCAGCTCAGCAAGCGTGTTAGGTCAGGATTACAGGATTATTTCTGCAGGGAGTTGGGGAGAGACCGAAGATAAGTCTGGAGCGGGAGTCGGCTTTAGAGGAAGCACGTTGAGTTCTGTTTGAGATTTGTGGACTCTGAGGGCCTGGGATACGCGGTTGGATGTGCTTTTAGATGGACTGAGGATGGTTATGTGAACGTAGCCATTTCTGTGGTTCACTGATAATTAGATTCATTTGAGAGGATAACAAAGCGGGGATGGTTTTGGTGACAGTATTTTCTGGAAGGGAGGGTTGTGCATGTGTGTGTGTGTGTGTGTGTCTTATAGAAACTAAGTGTGTGTGTTTTATTTTTCAGCACTTTTGTTACCTTTGGAATTAACAGAATTAGGACTTCATAGAATTTAATAGAGTAATGGAATAGAGTTCGGGCTTAAAAGGAATTAATAGAATAATAGAAAGAGAATTAATGATCATTTAAAATCATCAGTGTTGCCAAATACCCTGGGTCAGAAATGTAGTTCACCTAAAATCAAGCTGACATTAAGAAAACAAACTTAGCTGTTTGTCTTATGTTTTGGTTGATGGCACGGATTTCTAAATAGTTGGAACTGGAAACAGCCACGCACCGTGGCTGAGAGTCAGGTCGGAGTCAGAGAGAGACGGGAGTGGAGCAAGGTAACGACCGAGCCCCGGCCTGGGCATCACCGGTTCCCCGTGGCCTCCGGTGACCAGTTTTCTCCCGCTGCCCGAGGATCTCTTCTCTCAACTACTTGGCTGTGTGCTAAGAATGACTGTAAACAGTTCATCCCCATATTGGAAACAGGTAGACCAGAATGTATCAGGCATTTATTCACTCCAATTTTTAAGTAAATACAAAGTGCTAGGGGATGTTTACTTATATAAGAATTTAAATTAAATACGAAGCCAGGTCAAAGACAAAGTATTCGGCATTCCGGAGGTTAAATGTCAGGTCAGACTCTTGGCATATGGAGTTGTCCGCTGTTGTGTGACTCCTCTTTGTTTTAAATGTGTTTGGTAAGAAAAATAATTTTGCAAGCTCCTGGGATTTTAATTTTAGTCATTTCCCATGTCGTGTGACCACAGCTAAATGATCTCTGCTATTCCCTTGGCGGTCGTGTTAACTTTTAATGTTTTACGTTAACAATGTCGTTTAAAATCTTTGCAGACTTTATATTCTGACACCATTCCAGAAGATGCCTTTCCTGGGAAATTGATTATGCAGGTCTCCGCTACGGATGCAGATATCCGTTCCAATGCTGAAATTACTTACACATTGTTTGGTCCAGGTGCAGAAAAATTCAAACTAAATCCAGACACAGGTAAAGGTGGAGTGTGGGGCAAAATTAATTGTGTTCCAACAGATCACATGTGCGGATAGCTTTGAATCCCACAGAAAACTTGAAATTACATTTTGTTCTTGTAGGATTTTCTCTTATGCAACAAAAATGGCACCTCTTAGAAATGTAAGCAGCAATTCAGTGTGTAAAACTTGTGGTGAGATGAAAAATTATCAGCAACGGGATTTCCCATCATGGCCCAGTGGTTAATGAATCCGACTGAGAACCATGAGGTTGCTGGTTCGATCCCTGGCCTTGCTCAGTGGGTTAAGGATCTGGCATTGCCATGAGCTGTGGTGTAGGTCGCAGATGTGGCTCAGATCCCGCGTTGCTGTGGCTGTGGCGAAGGCTGGCAGCTACAGTTATTAGACCCCTAGCCTGGGAACCTCCATATGCCGCGGGTGCGGCCCTAGATAAAGCAAAAAGATAAAAAAAATTATCACCAACAGTATCACCTACTTGACCTGAGGATTTAAAATGTCTCAAGTTTTTTATATCACCGTCTTTTAAAAAATGCAGAAGTTAAAGTATATCTCAAACTTTCTACTTTGTCCGTTTTATGTATAGCTTGTTTTCTTGAATTTATGACCCTAACTTTATAATAATTTAACATGTTCATTTAAATGATTCATGGTATATTTCTTATTTTAAAACTTCCAGGGTTATTTTTCTCTTAAAATTTGTAATTTGTGAAAATTGCGGGTCAAGTAACAGTTAAGCTCCCCTCCCAAATTAATTGTAAACATGTGAAGGGAGTTCCCATCGTAGTAGAGCGGAAATGAATCTGACTCTGAGGTTGCGGGTTCGATCCCTGGCCTTGCTCAGTGGGTTAAGGATCCAGCGTTGCCATGAGCTGTGGTGTAGGTTGCAGACGCGGCTCGGACCCTACATTGCTGTGGCTGTGGCTGTGGCCAGCAGCTGTAGTTCTAATTAGACCCCTAGTCTGGGAACCTCCATATGCCTGTGGGTGCGGCCCTAAAAAGCAAAAGCAAAAAAAAAAAAATTATAAACATGTGAATCTAATTTTTGAGTCAGTTTTTAAATATTTTGAATTTGGTAGCTGTTTTGCTTTTCAACATTATATATAATGCAAAAGGCCCTGGCTTGAAATATTTTTGGACTCAGAGCCGGCACCTGGCCGGGTTTGAAAACCTCTGGCTCAGACGATTCCCATAGCCGTTGACTCTGTCACTGAAAAAATTGTTCTCCGAAGGAAGGCTGTTAGTCAGATGTTGTAAATGTAAGAGAAAAGCGGAAAAAAAGAAAATGCGCTGTTGCAGTTCACGTCTTAAATTTCCAGTGCATCCCTTTTATTTTTTATTTGTATTTAGGTGAATTAAAAACATCGGCCCCCCTCGATCGCGAGGAGCAAGCAACTTACAATCTCCTGGTCAAGGCCACGGATGGAGGGGGGAGATTCTGTCAAGCCAGCATCGTGCTCACCTTAGAGGATGTGAACGACAACGCCCCCGAGTTCTCTGCGGATCCTTACACCATCACCGTGTTTGAGAACACAGAGCCCGGCACGCTGTTGACACGAGTGCAGGCCACGGACGCGGATGCAGGTATCGACACACGATGCTTTGGCCGTCCAAGGATGCGCTGTGACCTTAGGGGCCTGTTTAAAACACGTCCCACGTTCAGCCCACGTAATGTATACTACCTCGTGCCTGTCAGATAGCTTACCATCGTGTGACAGCAGTAAAAATGGGATGATATCTTCAGAATAATGGATTCATTTTGAGTGAATATTTAGTCTTAAAATTGGGCTAAGTGAGCTTACTGCTGTGGAGTATCTCTGGTGCCCCCAAAATTCTGCTTAGTGATGAAATAAACTGATCTTTATATCCCATTGAATTAATTAGTGAAGTGTTGTTTTTTGAGAATAAAGCATTAGTAACACAGAGATTTAATATCATGGGAACATAACAGAAGCAAATGATATACCGGTATATAGGTTTATAGGCTTTTCAGATTCTTTATGGAGGAAATAAGGTGCTAAGATACATTGTTCGTGGCCTTTAGATGAATGAAAGTAGCTTCTTCAGTCATTCTAATACTGAAGAATTAGATGAAGAGCCAAAATGTTACTTTTCAAATAAATCTTTACTACTGAGGCTAAATATTAAACAGCCTTCATTTTTGAAGATCTACTACTAGGTAATAGGTAAGTTCCTGTGTAACATAGTCTTTTAAAGCCAGACAACTATGAAATAATATTGTAATCCAGGAAATTGCTGACTTAAAAGTTTATACTGTTAAGATAAGAGTCAGGAATTTTTAAATGATGTGTATTAGCATGTCCCCCTTTTCTGATGAACGTTGCATGTTTTTGTCGAACAAAATAATTTGTTTACCTCTCTTTAAAACATTCTGACGCGACGTCATGTCCTGACAGGGTTGAATCGGAAGGTATCCTACTCGCTGACCGACTCTGCCGATGGGCAGTTCTCCATTAACGAAGCCTCTGGGATCATTCAGTTAGAAAAGCCTTTGGATCGGGAGCTCCAGGCCGTCTACACTCTAACTCTGAAAGCCGTGGATCAGGGCTCGCCAAGGAGGCTGAGCGCTACCGGCTCCGTGGTCGTGTCCGTTTTGGATATAAATGACAACCCGCCCGTGTTTGAATACCGCGAATACGGCGCCGCGGTGTCGGAGGACGTTGCCATCGGGACGGAGGTCCTCCAGGTGTACGCCGCCAGCCGGGATAGCGAAGCAAACGCGGAAATCACCTACTCGATAATAAGTGGAAACGAACACGGAAAGTTCAGCATAGATTCGAAAACAGGTAACCGTCGAGGCAACCGAGAGGAAGCCCTTTCTTCTGCCAGAAAGGCTAGATGGCGCTTGGCTCTTTCCCCGATCGCCAGGGACAGGTCTTAAGCTGTCCGTAGGGGCCGTAAAAAGAGGAATCGCCAGTCGTCTTTGTATCGTATTTGTATCGTGGGATTCAGAGTGGTTTAGAAGACTTCAGACTATAGTTCTACGTAATAAAATACATTTCTGGCATGTCCGTTATAACTGTCAGCAAGTCCAATGGAAAAATCAGAGCATCACCCTCCAGGAATTTAGTCAAGATATAAGAGGTACTAATCGGTAAAGGTAAAGAGTGGAAGATAGATTTTGCATAACGGCTCCTTTTTATGCCCCATGGATGGATGGCGTGTGAAGTAACTTCTCAGGTGCAACAGTAGTTTCAACCTCTTTGATCTTAGTTGCAATAGAGGGCATCTGATAATTCATCAGAGTGAGTTTTCATTATGCTGGTTGTGGGCAAAGAAGGCCACAGACTGAGTTCCTTACTGAGTCTGGCAGCAAGGTGAAAAGGCATCAGAGCTGTTGAGTCTGGCTGCATGAATACCTTTGTGGTCTGTTCATCTGTGGTTTGAAATAGCTGTAAGTCTTAGAACGCGGTAAAAGAAAAAATTGCTCCATTCAAACTATTTAGTTATGACTATTTCACAGGAAGGGTGGGAATATGATGATGCTCTTTTAAAATGTTATTATTAACACGTATCATAAAATTGTTATTTTTAGGGCTCTTTAAGTAGGATTGACTGTAAGGAAGTGAAAAGGAAAGATGTTAAAGAAATTAGTTGTTAAATCAAATGGGATTTCTTTAAAATGATAGGATGTAAATAGTTATTCTGGAGATTTGAAAGAAGGGTACACATTTATGTAAAAGAAAGAGTGTGAGAAGGAAAAGAAACAAAAAGCCAGAGAAGAGAATTTTTATGTTTTCTGTTTCTTTAAAGCCTGTAGTAAACGATCATTTAGAAGAGATAAGAAATGGAATCATTTTTACAGACAGGGATGTAAGGAGTGCTGACCAGGAAGGCAATTTAAATATCACAGAGTATCAGAAACATGATTAAGAAAAACAAGGTGGCAAGGATGTGCACACCCGTGTTTTAATTGTTGAAATAAGAAATTAGAAAACGTACATAAATGGTAATAGTAAACCGTTAGTGAAGGTGAAATTTGTCAGGAAGTGATGTCTGCTTCAGTCATGAGGAGGAGGCGGCGGTGGCGTTTGAGAGCACTGGCAGTCAGTTTGGTTTTCTCTCCAGGGGCCGTCTTTATCATTGAGAATCTGGACTATGAAAGCTCTCACGAATATTACCTGACTGTGGAAGCCACCGATGGAGGCACGCCTCCGCTAAGCGATGTTGCCACTGTGAACATTAACGTAACAGACATCAACGACAACACCCCGGCGTTCAGCCAGGACACCTACACGGCCGTCATCAGTGAAGACGCTGTCCTTGAACAGTCTGTCATCACGGTGCGTCTGTTTTCCCCTTCGGTTTTCTTCTGGCTCTTTGTAAGAGTTTTTTAGTGAGATCGATCCAGGTTTTGTAGTGAAAATAACTGGAAGGAGATAGAGAAATGTCTTTTGCTATAGCCCATTCAATCATCGACTCTATTGTAAAGCAGTTGCCTTAACGCAGCCAGCCGGTGACATCAGAAATTTGCTTACTCGGAGTTCCCGTCGTGGCTCGGCAGAAACGAATCCGACTAGGAACTATGAGGTTGCAGGTTCGATCCCTGGCCTCGATCTGTGGGTTAAGGATCTGGCATTGCCGTGAGTGTGGTGTAGGCTGCAGACGTGGCTCGGATCTAGCGTTGCTGTGGTTCTGGTGTAGGCCAATTAGACCCCTAGCCTGGGAAACTCCATATGCCTCAGGTGCAGCCCTAAAATGACAAAAGACACATACACACACACACACACACACACACACATACACACACACACACACACACAGAAATTTGCTTACTCGACTCCCATCTTTTCCTTAGCAGCCTCCTAAGCAAGAGTGTGATGTTTCCTAGGTTATGGCTGATGATGCTGATGGGCCTTCAAACAGCCACATCCGCTATTCAATTATAGACGGCAACCAGGGAAGTCCGTTTACGATCGACCCTGTGAGGGGAGAAGTGAAAGTGACCAGACTCCTAGACCGGGAAACAGTAAGTAGAAAAATCTGACTTGAATCGTTTACAAGTGATCAGATCACTAGACGGAGGTGCCTTATAGTCACCTCTGCTGACGTTTTGGGACGTGTCTAAAGGGCAGAACCAGCCTTGCTCCCAGGAAGTGACAAGCCAGATAGAAAAACTCGGAAGGCAATTGGATGAAAAGCTCCAGAATATGAATAAGAAGTTTGGGCAATAGAAGTTTATATTCTGGTCGAAATTACTGTTGGCAGCAGTGTTTTGAGATACTTCATGGAGCTAGAAGCCGAGTTGTAAATAATAGCAGAGATTTGGGAAACCATGGTGTTGAGAGAAGAGAGTTCCCTGTGAGGACGTGGGGAGCGAAGAGTGGAGAAGGAAGATGGGAGTGTATTTAGGTGGTTTTATGTGGTTGCGGTGGAGGAAGGTAATCCTGCAAACAGGTGAGGGAGAAAAGTCAGGGGACGTGTTGGAGGGACAGGTCACAGGCCACAGACACCACCCAGATGCAGGGTTCAGGCTGGTGCTGCAGGCGTGGGGGAGCGAGTGGTGTTCGTGGGCCGGGGCACAGGGAGCGCCCACAGCCCAGGGAGCCGGTTCTGGGGCGAGTCCTACAGCGGGTCCGAGTTGTTCAGAGCGGTGAGAGGCCAGGGAAGCGGGAGGTCCAGTGGCAGCTCATCCACGATGAGGCACCACAAACCCGAACTGGGAAATCGCAGTGACAGCGGAGTGAAAAGACCAGTGCCGAGGAGCGCCCATCGTGGCGCAGTGGTAACGGACCTGACTAGGACCCCTGAGGTTGCAGGTTCGATCCCTGGCCTCGCTCAGTCGGTTAAGGATCCGGCGTTGCCGTGAGCTGTGGTGTAGGTTGCAGACACAATTCGGATCGGCGTTGCTGTGGCTGTGGTGTAGGCTGGTAGCTGTAGCTCCAGTTCAACCCCTCGCCTGGGAACTTCCATATGCCGTGGGTGTGTGGCCCTAAAAAGTAAAAAATAAAATAAAATAAAGACAAGTATAGGAACTTAGGAAAAAATAGCATCCACAGAGCTTAGATGTGGCCTTACCCAGAAAGCGGTGATAGCAGACAGCTGGCTGGTCTGGCTGAGACAGGGTTTCGTTAAAGGGGAGCAGGGAGGTCCCAGGGCCGTAAGCTTATTAGCACTGGGAGATGGGGGTTGAATGCGGTTTTCCGTATGCAGAGTTTTAGAACACAGTGGCACATCCAAGTAAAACTATTCAGCCAGTATTTGGAGATTTTAGTCAAGCATAAGAGACTTGAAAGCAGAAAATGCAGTTACTGCACCTGCCTCTGGAGGTGAGCGTGGAAGTGATCTGAGGTATTGACGACCAATGTGAGCAAATGAGAAAGAGAAGCGGGCCTGGCTGAACGTCCCTCCCTGCCCGCACTTACTCATCTGCCCACACAGCCAGGAGGGGAGCTGCCTCCAAGGAAACAATGTGATGGAGATGTGAAAAAGCCTTGGTTTGGAGAATTAAAAGGGCAATGATCATAAAAGACTAATTTCTGAAGAATAGTGGGTAAATCCAAGATGAAAGGAATTTGGGGAGAGTGATGAGAAACTTTTTTTTTGCTTTTTTGGGCCACCTCCGTGGCATATGGAGGTTCCCAGGCTAGGGGTCTAACAGGAGCTGTAGCCACCGGCCTTCGCCACAGCCACAGCCACGCCAGCTCCGAGCCGCGTCTGCGACCTACACCACAGCTCACGGCAACGCCGGATCCTTAACCCACTGAGCAAGGCCAAGGATGAAACCCACAATCTCACGGTTCATTTCCACTGCGCCACAACGGGAGCTCCTTGAGTAGGGACTTTCTAAGAGACTTTCTAAGGAATTAGGACGCATGCCTAGTACGCTTGGGACTGCAGTACTGCTGGGCAGAACAAGATTTGGTATTTTGGACTGAAACACTTCTCAGATCCTTCAATATATTGATGTCCATTAGGAGGTAGGACAGAGCGGCCTTCTGGAGTCCGTGTGGAGTTTGCCAAGCCACGTGGCCCTTTTTTCGTTGGAGCATCTTGCAGGACCGATATTTGTAGACTCCACTGCTCACTCTGGAAGGAAGCCCCCCTCGCTTCCTTCACCCTCTTCTGGAGGAAGTCACGGAGAGAGACAGTTGACTGCAGTTGACTGCCACTGACTAGAATCCCAGGGTGACGCTGATGGGCAGAGTGAGCTGGCGTGTCCTGAGTGTTGAGTGAGCGGCCCAAGGGTTGGGGACAGCCTGATGTCTGTCTGCTTCTGACCGAGTCTCAGTGGGGCCTTAGGGAAGGTGGCCCTCCCTGCGTTAGCCAGAGCCACAGCCTGTGACATCTGTTTACCTTTTTTGTCATCGTTTGTATTACTTTTCTGTCTTAGTATCTGTTAATAGATCTCTAAGTTTTCCCAATGAGAACACTTCACGAAATGTGTCCTTCTTGGAGAAGCACTGGGAGCCCACACCACTCTTGGCACCTTTTTCTGTTGAGCAGACACGCGTTTTGAGGACGCTTGTTAGTAGTTTAGGGAATCGCCCTCCCGCGGCCCCTCCGACCTGCCCCTCCCAGCAGTCGGGAGCGCACTCCGGGCTGAACCCCGTCCCGTGGCCCTGTGCAGATGCACACGCGTTCTTTCTGTCTTGTCCCCGAAAAGGTTTCAGGTTACACGCTCACGGTGCAGGCCTCTGACAACGGCAGCCCGCCCAGAGTCAACACGACCACCGTGAACATCGACGTGTCAGACATCAACGACAACGCTCCCGTCTTCTCCAGGGGAAACTACAGTGTCATCGTCCAGGTGATCTTGGGCCCGAGGGTCACTGACTGCCTCCCTGTTGAAATGAGCTCTCCCATCAGCCTCAGTTGTTCGTTTGAAATGTCTTTCTTGTCCAAAGACTACTTTTTGCGGAAAAGGAGGAGAGTGACACCTATTCCAGGGGCTCCATCAATACTAAAAGATGAGCATTTCCGAGATGCTTTGGGATACTCTGAGTAGCTTGATTCTTTTTTCTTTTCTTTCTTTCCTTTTTTTTTTTTTTTTGTCTTTATTAGGGCTGCACTTGCAGCATATGGAAGCTCCCAGGCCTGGGGTCGGATTGGAGCTGCAGCTGCCGGCCTACGCCACAGCCACAGCAACACACGATCAGAGCTGCGTCTGCAATCTACACCACAGCTCACAGCAACGCCGGATCCTTAACCCACTGAGTGAGGGCACGGATCCAGCCTGAGTCCTCATGGGTACCAGTTGGGTTGGTTATCACTGAGCCACAACGGGAGCTCCCTCAGTAGCCTGGTTCTTCACCTTACCTTCTGTGGCCCTTGCGGCTCCTCCTGGCCCCTTTTGACCTTCCTTCTCCCTCCCACACTCCTCCAAACACCTCCCCGTGCCTCCCCCACACCTTTCTTCTCCAGCGCGGCCCCTCCCCTCCGGCCCCCTCCTCCTTCCACCCCCCTCTTTCCCGTCACTACCGCCCCCACCCCTTTCAGACGGAGCATCCGTACGTTTTTGTCTTCTGTACGTTTCCTATGGTAGCAAACGTGTGCGCGAGGTGCGGTTTTGATGAAGACCGTGCGGTTCTCTCATCCCGTGCAGGAAAATACGCCCGTGGGGTCCAGCGTGCTGCGGCTGGCGGTGTCCGACAGGGACTCCTCCCACAACGGCCCGCCCTTCTTCTTCAGCATCGTGGGCGGGGACGAGGTGGGCACCTTCGAGGTCGACCAGCAGGGGGCCCTCCTGACCGCGGGCGCCGTGAAGAGGAAAGTGAAAGATCATTACTTACTGCATGTCAAGGTACTGGAGTCTTTCTGTATCATTTTACTGTGGGTCCTTGGAGAAGAGCTGCTTCTGAGATTTTCTTCTCCATTGTAGACAGTTTACATTTTATGAGAAAACAAAACTGAATTAAAGTTATGGTCGTTTTTTGGTTTCCTTGCCAGGCCTTCATTTTTATCCCACGGTGCTTTGTGGGGACTGGAAAAGTTTATTTGGTTACTTGTAAATTTCGGCACATTAGTGCAAGGGCTAGAAGGAGGTTTATCCTGTCCCTTTATTATGTTTTCTCACATGGAGAATTCAGTATCTAACAACTGGTACTATTTTAGCCCTTGAACAACCTAAGTGTATTTTTATTAAGAAGTTGTAGGGGTTCCCATTATCGCTCAGCGGTAACGGACTCGACTGGTATCCATGAGGATGTGGGTTGGATCCCTGGCCTTGCTCAAGTGGGTTAAGGATCTAGCGGCATCACGGTGAGCTGTAGTGTGTAGGTCGCAGCTTGGATCTGCATTGCTGTGGCAGTGGTGTAGACCGGCCGCTGTAGCTCTGATTTGACCCCTAGCCTGGGAACCTCCGTATGCCACAGGCGTAGCCCAAAAAAGAAAAAAATAAAACGCTTAAAAAAAAAAGTCGTAAAGCACAACGCGGACAAAGGTGATTTTATTTCCCTTTTGTCGTAGGTGGCAGATAATGGGAAGCCCCAGCTGTCATCACTCACCTACGTGGACATCAGGGTCGTCGAAGAGAGCGTCTACCCGCCCGCGGTTCTGCCCCTGGAGATCTTCATCACGGCCTTCGGAGACGAGTACTCGGGCGGCGTCATCGGGAAGGTCCACGCGACAGACCAAGACGTGTATGACACGCTCACCTACAGCCTGGATCCCCAGATGGACAGCCTCTTCTCTGTTTCCAGCACGGGCGGGAAGCTGATCGCCCACAAGAAGCTGGACGTGGGCCAGTACCGGCTCAACGTCAGCGTGACGGACGGCAGGTTTACCACGGCGGCCGACGTGGCCGTGCACGTCCGCCAGGTGACGCAGGAGATGCTGAACCAGACCGTGGCCGTGCGCTTCGCCAACCTCACGCCGGAGGACTTTGTGGGCGACTACTGGCGCAACTTCCAGCGGGCGCTGCGCAACGCCTTGGGCGTCCGCAGGCACGACCTGCAGATCGTGAGTTTGCAGCCGGCCGACCCCCATCCGCATCTGGACGTCCTGCTGTTTGTGGAGAACCCGGGGACTGCCCGGGTGTCGACCAGACAGCTGCTGCATAAGATCAACGCCTCCGTGTCTGACCTCGAGGAGATCGTCGGCGTGAGGATACTGGACGTGTTTCAGAAGCGCTGTGCGGGCCTGGATTGCCCCTGGAGGTTCTGCGACGAGAAGGTGTCTGTCGATGAGACCGTGATGTCCACGCACAGCACGGCCAGGCTGAGTTTTGTGACTCCGCGCCACCGCCGGACTGCCGTGTGTCTCTGCAAAGGTAACACGCATACCTACGGGGAAAAAGGCAGCATGGGTTATTTCACATACGGCCTGCGAAGGAAGGATTGTTTTCCTGAAATTCCTATTAATTACCTCTCCCCCCATCCCCCTCCTTGTTTTTTTTTTTTCTTTTTCAACAAAGAGGGAAAATGCCCAGTTGTCTACCACGGGTGTGAAGACAGCCCATGCCCAGAAGGATCTGAATGTGTCTCTGATCCCCGGGAGGAGAAATACACCTGCGTCTGTCCTGGGGGCAAGTTCGGTCAGTGCCCAGGTGAGAGTTGCAATGCTTTTATCGAAAAAAACGTTCACTTTCAGAGTTTCTTAGGATTTTCCTCTTTGTTGGAGTTGAAAAGTATCGTAAAGCATGCTTATTAAGTCAGAAGGACCTAGACAGGAATAAAGCAGCCACTTGTCCTCCTTCTTCAACACACCCTTTCCTCGGTAGTTTGATGTTCTTTTTGCTGTGTCGTGAGAGCTCACGTAAACATGGTCCCATACGTACAGATTTCTTGTCCTTTTGCTCTCATATCTTCTCTCTTTTTTTAAAGAAACTAAAAAGTGATTATATCCAACCTGGTCCTCTTTCCTCTGCTTAACAGGATGCTGTGAGCATCTTTTCAAGTCCTAATGCTTTTTAATAAGTACCCTGCATTTTGTAGCATCACTATACCATCATTTATTCAGCATGGTCCTTGTATGTGGAGATTCAGGTTAAGTTTTCTTGTGTTAAAAGAATTTTTTTTTTTTTTTTTTGCTTTTTAGGACCACACTTGTGGCATATGGAGGTTCCCAGGCTAGGGATCGAATCAGAGCTACAGCTGCTGGCCTACACCACAGCCATAGCCACGCCAGGTCTGAGCGCATCTGGGACTTACACCACAGCTCACGGCAACGCTGGATCCTTAACCCAATGAGCAAGGCCAAGAATCGAACCCACAACCTCATGGTTCCTAGTCGGATTCATTTCCACTGCACCACGACAGGAACTCCATAAAAGAAGAATCTTATACATGTATTCTTAGATATTGGTGCCTTCATTTCTGTACAGCAGGTTGTTAAACTAGGATTTTAACTGTGTCAAAGATGGGCTGCATTTTTAGTTTTTAAACATACTGTTATGTTAGTTTCCCCCAAAGTTGTACCAATTTCTCTTTCTTCTAGTGGGCGGGAAGCTCTCATTCCCCCACGCTTTTTTTTTTTTTTTGGCCAGTGTTGAAGTTTTTCAATTAAGAAACAAATCCCCCCCCCATCTAAGGGACATGAAATGATGGCTAATTATTTTAATTGGCGTTTCTCTGACTAACTTGTGAACATTGTCTTTTCATTGTTTTCGTTGCCTACTGCCACGTCCTCTTCTGCGACTGGCCCATTTGTATTATTTGCTTGATTGTCTGGATGACGTGCCCATTTCTCATTTTTAGTGTGTGAAGCTCTCTGTGTATTATGAGCATGACATTAGCTGCATTCTGCTGCCTGTATGTTATGGATCTTTTAATTTTCATTTTGTCACTTCTGCCTAACTTTACAAAACACTTTTCATCTCTGGATTGATAGAGTTTTCATCATTTTTGTAGACTGGGAATTGTTTTATGTCTTGGTTGAGAAAGCTTCCCAAACCACCTTGAGGCTATGTACATATTTTTTTCCTAAATTGTTTTCTAATAATTTTATAATGGATATTTTATATTTAGAACTTTCATTATCTTAGAATTCATTTCTGTGCTATAATAGTCTAATTTATTCTCTCCAGATGGAGATCCAGTTATGCTGTGCTGCTTATTAAGCAAGTAGACATGTCCCATTGCATTGAATTTTATAATGTTATAATCTTAGATCCAAAACTTGGATGAGTTGGGGTGGCGGTGGGGGCCACACTTATAAAAATATGCTTAAACTTTTTTTTTTTTAGGGTTTTTTTTTTTTTTTTTGGTCTATTTGTCTTTTTGGGGCCACTCCCGCGGCATATGGAGGTTCTCAGGCTAGGGGTCAAATCAGAGCTGTAGCCGCCGACCTACACCACAGCCACAGCAACGCGGGATCCGAGCCGCGTCTGCAGCCTACACCACAGCTCACGGCAACACCGGATCCTTAACCCACTGAGCAAGGCCAGGGATCGAACCTGCGTCCTCATAGGTTCATTAACCACTGAGCCACGACGGGAATTCCAGTATGCTTAAACTTGTTGTGATTTATGTTTTCCTCCTTGTGACGCTCAGGAAGTTCATCTGTAACATTTACTGGGAAC
This sequence comes from Catagonus wagneri, assembly GCA_004024745.2. Lineage (NCBI taxonomy): Eukaryota > Metazoa > Chordata > Mammalia > Artiodactyla > Tayassuidae > Catagonus > Catagonus wagneri. Next base: position 5,018,901 of record PVHT021183523.1, on the reverse strand, counting down.
AGCTTTGTGAAGTACCGTCTAATGGAAAACGAAAACAAGTTGGAGATGAAACTGACCATGCGGCTGCGAACATACTCGGCGCACGCGGTGGTCATGTATGCTCGCGGGACTGACTACAGCATCTTGGAGGTGAGTGTCTGTCCATGCTGGTACCTCAGATGGTAGGAGACTTTGAAAACACGTCTTAGGTTCATCGTGTCCATTTTGGAAAAAAAAAAATAAGCCAAATGAAGCAGTTGATTTCTACACTTAATCGGTTCATTGATACTTACACATAAGTTTTAGGGATAAAAATCTTGTGGGACGAAAGGTTCCTTTTGCTGTGCAATCGCGTAGGCATTTCCTTCTGTTTTTTTTACTTGGAGGTACCTGTGATGGTTACATTCAAATGCTAAGTGATGTTACACCTTGTTAATGTTTCCCAGAGTTTGTAGAGAGATCGTCCACATGCTTAAAATTCGCTTGCCTGCTGTTTTTTTTAAGCATGATTCATTTTTGACTTTTGATAATACGTCATGCTATTTTGGGTTGTCGTTTAGTTAATGGTTAATTATCGGTCACCTACACAGTGCCTTTAGGACACGCCTTTGGCACTTGACAGCCCTCCCAGGCCCGTTTTCATAATTTGTCCCATGTGCAGACGAGCCTGTGTTCTGTAGTCCTTAAACTCCAGGCCTTGCGTTCCGCCTTCAGTCGCCAAGCAGGCCCCCTGCTTTAGTCGCTCTCTCCAAGACTGAACTTGAAGACGGTACGCGAGAACCATGAACAGCGCTTGTTTCTGTCGTAGATTCACAGCGGAAGGCTGCAGTACAAATTCGACTGCGGGAGCGGCCCCGGCATCGTCTCTGTTCAGAGCATCCAGGTCAACGACGGACTGTGGCACGCGGTGTCCCTTGAAGTGAATGGCAACTACGCCAGGCTGGTTCTGGACCAGGTCCACACTGCGTCGGGCACGGCCCCGGGGACGCTGAAAACTCTCAACTTGGACAACCACGTGTTTTTCGGTGGCCACGTCCGCCAGCAAGGCTCAAGGCACGGAAGAAGCCCGCAGGTTGGCAACGGTTTCAGGGGCTGCATGGACTCCATTTATCTGAATGGGCAGGAGCTGCCTTTAAATAACAAACCGAGGAGCTATGCGCACATCGAAGAATCAGTGGACGTGTCCCCTGGCTGTTTGTTAACGGCTACGGAAGACTGCTCGAGCAGCCCTTGCCAGAACGGAGGTGTCTGCAACCCCTCTCCTACCGGAGGTGAGCTTCGTAGCCGAGCATTTTATTTTTTTTTGTCTTCTTGCCTTTTTTTTTTTTATCTAGAGCCGCACCGGCAGCATGTGGAGGTTCCCAGGCTAGGGGTCTAATAGGAGCTATAGCTGCCGGCCTTCGCCACAGCCACAGCAACACGAGATCCGAGCTGCATCTGCAACCTACACCACAGCTCACGGCAATGCCGGATCCTTAACCCACTGAGCAAGGCCAGGGATCGAACCTGCAACCTCATGGTTCTTGGTCAGATTCGTTAACCACTAAACCACGAAGGAAACTCCTGAGCATTTTTTTTTTTAATTTTACACCTGTGTGTGCTGGAAGGGAAGCTGCCCGTGTATTTCCGCTTTTCCTCTTGTTACTCAGTCAGAGACTGCAGCCAGCCGGGATGTGAGCAGCATGTGTGATCCTCAGGCAGAGCAGGGCTTAGAATTCTTGCCGGCCCCGGGATGGAGGCAGCGGTTTCTCTCCCGCTGGGCTGTAGCCGCACTGCGTCGTGTTTCCTAGCCCGCCTCGTCCTGCACCGGGAGCCACGGGAAGCCGCAGCTGACCCTAACTCTTCGCCCGGCCAGAGGGACACTGACCCGGGGCTTAGAACTGGTCCCGCGCGGTCCGTCTCGAAGCCTCCTTTTTCCCAGCAGCCCAGCAAGGGGCCTGCCAGCCTCGCACGCTCTAGATGACACTAGAAGGCCTTGGACCCCCGGTAATTATGATGAACTAGAGCCAGTTAGGAGTCGTCTCCTCCGTGCCCCCATGCTCTGTGTTTTAGTGACCCCAACCCTGGAAGGTGTGTTGATGGCACAACTTTTTACCCACAGGGCCTGAGAATTTTACTACGGTGTACAGGTCTCAGAGTGCAAAACCTTCCTTAAAAGTAAAAACTAGTATACATACAGACTTATTTTTTGAGTTACTGAGAGGACTTCTTATTCCCTTTGGCTGCCTTAGGTTATTACTGCAAGTGCAGCTCCCTGTACATAGGACCTTATTGCGAAGTGAGCGTCAATCCGTGTTCCTCCAACCCATGCCTGTACGGTGGGACCTGCCTTGTGGACAACGGGGACTTCGTCTGTCAGTGCAGAGGATTATATACGGGTCAGAGGTATCTATATGTTTCTTAACCTTCACAGGTGATTATAGCATTAAACTTGCCTGATGCACTCGTGCTTGTGAAACATGGACATTGGTTTGTTCCTGCTTTCTGATTTGCTGCATTCGTTTGCAGCAGAAGTATCAGGTTTATGCTGATTTTTTTTTTTCCTCCTTCTTCAGGTGCCAGCTGAGTCCCTACTGCAAGGATGAACCCTGTAAAAATGGCGGAACGTGCTTTGATAGCTTGGATGGTGCCGTCTGTCAGTGTGACTCGGGCTTTAGAGGAGAAAGGTAACTCATTTCTTGGAAGCTGTGTCTTTGCGCCTCTCTGTAGTATCACAGTGATTAGCAGATGCAACAAAACTGCATTATTCGGACTCTGTTGCTTCAGACTTGAATTCAGAGCTCATTTTGGCTCCTTGTATATCTTTCCCTTCAAGTAAAAAATTATCAAGCAGATGCATATAATATTACAAGGCTTGACATAATACGTATCTGGACATATAACACGTCTACATTTATAAACAGAGAACGTGTGGGTACCTGCAGGAAGTTTGTGGACTGCAAGATTGCTGTGTTTTTTAAAGCAGACGCCCATGGAGTTGTCACCTGTCTGTGAGAGTGACGATGGTTTTTTCACCATTTGTGTAGCCTCTAAAACCTTTCTCAACCCTCTCGGCAGCTTTTGTGAGCCTTCCATAGTCCCAAGAGGTGATGATTATTTTCCAGGTGGAGAAAATGACGCACTGAGGTGCCTGCTGGTGACCTTGAAAGAAGTGGCTTTTAGTTCCAGGTGCCATTTCACCTTAGACTCCCCGCCCCCCCGTTCCGTTTAAAACCTTACTCAGTGCCTGTGATCTGTGAGTGCCCAGGACGCAGTACACCTAGAAGGGCCTCCACCGCTGTATCCGTCTGGTTAGAAAGCTGTAAGCCTGACCTGCTTGCAGGGATTCGCCCAAGGCTTGGCTCTCGTAGCGGTCGTGGTCTTGAACTTTGCCGTCAGACCTGTGGTCTTTGTTCCAGAGTCTGCTTTCCCGATTGTAGTCAATACTCAATGCATTTGACCAAGACATCTCAGTAAGCGGAATTGTTGTGCCAGCGGTGCGCGTTGGGTGTGATAGGCGGATACATTTTGTTAAAGGAGGAAAGGTGTGAGGGCTTTCAGATCGGCCCAGGGGCCAAACACGCGTCAGCAAAGCGAGGGTTGCGGGGAGGGGCGCTCGCAGGCGGAGGGTTCTGGGAAGGCGAGAAGAATTTAAAAACAGGCAACATAGGGTTTTCTAGCCTTTCACATGTGTTACGGAACTGTCACATTCCCAGACAGGAACACTTATCCGAGAAATTTAATCTTGCCTCTTAGAATATACTCATCAACATGCACATTTTAAATTTCTGGATGAGAAATCAGGACAAAGTCATATTTAGCTTACGAGTTTGGCTTGGTGATCTGTCGGGTCCTTAGAAAAGTGGCGGAGAGACAGTGACCTGACGTGACGTTTGTCTCCCAGGTGTAGAGATCAAATGATCAGTTACTCCATGAAAGACTTTTTTTGTTAGTTGTTGTCGTCGATGGTGTTGTTTTTTTTTTTTTTTTTTGGCTGCTAGGTATTTGGTTTTGTCCTGGGTGGAACTTAACTCAGGAGGGATTAGCCGCTGGTCTCCAGGAGACAGGGTTGTGGCTCATATTGTAAAAGGCCTCTCCTCAGATCTGGGCTGTCTTGGCAGGTGTCAGAGTGACGTTGACGAATGTGCGGGGAACCCCTGCCGCAACGGGGCGCCTTGTGAGAATACGCACGGCTCCTATCACTGCAACTGCAGCCGCCAGTACCGGGGCAGGCACTGCGAGGACGCGGCTCCCAACCAGTACGTGTCGACCCCGTGGAACATCGGCCTGGCCGAGGGAATTGGCATCATTGTCTTCGTAACGGGGATCTTTCTGCTGGTGGTGGTGTTTGTCTTCTGCCGCAAGATGATGGGTCGCAAGAAGAAGCACCCGCCGGCACCCGAGGACAAACACTCGGGACCGGGCGCCGCCTTCCTGCCCAGGCCCTATTTTGACTCCAAGCTCAACAAGAACATCTACTCTGACGTGCCGCCCCAGGTGCCCGTCCGCCCCATCTCCTACACACCGAGCATTCCCAGCGACTCGAGGAACAATCTGGACCGAAACTCCTTCGAAGGGTCGGCCGCCCCCGAGCACCCCGAATTCAGCACCTTTAACCCCGAGGCCGTGCACGGGCACCGCAAGGCCGTGGCCGTCTGCAGCGTGGCCCCCAACCTGCCGCCCCCGCCGCCGTCCAGCCCTCCTTCTGACAGCGACTCCATCCAGAAGCCCAGCTGGGACTTCGACTACGACGGTAAGAGCGCCTGTTCTCATCTCCACCAAGCTTCACGCAGAGACGGGCGGTGACGTTAGGGGCCGCCTGCCGGAGCTTCTGGCCTGCGTGTCAGAGCCGGGGGTCTCTGCGAGTGATCAGTAGCTTGATTTCGACAAAAACTCTGCCCAGAGCCTCCGGCGCCCTCCGAGCACTCTGGCTGCAGTGGTATTTTACTGAAGGGATTAAAGCCAGTCAGGTTCCACTCAGTCTGGAAAGAGCTTCCCATCTTTGTAGCCGATACGGATCCTCCAGGATAAGGTGGGGGGGATTTTTAATGACAAAAATATTGGGAGGGCATTTTTGCAAGATAGGGCTTTTTTCAAACATGGCCAGAAGAAATGAGCATTTTGTTTGTTTGTTTGTGTTTATGGTCGCACACGTGGCATAAGGCAGTTCCCGAGCCAGGGACTGAATCTAAGCTACAGCTTTGGTGACACCGGATCCTTGAACCCACTGCACTGGGCCGGGGATCGAACCTGTACCTCTGCAGTGACCCGAGCCACTGCAGTTAGCTTCTTAATCTACTGTGCCACAGGGGGAACTCTGAGAAAGTATTTATATTAGAGGCCTGACATATATTTGATGTTTTGAAAAGATATAGATATATATATATGTACACCTTTATATACCATTTTCAAACAAAATTTTATTTTTTGTGCGGCACATGGTAGTTCTCGGGCCAGGGATCAAACCAGAACCACAGCAGGATCCCATGACACAGCAGGGACAACTCCAGATCCCTAATCTGCTGAACCACGAGGATAAATAAAACAAAATTTCATTTCCCCATATTATCTAATGATATCCACAGGCAGATTTATTGAGAATTTCTGTTCCGTGCATCTGCAAGGTCATCAGTAGGTTTTTGGTCGTTTTTGAGATGGTTCTCTTCCGCCCTTGCACTTTTTCTGTTCAGTAAACTCTGGGCCGCGTGTGGGTCGCGCACGGGCTTGGTGTCAGGACACAGCGGGAAACGCCGCAGCGCCGCTGCCTTCACGGGGCTTGACTCTTGTGTCTCCTCTCCTCCTTTCAGCTAAAGTAGTGGACCTTGATCCATGTCTCTCCAAGAAACCGCTGGAGGAAAAGCCTTCGCACCCGTGCAGCGCCCGGGAGAGCCTGTCCGAGGTGCAGTCCCTGAGCTCCTTCCAGTCCGAGTCGTGCGATGACAACGGTGAGCGCACAGCCGGAGGCCCTGGCCACCGCGTGATGGGACAGGGTCGTGCGGCCGCTCCGGTGCCCCGGCCCGGTCTCCGATCGCCTCCGCATTTCGGTTAGACAAGGCCGGGGCCCTCCCTGCATGAGCGTCCGCTGGGGAAGGCGTTTAAGAGGTCCTCAGTGCTGAGGTCTTTGAACCGTAACAACCGGTCAGGAGTGAGGGAGAAAACGTAATTAATGGAAAGACAGGGTCCGTCTGGTCGCTTCGTTCTGCACTGCCCTTTTTTCCACAACAGTGACTCTTAGAAAAGTTCTGTGGATTTTTTTTTTTTTTTTTAAAAACCCCG
>PVHT021183523.1:4945397-5011667 GCA_004024745.2 Catagonus wagneri | reverse complement strand
CCCCCCCCCCGCTCCCCTGCGGCCTCAGCTCCCATTTGGATCAGAGCGTACTGACTGAGAGCAGTTTAAGAGATTGCTAGTAAGTTGGATTACATTTCTAATGGAGAAGGCTTGGCAGTGGGGTCGTGAACGCCAGTGCGGTCGGTCTCGTTTCCCTGGGGTACAGGGCGTTGATAACCGGCTCCGCCACTTAGCACGCGTGCCAGGAGAGAAGACCATCAGAAGCACTGCAAAGTGAGTTTGGAGGCGGAACATTTTGAGTGTCAGAGTTAGTGTAACTTTTTTTTTTTTTTCTCCATAAAGTGCCATATGTAAACATTTCAAATACTGTATTGGTGGAAGGAAATAACTCACTAGTAATTATTTGAGTGTTTCTAAACCCAGAATGGTGCAGTCCATAACATACTGCCAAGCCCTTTTCCAAACTAAGGATGGCCTTAAGGCTGTGCCATTCATTCCTGAATTGTTTCAAGAGTGTTATATATGATATCAAAGTATACCTGTGTTTATTCTTCAGTGATAAAGTCTATGGTCCTGGCTTTGCTTATTAAATGAACAGCAGAGTAGAATTTGTTCTTTTTGAAGGTTTAATTCTAAAACATCAGAGTCACCGAATTAGATCTTAATTTATATCTTGGGTCCTTATTCTTATCATAAATACATTTCAAAATTTTGTCATTATTTTCATTCTTTTCCTAGTTTTTTTCCATTTGGAATATCATTCTTAATACTCCTGAGTACTTTCAATAAGCCATGGTCAGATCAGTTATGAAAATTAGGAGCTCCCTTTGTGGCACAGCGGAAACCAACCCGACTAGTATCTATGAGGATACGGGTTCAATCCCTGGCCTCAGTCAGTGAGTTAAGGACCCTGCATTGCCGTGAGCTGTGGTGTAGGTCAAAGAGGCGGCTTAGATCCCATGTTGCTATGGCGGTAGCGTAGGCCGGCAGCTGTAGCTCTGATTCAACCCCTAGCCTGGGAACTTTCATGTGCTACAGGTGCACCCCTTAAAAAAAAGGAAAGAAAGAAAGGGAAAGAAAAAGAAAATTAATCACCATATAATACAAGGAAAAAAACCCCTTATTATCCAGGAGTATCTGTATTTTATTCTTTATCATAATTTTAATCATCAATCATAAAATCAAAATCTGTATCAAGAGTGTCTTTAAATTATGTTTTTGAGTTTCCTAAGGTGGTTGTGGTAGATTCCTGCAAATTTAATGGACTAAGACAAGATGAATTGGTTATCACAGCGCTGTAGTTTAGAAATCCTACACTCGTCTCAATAGGGCTGAAATTAAGGTGTCAGCGGGGCTGTCTCCTTTCTGCCGACTCCTGGGAGGACCCTTTCCTTTACCTTTGCCTGCTTCTGGAGGCCGTTCCTTGACTCATGGCTTGGTCCCCCATCTCTCAGAGTCAACCCCGCTGCATCTCCCTGGCTGTTCTTCTGTAGTCACCCCTCCCTCCAGCTTTAGCCGGGAGGCTTTCTCCCCCTTTAAGGACCCCCGTGACTGCATGGGACCTGCACAGATAACTGAGAGAAATTCTCGCCATCCCACGGTCTTTAACTCAGTCACACCAGCAGAGACTCTTTTGCCCGAGATGCTGACACACTCCCAGGTTCCCAGAACTAGGATGTGGTCTGTCATCTTGGAGGCCGCCCTTCTGCCTCTTCCATGCATACGTATTTATCTTGGCCTGGGTGCTTTCAAAACAATTTGATATACAAATGAAAAGGGAATTTACACAGGAAGCAGCCAGGCAGACAGTCTGCATTTCTCTGCTGGGATGTTAGCCCACCAGCTGTTAACTTGTCTGCAGAAAGATGCGGACGTTGGAATGGGAGTACATAGAACAGAGACAAAGCCATTTTTGTGTTTAATATGGCATATTTTACCTTATTATGTGGCTCTCAATTTTTTTTTTCCCTGGAAAGAATGTATGAGTTTATAAAATGGACCCAGAAAATTGCCTTAGCAAATAGTCTAAGGCTCTGAATGAGAAGTCTTTTGCCCGTGGCATGTTATATAAAATAAGGATTATTTGTTCATGACTTGACTCATAATTGTGAAAGGAATTAAGAGCGAAAAAGATTTTTTTCCCTAAATTACAGTCTAATACGCGTACTTTGTTCCTTTGACGGATAGTAAATATTGATTAGAAAGATCTCTGAGCCATGTAAGGAACGGAGTGTGGGGTCATTCGTAATTGTATTATGGAGTTAATGTAGTCACATTTTTAAACTCTGAGGTGGAAACCCTATACAAAGAAATCCTGTTTAATGCACTGTTTCCTAACTGAAGATTTTCCTAATTTACTCCTTTTATACCTTTTTACAAGCTTCCCTAGTGACTGTAATACACCTTGTCAACGCTGTAGTTGACACGGTGACTAATGCAGGTACAGTCGTGTGCGTGCTCCGTGTCTGTGACTGTCCCTGGAGTTGTGTGCTGTCGCCTGTTGTAGTGTTGTTCAAAAGTCCCTGTGTTTTGGTTCTGGGCAGCTTGAGTACTTTCATTTTGTGGAGGTGTGTCTATCCATAATCCGGATGTTGCAAAGATAGGTCCATGTCTGTATATTATATGTGGTCTTTGCTGCTTTCTGCCATTCACAGTGAATTTACACGGATGCCAGAGGTCACCCAGCGGGTCTTGACAGCTGCCTTTATGAGGCACAGTATTAAAAAGTTAGAAGTAATTCTATCTAAAGTATTTTTAATATAAAAAATTATCTTTCTATGAATAGGTATAAGACTAAGCAGCACACAGCTTTTATAATTACCTGTACCTGAAAATCTTTTGGATTTTTCCCCTGGGTATGATCAAGGGAAATCATAAAACATGATAGAAGGTATGTTTTTGTATTTGGTTGAGTGAGAATCATTTAATATGAAGCTTTATCGGTGCAGAGTTATAAGAAATACCTGCCTTAAATGATTTTAAATTAAATTAGCCCTTTATGGGAGTTCCCCATTGTAGCTCAGCAATAAGGAACTCAGCTAGTATCCGCGAGGATGTGGGTTTGATCCCTAGCCTTGCTCAGTGGGTTAAGGATCCGGCGTTGCTGTAGTATAGGTTACAGACAGGGCTCTGATCCCACATTGCTGTGGCTGTGGTGTAGGCCGGCAGCTGCAGCTCTGATTAGACCCCTAGCCTGGGAACCTCCATATGCCGCGGGTGCGGCCTTAAAAAAAAAAATTCAGCCCTTTTTTAGTGCACTGAAATTCAAGTAATGACATGCGCACTGCACAGGCATTTTCAGACTGTCTAAATCAGATCACACAAGGTAGAGCTTGTGAAAAGCCTAATTGCTAGACCCCAACACCAGGCTTTCTGATTGACTGGGTCTGGGTGGGGCCTGAGAATTTGCTTTCTGACAGGCCCCCAGATAATTCTGTTATTACTGGTCTAAGAATCGCACTTTATGAACTAATGGCATAGTCCCCTAGGAGCACTCAGGGGGTCCTTTTTCCTAGGACATACAGGTTCTCAAGATTTAGGTGAGAGGAAGTATGGTTTCAAGCCAAATTTGATAGGGCGGGACCGGGCGAGATGTTAGCATTTACCAATTACAGTTACCGAGGAGACTCAACACTTATTTTCCTAGAAAGTACCGTGTCTGCTTGGTGAATCAGAAGACAATCTGCATTTTTGTCTAGTGAATTTTAGTATTCCTGTAACGAGATTTTCATAATTTAAATATGGACGGAGTTTAAAGAAGCAGAGTTTGAAATAGCTCTTTTATTGCAGTCTCTTTCGTTGAAAATATTTTTTTGTCAAATCAAATACAAATTGAGTTTAAAGTTGACAGCTGGTTTAAATTTTAGAATTATCGAGTACCTGTTGAGTAACGAAATTGTCAATCCTCTTTTAAAAAGGAGCTACCGTGTTTTTAGCAGACTTTTTAGAATAATCCCGTAGATCCATGGTAACTAAATACTGATACATTCACCTTTAGAATCACTGCGGTTTTTTCACTTTTTGATTTAAATTTCTAGAAGAGAACCATCAATCAGATCTGACTGGTTCCAACATGATGGAAGATGATACGAGAAAAAGAATGTATATATATGTGTGTGTGTGTGTGTGTGTGTGTGTGTGACTGGGTCACTTTGCTGGTACAGCAGAAATTGACAGAGCATTGTAAATCAACTATAATTTTAAAAAAGCATATGAGAGTATGCCTGTTCCACTGTACCCATGCTAAAAAAACAACCAAAAAAAAAACACTTACTGGTCCCAAATTACCACCTGGGTTTTCACGAGCATCACTGAACGTGTAGAAAGCATTGGCCTTGCTAACAAGGCCGTAATAGCCGCCGGCCAGTGCTGGATCTACATCAGCTGATTAATCCTCATAACACCTAAGGGATTCCCACCCCCATTTCGAGGATGAGAGCCTGAGGCTTAGCCAGGGTGAGCCACTGGCCCGAGGTCCTGGGGTTCACGGCGACTCCCCGCTTCACGCTACTGGGTTCAGGGTGTGAGACGCAAACTCAGAAAGAACATGCGTCCTTCCAGATTTGGGTGGGCCAAGGGTTCAGTGCAGCTCATGGTGTCTCCGGGGAAAGGTGGACAGTGCAAACAGGAACTCAGATGCCAAATAAGCAAGGTTTGGAGAGATTTCCTTTCAGCTGCTTTAAGTATCTTAAGTGAGTTCAGGATTTCTCTGACTAACGCCTGTGTGAAGCTGTCTCTTACGGAGCCGTGGCTGCTCTGCATGGATTGTCACCTACGTGACCTGATGTTCCCGAGCCTTAGAAAAAAACGATTTCATCCTATTTCTCAGTAAAAGGAAAGTGTCCTTTGAATGCCTTATCAATTTACATTTTATAAGCGCTTATAGACCTGAATTATTCCTCTCAAAAGTCTGTGTTCTCAGCTTGCTCCCAAAACAAGGGAAAAAAGTAAAATCATGTCTGCGTTTCCTTGCAGAGTCCCTAGTTCATCTTCTCCCTCCACTCCCAGGTCCCATTTTATTTGCACCACACAAACTTCTCACCATTTGGAATTTTCATAGATAGTGGCCTGGAGGCACAGTACATGGCTGACTGGGCCTTTATAAACAGTTTCTGTTGTGTTATGTACTTAATCTTTATTGCCTTTTCAGCCGTCTTTCTCTTTTAATCACATATGTTTTCTTTTCTCTCAACTCTGCAACCAAAAGAGTCTTTGGCTGCTCCTGACCTCAGCAAATCCAGAGGTGACTTATGCATGCCAGTCGTTCATTTTTATTCACTAAAACAAATTGGCAAAGATTTGACCCATTACTGACTTGCTTCACGTGTTTGTGCAGTGACTAGTGCATCAGTTGTTTGTGCCCTGCATCCTAAACGCCGACTGCCTCACCTTTGCTCTCTGCCAAAGGATTTCAAAAATCCTGGGGTTGGGGGGGGTGCGGGGTTCTATCCTCAAATTGGGAATTTCTGTTTTGTTGGGTTTTTTTTAAATAAAATTATACTAGAATTCCCGCTGTGGAACAGCAGGTTAAGGATCCGGCATTGTCTCTGTGGTGACTTGGGTCGCTGCTGAGGTGGGGGTGGGTTCAGTCCCCAGCCCGGCCTACTGGGTCAAGGATCCACCATTGACGCAGCCGCAACTGGGGTGCAATCCCTGGCCTGAAACGTCCATATGCTGCAGGTGTGGCCAAAATAATTAATTTAAATTATACTTTTATGTAGTTGTCACAGAAATTGATGTGGTTTATCAAAAACTTAGATTTTTCAAATGTTTGCATTTTGCTTGATTTGGAGGCATGCTTCGGTATGTCACTAGGTAATACAGTCATGGCTTTGCTTAGGGCTAATGAAAAATAGTACAGTTTTTAATTTTAAGCTTATGACGTTATAAGGGAAATTAATTTTTTAAATTTTAGCATGCTAAAGATTACTTGTCTTAAAGACTCACATTAATTAGTACTTTTTTATAAAATGACAAGTAGTTCAGATCAAGTGACATTTGATATTTTACTAAACAGAGAGTTCTTTCTCAAAGGACAAAACCTCTTTACTGATGTCCTGACACTGAACTAGCATTCTTCATAAAGTGCAGTGAGTTCTAAATCACAGAAGGAAGGCTGCACGGATGATTGGAATCATTTGAGGAAAAGCGCATGTAACTGAGATGCTAGCCTACCGCTTTCTGGGGCAACTTCCCTTTCTTTGAATGTTAGGCACTTCCGTAAAACTGTAAGTCCCCATTTCAGAAGGAGAACCTAGTACCTAGAGGTTCTCAGAGCCGATTCGGGACGGGGGCATGTGTTCAAGGCAGGGGCCCAGCGTTTCCGACGCAGTGAGCCTCCTCGCGCCCGCACGCCTCCGCGCCGCCGCGCGTGTGCGAGCACTGAGCCCTCTCTCTGCGGCACGGACGCTTGGGAGGAAAACACGCTGAAATCTGTTTTCTTTTCTACCAAGGGTACCACTGGGATACGTCGGACTGGATGCCGAGTGTTCCTCTGCCAGATATACAGGAATTCCCCAATTACGAGGTGATTGACGAGCAGACACCCCTGTACTCAGCAGACCCGAGCGCCATCGATACAGACTATTACCCGGGCGGTTATGACATCGAGAGTGACTTCCCGCCGCCGCCGGAGGACTTCCCCGCGCCCGATGAGCTGCCGCCCTTACCCCCAGGGTTCAGCGACCAGTTCGAATCCATACACCCTCCCAGAGACATGCCCGCCGCGGGGAGCTTGGGTTCGTCTTCGAGAAGCCGGCAGAGGTTCAACCCGAATCAGTATTTACCCAATTTCTATCCCGTCGATATGTCTGAACCTCAGAAAGCAGGCCCTGGCGAGAACAGCGCCCGAAGAGAACCCTACGGCCCCTGCCCTCCAGGGTATCAAAGGACCTTCGAAGACCCCACTGTAGAGAAAATGGCCCTGGCCGCCTACGCCTCCACGGCTTCCTGCTCCGACGTGTCCGCGTGCTGTGAAGTGGAGTCCGAGGTCATGATGAGTGACTACGAGAGCGGGGACGACGGCCACTTGGAAGAGGTGCCCGTCCCTCCCCTCGATCCCCGACAGCATACGGCGGTCTGATGCTCGGACTCCCCCCCAAAGTGCCTGAACTTGAACTTCGAGATTCTAGCAATGATCTCCCCCCCCCGCCCCCGCATCGTTCTTTGCAGCAGTGCTTTTGCGCTTTCTCCGGTGAGCTGAAACGGGCATGGCTGCACTGAGCCCCGGGCCGCGTGACCTGTTCGCCATCTCTTGTGTCCCACCCTCCTGTCCTGAGATAAGATCGATGTCGGCTGTGCCATTCCTGTGCACCTCTCTGTATTTACATTTGTCCGCTAAAATAATGAGACGAAAATCAGCCCTGTTATCTTGTTAGCATGATTCATGTATTTATATAGATTTGATTATTTTAATTTTACCGTCTCTTTTTTTTTGTAAATTTTATGTACAGATTTGATTTTTTTCATAGTTTCTACTAGATTTTTCAGGATATTTTGTGCATCTGTTTTCAACCGAATTTTGGTGGTGTTAGCGTCATTACCTAGCACCCTGATTTTTTTTAACGTAACCAGGGTTTCACTACATGTCCTTTTCAGCTGGACTGTGGCATTTCATTAATGCATTTCAGTAGAATCGTTCTAGCTGTACATAGAACAGCTCTGATACATGGACGTGTCTTAAATGGGTTTCTGTATTTTAGAATTATAAACATTTTTCATTATTGGAAAGTGTAATGGGGACCTTCTGCATACTTGTTTAGAACCAAAACCACCACGACACAGTTTTTATAGTGTCTGTATATTTGTGATGCAATGGTCTTGTAAAGGTTTTTACTGAAAAACTACCATTAGCCAGTCTTTCTTACTGACAATAAATTATTAATAAAATAACTCTGCTGCCTGTTTTTCCTCTGTATTTATACTCCTGTTCAGGATTCAGTTAATCAGTTGAGAAAGAAAGATAGAAGGATGGATGAGTGGATGGAAGGAAGGATGGATGGCTATAGCCCTTTTGGCTTACCTGTAAAATCGGCAGTTGCCAAACCAGGCTGTACTTACAAATGTTGCCACTAGGTGGCAATATATGGTTACTTGATATTGCTCAGAACTGTAGGTATAAAGCCAAAGGACATCCTTACACAATAAGTATTTTCTAACTGAAACTTCAAGAAAAATTTTTATACATTTTTTATCTTATTAGTGTTTCTCAGTCATAAGTGTTTCTTTGGTATTACCAATGATTTATAAACATTTCTATGGTTTTCACAAATGATTTATGTCAAAAACAAAGTATGAGGCATTTTATCTTTCTTTTGTCAGAGAACATATAATACTGCTATAGAATTTAATAGCAAATCAGCAGCTCTCCTCCATGTGTATTTATACAGTCAAAATCCATCTTTCCATCCCACAAACATTTGTTCCATACCAAATATGTGCCAGCCACTGCGATAGGAATTACAAAGAATCAGGCCTTCTGAGAACTTTGCAGAGACTTTTTCCCTTGAAGTCAGTGCCTTCGTAATTCTATTAAATGTTACATATACATAGTTTAAACATCAAAGGGAGCTAGAAAATGTATAGCCCGAAACAGCAAACTCACCTATCCCACTGTAACCACTTCCAACCCTTGAAGCTGTTTATCTCACTTTTCCTTTCAAACTTTAAGTGTGTGTATTGCTTTTCCTTGAGTCACTGAGTTTTAGGAATTATGGGAGATTGTGTAACCTAACAAACCTCCATAACTCTTGTTCTGCATTAGTTACAGAATACTTTTGGGCTTCGTGCGTACAAGTGTTTTCATTGTTTTGATGATATAAATATTCACACTGAACCAAGCAGTGTATGCTGTTTATTAACATTTACAGTTCTCTCTTTCTTAATTGTCTTACTTTTCCTTTTATTAAAAAAAACTTGCCTATTTTACTTATTCAAAAGATGTTTTTGGTCACCTACCAAGTATTGTTCTACACGGACAGAAGTTCTCCGTCTTCTCGGATTTTGCGTGGTGTAGGGGCAGGGGCTGAGACGAGACGGTGAATACACTGCAGGAGCTCCCTCTGGGGCTCAGTGGTTAGAAACCCGACTGGTATCCAGGAGGATGCGGGTTCGATCCCTGGCCTCGCTCAGTGGGTTAAGGATCCAGCGTTGCCGTGAGCTGTGGTGTAGGTCGCAGAGGCGACTCGGATCCCGCGTTGCTGTGGCTGTGGCGAAGGCCGGAGGCTACAGCTCCTGTTAGACCCCTAGCCTGGGAACCTCCACATGCCGCGGGTGCGGCCCTAAAAAGACAAAAAAAAAAAAAAAATTGCCGTTCTATAAATCACATTTATTTTCATTTTTGGCTTAAAAAAGTACAAATTTTTGACATACAAGAGTATAATCCTATCACCCAGAAACAAATACGTTATCATTTTGTGTCTTCAGTCTGATTTTGTTTTCTGAGTACAAACGTGGTGTCCTGTATCCAATTTTGCCCCCTGCTTTTCCCACCACACAGTGTAAATGATTTTTCTTTTTCTTTTTCTTTTTTTCTTTTTGCTTTTTAGGGCCACACCCGCGGCACATGGAAGTTCCCAGGCGAGGAATCGAATTGGAGCTACAGCTGCTGGCCTTCACCACAGCCACAGCAACGCCAGATCCGAGGCACATCTGCGACCTCCACCACAGCTCACAGCAACGCTGGATCCTTAACCCACTGAGCGAGGCCAGGGATCGAACCCGCAACCTCACGGTTACTAGTGAGATTCATTTCTGCTGCGCCACAACGGGAACTCCGTAAATGATCTTTTTTAGAAAATGTCTTTTTAAAGAGATACATACTCTATTATGTATGACTGTATAACATCTATTTTGTTCTTGTTAAGATGTCTTTGATTTTTCGCAGCAATTCCAACATTCATGTCTTTTTTAATCCGATATTAATGTCTCTATCCTTTTTTTCCCTCTTCAGGACAGATTCTTAGATGCATGGATTATTTATTTTCAAAGTATTGCATATAATATTTGAGGTTCTAGGAGTTCCTACTGCAGCACAGTGGGTTAATGATCCTGCTTGTCTCTGTGTTGTTGCGGGGTTTGATCCCCGGCCCAGGGCAGTGCGTTAAGGATCCAGTTGCTGCAGCCGTGGCTTAGATCTCACCCTGGCCCAGGAACTTCCATATGCCACAGGTGCAGCTGAGAAAGGAAGAAAAACAAAATTCTAGACCTAAGACAAAAAAGAGCTTTTATGCGCATTGTGGCTTGTCCTTACCGTTAATCTAACGCTCTGCTGTGACACAGCTTCCATGTCACAGCACATGAAGATGATAATATTCTATGGCGCGGTGGCACGAGGGTCTCGGCTGCTCTAAAGCAGAGGTTCCAGCTGTATTCAGTATGCCCCGGGCCCCTCCCAGTTGCCCAGTCAACAGATTGGTGCAAGCAAGCCCTGGCCGAGGGAATGCTGCATATTCCTGCTCTTTCTCCTCTAACCCTGGGAATTTATGTCTGTGAAAAATAAAGTCTAGACAAGGCTGGTCATCTTCACAAAGTTAGCCTTGATTTCCATTCAATCTTCACGGACTTCATAATAATGTTATATTGAGGTTTGTAAGCTACCAGACCTGAAAACTATTTCAATGCCCCACCCAGCACCCCCAGGCTTCTTTCAGTGGAAGGGTTCCCCTTGAGTTCCCATCCCCACTTTTGCCAGCCTACTGAGTCTGGTTGGTAACTTTTTGAAGGGCAGTGTGGGCTGTTCTTTCTCTCTTGCAGACTCGCATTCATTCTGCAAACTTTCTGATTGCTCTTCATCTAAGGCATGAGGTTCAATTTCAATTAGTGCACCAGCTGAGAGAGAGGGCTGTTTGTCAGAATTTAATTTCCTCACCAGTGGATTACTGTCTCTGCTGCAAATCGAATGAGCCACTTGAAAAGAATAACAAGTAATTTTTTTCTTCCCAAGGAAAACTCTTCTTCTGTGACACTGAGGTAATTAGCGCACTTGTCATTGTGCTGTTGGAAAACATGACCACAGAAGAGGCTCCATTTTCAGATGAGGCTGGACGTGGACGAGAAATAAAATGTGTGACATTTGAATGGAAATGTCACAGGGCCAAATATATCTTGGAAAGAGTTATAGTGCAGAGTCTGCAAGGAAGACAAGGATGAGTATGAACATTTTTTTTTTTTTTTGATGAGTATGAACTTGGTGATTCAAAATCGGAGCCAGTAGTCAATTCTCTTAAGGGATAAAATGAAATTCTCAAAACGTCTAATGAATGTTGCTTCCATTAGGACTGAGAAACACAGTCCTATTTCTTTGCCAAATTTGAAATGTTAACCCACCTGAAAATTAGGATTACAAACAGACCTTTTTTTTTTTTTTTGCTGCTTTTTAGGGCCACACTCGCAGCGTATGGAGGTTCCCAGGCTAAGGGTCTAATCGGAGCTATAGCTGCCGGCCTACACCAGAGCCACAGCAATGCAGTATCTGAGCCGCATCTGCAACCTACACCATAGCTCATGGCAATGCCAGATCCTTAACCCACTGAGAAAGGCCAGCAATCAAACCTGCAACCTCATGGTTCCTAGTCGGATTCGTTTCCACAGTGCCACAGTGGGAACTCCCACAAACAGACATTTTTAAATGATGTTCTTGTCTTGTGGCTTAAATTTTTACCAGAGTTACCATTGTGGCTCAGCAGGTTATGAACCTGACTGATATTCATGAGGATATGGGTTCAATCCCTGGCCTCACTCAGTGGGTTAAGGATCTAGTTTTGCTACAAGCTGCAGCGTGGCACAGATTGCAGATGCAACTGGAATCTGGCTTGCTGTCACTGCTGTGGCTGTGGTGTAGGCCGGCAGCTGCCGCTCCGACTCGACCCCTAGCCTGGGAACTTAGGTGTGGCCCTAAAACAAGAAAAAATAAAAGCAAATGTTTATGAGTAGTTTTCTCTTCTTTCTAAAGATCAGCACTCTTTCAAATAGATGTTCTGAAGTTAGGATGGAGAAAATAAAGCTTTATTTGTGAACCTTATTAAAAACACAAATTCCTTTAATTAAACCAAACGTTCAAAATGCTAAAAAATTCTCCAACTAGAAGAGATTTATTGGACTGAGATACTTTTAAAGAATAATAAGTACTCTACAGGGCAGAGTTTTTGTTCATACTGGGGAGCATCACAAAATTTAAAAGTACCCTCGGGGCAATAAAAAATGTGATTCATCCGTATAATGTCCACTAGTGTCTTCCATGGAATGTAGTTATTATCATAGGTCAAAGTTCAGCCCTTCTCGCCGTGCTTTGTAAAGGAGGGCTGCTCTTTAACCCAAGGACCCTCGGGGCGCGTTGTCAAGCTCCCCACACCTTCCAGCATCGGTGGTGTTTGAGCCACAGACCTGAGTTCAAAACCATGTCCCTGATGCTGGATGTTGAACTGGCTACTTAACTTCTACGAAAGCGTTTCCTCGGCTGAAAAGGAGGCGTCACGACTGCACAGGAGTGGTGAGGAATCGGCAAGAACAACCTGAATCAGAGCTTTTCTGTCCCAGGGAGCCCGCACTCAGTCACTCGGAATCCGTCCTGCAACCCTGCTTATCATCCTTGTTTCTCAGATCAGGAAACCCAAGCAGAGAGACAGACGATAACTTCCTGAAGGTCACGGTTAAGACCGAAGTTCAGAGCCCTTACTCTGGCCTCAAAGCTTCCCCCTACAGACCTCCTTGCCGAACAGCGTCCCTGGAACTGAACCCAACAGCAGAAGGGCAAAGCCAGCAGTTTGGGCATGAAGTACACGTTCGAAAGGTGCTTTATTATTGAGGATTTGGGTTCGATCCCTGGCCTTGCTCAGCGGGTTAAGGATCCGGCGTTGCTGTGAGCTGTGGTGTAGGTTGCAGAGGCGGCTCAGATCCCACGTGGCTATGGCTGTGGCCAGTGGCTATAGCTCCTATTCAGTCCCTACACTGGGTTACTTCCACATGCCGCAGGGGTGGCCCTAAAAAAAGCAAAAATGAAACAAACCAATAAATAAATAAAAAGTGAAAAAACGACGACAAAACCCTGAACTGTGATGCTTATTCTCTTTTCTCCTTCTTCCTAAAAAGCTCTAGTAAATATTAATCTGAAGTAATGGTTACTCTTTGGAATAACAGAAAGTAAATCACAGTCAGAACACTCTCCTCCTGAGATATGAGTTTTCTATACATCATACATATACAATGGCTATGAAACTAAAGCCGCGCCATTCTGATTTAGTCCTGTGTGCCTGGACAACTTCGACGGAGACACAGGGATTATTTGTAAGTGATTTGCAGAGAAAGATATAAAAACAAACACCATGTCTCCCCTCCTGGGTTTCTGATGCTCAGGTTCTTTCATAAAAGGAACTATGCAGTAACGCCGAGTAAAACCCCTCATCCTTCAGTCAACGTGTGTAATGGGGACAAGGCCGGCGCACCCCCGGCTTGGAACATTAAGGCAGCGGAGGCTCTGGGAAGGAACTTGACACTGGGAGCTCTGCCTGTGTCGCTGTCATCATTTGTAACCTGTTGAAGCGTTTGCATGCGGTGGGCTCCATTTAATGAGCCTTCTCCCCAATACACACACACACACACACACACACACAGCCACTTCATCTCTCTGTGTGCGGTGAAACCTCTTATTTACACAGCCATACTTCCTGAGTTATTAACGTTCTGACTTCCTGAAACTTTTCAGAAGTGCTTAGTAAATATTTGCCATGAAATCCCGCATGTAACGTCATTTCAAGCCCACAGCGTCCTCCATTGTCATTCTCCTTACCTGGAGGAAGCTGGTAGAAGCTCGCACAGAAGATGAGGGCTTGGCGAAATGTCCCAGAGAGGACAATGTTTCACTGACTGTGGGATGGTCCGTGGACCAAAGTGCGACGTTGCCTGCGAAGGCTTCCCTGCCAGGCTCACGGCTTCCCACACGGGGGCGCTGTCCGCGCAGTCCGCGGCGCCCCGGGCGGCCGCCAGGTGTCACCAGGCCGGGGCAGCAGGTGCAGAGTCCGCCGCGGGACGGGGAGCGGGCGCCGGGAGGACCCATAAAAGGCGGCGGAGCAGGCTCGCCCGGGACCCCAGGGACGCTGGCCCTGCCCGCAGCATGACCGGGCGGCCTTGGGGCGCGCCGGGCGGGACCCCCAAGGGCAACTGCAGCGCGCTGCTCAACGCCTCGCAGCCGGCGCCGGGCGGCGGGGAGGGCGCGCGGCCGCGGCCCTCGTGGCTGGCCTGGGCGCTCGCGCTCATCCTCATCTTCACCATCGTGGTGGACGTCCTGGGCAACCTCCTGGTCATCCTGTCCGTGTACCGGAACAAGAAGCTGAGGAACGCAGGTAGGGGCTCCCGGGGCCGTGCAGCCTGGACCGGCAGCTCCCAACTTTCACCGACCGCAACCTCTTTCTTTACCCGCCACCTTTGCAGCGTGCAGCCCAGGCAAGCTGCCAACTGGCTTCTAAGAAAAGTTCCATTATCGTTCTTCAACATCGGGTCCTTTGAGTCATTTTTAAAAATAGAGACTAAAGCCCTTTGGTTTACTTTTCCTTGAACCTGGCGGTCTGTGTTTTCATGAAACGGTAAGGAGTTTTCAGCCTCCAAAGGCTAGATAACTTTGCCAGAGACAGGTTCTCGTTATTTTCGGCAAAAAAAAAAAAAAAAACCCAAGTATTTCGTTTTCAATTTCTGAGGTCTATTAGCCTGGGAGAGAACCAGAAAGAGGTTGCAGAAATTTCCTGAAGAAGCCCTTTCATATCAGATCAATGAACACATCAATTGCTTGGTTACATGCAATTGATTTTTCCCAACTTTATTAAAATAAGAGAAAGTATATAAGCTGTTAGAACAATACGGCAGATATTTTAGTTTTGTTGTCAGGAGTAGTTTTCAGTTTTAAGCGTGCACTTTTAAAAGATCCGTAGGCTCCTATAGCTGCTTGGGAAAGTAACTATGAATTCTTCCGAGTTCAACAAATTTACATTTTAAACATAGATACTGTTGTAGTGAAGAGTGTGATTTCATATAATATACTACTCCTAAAGCTAATTTTGTGCTTGAATTCCCGTCGTGGCTCAGTGGTTAACGAATCCGACTAGGAACAATGAGTTTGCAGGTTTGATCCCTGGCCTTGCTCAGTGGGTTAAGAATCTGGCCTTGCTGTGAGCTGCGGTGTAGGTCACAGATGTGGCTCAGATCCCGTGTTGCTGTGGCTGTGGTGTAGGCTGGCAGCTACAGCTTCTATTCGACCCCTAGCCTGGGAACCTCCGTATGTCACAGGTGTGGCCCTAAAAGAATAAAAGAAAAAGAAAAAAAAATCAGATTACTTTAGATTTCAGAGCCCATTGTTTTGCTGCTGGTATAGTCCTGAATGTCGGTAAAAATGGATAGGTTGTTACCTATCTTGAGTTACACAGAGCTGAGATGGAATGTGAATTTATAATATGTATAATTATGATTTAATTAATTACTCTTCCCTGGTGGATTTTTTGGTCTGTGTCCGCACACAGCATGAAGAAGTTCCCAGGCCGGGGATCAAACCCAAGCCACAGAAGTGACCCAAATCTCTGCGGTGACAACTTCGGATCCTTAACCTGCTGCATCCACAAGAGAACTCCAAATTCTTAAATGAAAAATAGGAAATATCTCTCCTCTCTCTCTCTCTCTCTCTCTCTCTCTCTCTCTCTCTCTCTCTCACACACACACACACACACACACACACGTAGCAGATGTGATAAAGCTTCCAGCTGAACTTCCTGAAGCCACATCTGCACAGAGTCTATGGCTTTTTTCTCCACTTGTAAAATAGCACTACTTCAAAAAATGTTACTCATTTAATTAATGCAATTATTTGAACAGAAAAGAAGCATAATTGCTATAAAGTAAATGGAGCAGAGGATTACAGCCATGAAAGAAATCTGTGACATCATTTATTATCTTATTTTTAAACCCCTTTGAAAATAAGTCTATATCAGGCCAGTTTGTCATCATGGTGTTGTGGGTAAAAATGTACCGTCTTGATGACAATTTAATTTGTAGCTGAATTTCATATATTCCACTTATTTTTAAAGTAACAAACATGTTGAGTTAAAAATTTTATTGAAATATGCCCACTTTGGAATTTAAATATTTCATAGGTAATTGAAATTAACCTGTGGGAAAATTGCTTTTATGGCTTTAATTTGGCCTGGCATAACCAATTTTCAAAGAAGTTGCTTTTACGACAATTTAGCTGAAATTCCTACTTAAAGGCAAGACCTTGCCTTTTTTACTTCACTTTTTCAGAGCGTTTTTTCAGGAGGGAATAAAATGAATCAGACAGGAAACTCAAGTACAAAGGTTATTTTATTTCCGATGTTGGGAGAAGACAATTTAATTTGCTTCCTCAAACATTTGAGCAAAAGTCTCAGCTGGGCACTATTCAGGATGCAAATATGAGGAAGGTGTACTCTCAGGGGACCATGGTGTAGAAGTGCAGGAAGGCCAAGTTTACAAATAAGTATAATCAGAGCAAAACACACATCGCTCTGCCTGGACTGTCCCTCTCCATGTCTGTCCAGCTCACTCCCTTCCTTGCTGCCTCTTTTATATGCGTTCTTTTCTCTTTGAATTGTGTTGGATTGTCTAAAACCAAGGATTGGAGGGATTCTGACTGCTTATTCTGGTTTCCCCAGTACCTATGACATGCATTTAATAGGTTTTTGTTTTTGGCTGCACCAAAAGTTCCAGGGCCAGGGATCCAGCCTGCACCACAGGAATAACCAGAGTCAAAGCAGTGGCAATGCCAGATCCTTAACCCACTGAGCCACGAGGGAACGCCTAATGCATTTTTACTGAATGGAGTTTACCCTGATTTCACCTCAATTAAATGTAGTAAAGATAAAGTGATTTAGGAGCCATCAAAAGAGGAAGCTCTCCCATGTGGCTGGGCAAATAAGGCTCTGGGCGTCCCTGCTTAAGATGGACTTGGGAAAATGGGTAACGCTGAAAAGTTAGAGGAGCTGTTCAGGGCAGAAGGAATAGTAAGAAACAAAGAAAACTGAGCTGCAAAAGTAAGTAACATACTTGTAACACATCTCATGAAATTTAATGGTTATATTTGTTTATACTTTTTTTTTTTTTGGTGGTTGAATTGGAGCTGTAGCTGCTGCCCTACGCCACAGCCATAGCAACGCGGGATCCGAGCTGCGTCTGTGACCTTCACCACAGCTCACGGCAACACCGGAGCTTTACCCACTGAGCCAGGCCAGGGATCGAACCGAATCCTCATGGATATTAGCCAGGTTTTTACCACTGAGCCATGACAGGAACTCCCTGTTTATGCTTTAAAATACATTGAGTTGTAATCTAGAAAATTATCTCTTGATCAGATTACCTAGGGTTTAATTTTTCTACCTTAAATTCGCTGTAAAATTTATTTATTTATTTATATTTATTTTTGTCTTTTTAGGACCATACCCGCGGCATATGGAGGTTCCCAGGCTAGGGGTCATATGGGAGCTGCAGCTGCCAGCCTACGCCACGGCCACAGCAACACCGGATCCAAGCCGCATCTGTGACCTGCACCACAGCTCACAGGAACTCGGGATCTTTAACCCACTGAGAGAGGCCAGGGATTGAACCTGCGTCCTCATGGATGCTCGTCAGATTCATTACCAATGAGCCACAACAGGAACGCCTCTATAAAATCTGAAAGCATTTCTACCTTTTCCTTTGGACTGAGGTGCGGGGCTTGTACAACGCCAACGACGTGTATGGATTGCTTACCACGTGGCTGTCCCCTGCCGCTCAGCACTTGGCATAGGCGGCCCCCTTAAATCCCCATCACCTCTGTGAGGATGAAACTGCCACTGTCCCCGCTTATCAATTAGGAAATTGAAGTTTGATGAGATCACTTGCCTCAGCTAGATAGTTAGTAAGGGGTGAAGCCCATATTCCGACCCAGATGGCTGATAACAGAATCCTTTTTCTCTTAACTATTATGCTGTGGCTGAAGATCCATTGCTGTCTCCCAGAACAGGAGTTAGTGACCCACCTGAGAGCTTTTGAAGAGCTAGAGCGAGATCAAAAGCCTGGGACTTAGGGAAGTCGTGGCTGGCTTGAGAAATAACATGATGAGAGATTTCTTAGATAATGCAGAAGGTTCCAGAAAAAAGGAAATATGTAATATGAGTATCTTGAATACAAGTTTTTTTTTTTTTTTAAGCACAAGGGAGAAACCAAACAGCTTGAAAGGCAATAGTTTTGACTGTGGCGTAGGCCTTGTCTGGGGAATTGGGGACAGTGGCATTGATCTGACAAGGACAACAGTGAGTTCAGTTCCTGGTGACAGTAGCTTCTATTTCATTTATAATATGGTGGTGCTGTGATGTCAGGTCATCTGAGTTGCAGAAACAGCTCTTTTTTAATAAATGTGAAAGGAAACCAATGCAATCCCTGCGAGACGGTCATCACACGTCTTTTCTAAACCTTTGTCTTCTAGGAAATATTTTTGTGGTGAGCCTGGCAGTTGCCGACCTGCTGGTGGCCGTGTATCCGTACCCCTTGGTGCTGGCGTCAATATTTAACAACGGGTGGCACCTGGGCCATCTGCATTGCCAGCTTAGTGGCTTCCTGATGGGCCTGAGTGTCATTGGCTCCGTGTTCAATATCACGGGAATTGCTGTCAACCGCTACTGCTACATCTGCCACGGTCTCAAATACGACCGGTGGTACAGCCACAAGAATTCCCTCTGCTACGTGTCCCTGATATGGGCGCTGACGCTCGTGGCCATCCTGCCCAACCTGTGCGCCGGGACCCTGCGCTACGACCCGAGGATCTACTCCTGCACGTTCGCGCAGTCCGTCAGCTCGGCGTACACCGTAGCGGTGGTGCTTTTCCACTTCTTGCTTCCCATGGCCGTCGTCGTCTTCTGTTACCTGAGGATCTGGGTCCTGGTTCTCCAGGTCAGATGGAGGGTGAAGCCTGAAAACCACCCCAGGCTGACACCCCAGGACTTGAGGAATTTCGTCACCATGTTTGTGGTCTTTGTGCTGTTCGCCATTTGCTGGGCTCCTCTGAACTTCATTGGCCTCGCGGTGGCCTCGCGCCCCGCCGGCGTGGCACCCAGGGTCCCAGAGTGGCTGTTTGTGGCCAGTTACTATATGGCTTATTTCAACAGCTGCCTCAACGCAATCATATATGGATTACTGAACCAAAATTTCAGGCAGGAATACAGAAGAATCATAGTCTCTGTGTGTGCAGCCAGGATGTTCTTTGTGCACAGCTCTAATAATGTCGCAGGCAGAATTAAGTGCAGACCGGCTCCATTAGAGACCGACCGTCAGCTCTAAAGGTGGACTCTGTTTAAAAAAGCAAAGCGTTACTGGCAAACGTGAATGCTGCTCCAGGTCTTACTCACTTTCGTGTTTGCTCAGTCTTGACAGATGCCTAGAAAAACAGTGTGGATGAGAAAATTTCCACTCTTGAGAGACTGGCCTCTGTCATGTCTGAGGAACGTGCTTATCAAGAGAAATACAGAGCACAGAGTGAGCTGTATGTTTGTTGAAACATACAGTTCAGGGGACAGAGCGCGGGGGGTGGGTCATTTTAACTAAAAGTTCTGAATGTTTTCAAGTGGAGAAAGGGTGTGCAAACTTTTATTGCCGGCGAGTGCCACAAAGGCAGCAATTGCTTTGTTCCTCCACTTTTGGAATAATTCTAGTAGAAAAACAAATGAGGGACTTTATTTAGAGTACATGCGTTGTAAAGGGGAACATGAGATGAGCAACAGTAAACAGTTGACAGTGAACCAGTCAATAACTCAACAACCACAAGCATCGCCACAAAGTCTTCAACTGGCAGTGCTGTCACTGGGTACCTGGAGTCATGATCATGAATGTTTGTCACCCTCTTATCAAAAGTTGCACATTCAACTAGATAAAAAACTAACTATATGAAGGGCTCTTTTTCAGATGTCAATAGCTAGTATTTTAAAGCAATAGCTACGCAGAAAACTATTCAACCTTGTTACACATTTGGCTTATTATTATTTCATCGCTGATTATCATTATTATTCATGTCACTGACCAGATGTTCTGAATTGATCTCTATTAATTTCTGGAAGAAAAAAAAAGCATGGGTAAACTGTGGTATCATAAACTATGGTTCTAGTTTACCCCAAATAGCTATTTGGCCTTATTTATTTACTTTATTTACTTACTTATTTATCTTTTTTAGGGCTGCACCCGTGACATATGGAGGTTCCCACAGCTCGTGGCCAATGCAGGATCCTTAACCCACTCAGCAAGGCCAGGTATTGAACCCAAGTCCTCATGGATACCAGCTGGGTTTGTTAACCACTGAGCCACGACGGGAACTCCTGTAAAGACTATTTTTTAAAGACAATGTTCTAAATTTCTGATAACCTTAAAAAAACTTAACCATGTTAACTGAACTCTTTGAAATGTATTAGACTTTTAAAATAGAATTTGATTTCCCCTTCTTCTCCTTCTCCTTCTTCTTCTTTTTTTACCTTTTAGGGCCGAACCTGCAGCATATGGAAGTTCCAAGTCTAGGGGTCAAATCAGAGCCGCAGCTGCCGGCCTGCGCCACAGCAGAGACCAGCACCGGTCTAAACAGCAAAAGGATGCAGGAGTGCACAGCATACCCATTCAGGGATGTGTTAAATTCACCAGCCAGACTCTGAAAAAGCCAGATAGGTCCTAGGAGATGACAGTGGGCTACTGAAAACTCTAGGTAGTAGTGTCCCGTGGCAACAGCCGCGCTTCTGTTGGAACCGAGATGGCCCAGGTGTGTGTGTGTGTGTGTGCGTGCGTGCGCGTGTAGATAACTGCCTAGTAACGAAGATGCTGGGGTAAGGTGGCATTTGTACTTTAAAATGATAGTTTTAGCCAGTGTTATATATAAACACCTGTTTTATACCTTGTGAATACCAGGTTTTATTAATCTTTTCAACTTTTGCCAACACGGTCTGTATGAAGCAGTAGTACTTTGCCTTGGTTTTCCTTTCACTAAATTTACTCAGAATCTTTTGAGACCCTGATTAGCCATCTTTATACCTTGTAATTTTCTATTGTTTTGCTTCCTTTTGAGCTGGCGGAATACTTAGTACTTCTCTAAATTATCATTGCTTCCCCGGGCATGTGTTTCAAGCTTAAGGAAAAGACCATGTTTTGCTTTATTTACATGAACTGGCTGTCAGGTGGGCTGTCCGTGCCTTTTGCTTTTCATCTTTGTCTTTCCCTCTGTGCTAGTATTTTTGGTCCTTCCTTGCTGTCTGTCACCAGGGTGCTTTGCAGCTGCGATAATTCTGTTTCTTGCTGTTCTCATTTGTTACCTTTCAAATGGTATTTTGTCCTTAATTTGCTTTCTCAATTCTCCAATCTCCTGTTGGATATATTTTAGCTTTGATTTTTGTTTGCGTGAGTCCCTGATTTCATTATTTTCAAGAGTACAAAAGTGCACCAAATATATAATTCCTTGCTCCTCTGTATAGTTCCTTTCTAATGTGTTCCTAAACTGTACCTAGTTTACGGCATTCCTTCCTTTGTTGCTTGTGCATATTTACTCACGAGCAATGATCCTCTAGCGCTTTAACCCAGTGGCACAGCAAGATTGCCTTGGAATGGTTTTGAAAATTCCAGTGGCAGGAACCATTCCAGACCTCACTGACCAAGCTGAACGCTCTCTAGGGCTGGAAGCCGAGGAAGGGTTGAGAAGCTTGCCTCTGAACTCTTGAGTCCCCTCTACGTCATTTTATAAAGGGGACTTGAGCATCCATGGATTTTGATATCCTCGGGGGGTGGGTGGTCCCAGAATCAATCCAGGATCAAATCCCAGAAGCATTTTTTAAATCTCTTAACAAATGACTGTAATTAAACAGATGAGCCATAAGAATTTACAGTATAGCCTGGGGAACTGTATTCCATAGCTTGTGATAACCTATAATGGAAAATAATCTGAAAAAAAACATATATAACAGAATCACTTTGCCGTACACCCAGAACTAACACAATACTATAAATTAACTATACTTCAATAAAAAAAATTCACTTAAGGCTTACCTTAAGTGACTGCAAGAACATACTTTTGATTGCAAGAACATACCTTGCTGGAAGTCAAGTTTGCGCTCAGGTAGAAGCCAGGTCTGATCACGTGACTTCTTGCTCCTCTGAGGATTGGGGTGGAGGAGGGGAGCTGTCCTCCCTCCCACTGGGGTTGCACATACTTTGGACTGGGGGGAAATGGGGTTGTCTTCTATCTCCGCCCCCCCTCCCCCCCGCAAAATGACTTCCCACCCAGGTTCTCGCCGCTAAGGTGTTAAGGAGTCCACTAGTGGTTCCTAAAGCAAAGTTTCCTTAGTCTCGATTGGCTCCAGGTCAGGGGCCAGGGGTTGGGCGACGTGAGGCAGGGGGAGCAGGGCTGTCACCCCGCTCTGAGAAGCTCCACCTCTGGTCCCAGCACCAGCCTCGTGCTCTTTCTGAGAAGGGCGTCTTCACCAGCCCAGGGGAACACAGGCTGGCTCCCGTCCCAGGGTTCCGCCACCTGCTGATCTGACCTTCACCTCCTCTCGGCGGGGAGGGAATCTGGGTTCAACAGTCACACGTGGAACAGCGTTATCAGTGACGGGACACCAAAGGCGGGGACCCATGTGCTCCCTGCACTGTTTTTTGTCTTTTCATATTTTATTTAATTTTTATTATTATAGTTGATTTACAGCGTTTCGTCAAGTTCTGTTTACGACAAAGTGACCCAATCACACCCATTTCCCTGTGCTGTACAGTAGGATCCCATTGCCCATCCATTCCAGATATAACAGTTTGCATCTAAAAAAGCCCCCCAAATGCCCATCCATCCACTCCCTCCCTTTCCCCAGCAAACCCCAAGTCCGCTCTTCTTAGCCATGATCTGTTTCTGGTTTTTGATGCTTGTTATTTTTAGACAGGATCATCTGTTCCATATTTGAGATCCCACAAATAAGTGATACTGTATGGTATTTGTCTTTTTCTTTCTGGAGTACTTCACTGAGTGTGCTGCACTGTTTTTACAACACTTCTTCAACAAAAACTTCTCGCTTGCTCCTTCACCGTAAATGGCATGCCCAGCCGTGCTTTGCCTTTAAAAAAAAAAGTCTTTTCTCTAAATCTTGTTTGGAATGAAAATACAAAGCCATTTTTACAAGTGAATTGTGCTCACTGCCACTGTGTGTGTCCTTGTTCCTCGATCTTTCTAAATAAGGTCAGACAGGCCGTCCCAGCACCCTTGGCCTGTTTCTGCGTTGCCACTTCTAACACTTTATAAAACTCATCTCGGCCAAGGACCCCTGGGAAGAGGGCTCCACTGTACTCCGCCACTTTGTGGGTTGTTGGCCCTGGAATAAATGATGTCAAGCTCACTACTAAGTTGTCATTTACTATTTTGTCATTTGACACCTCCAAACGCTTCCCACACATCTCTGCGTATAGAAATCACATGGAATTCTTGGGGGTGCCCGGGCTCCAGCCTGCATCCCAGACCCCCTGGATCAGAATCTGAGGTTTACGAGAAGGGAGTTGGGAAAGCCAGCCTTGAGAATTGTCAAGCAGCTGCAGGTTTCATCTGTGCTCGTCTAGGTGGTCATCAAAGAAAATTCTTAATTCCCAGAGCTGTTGTGATAAATACCCACGATGACAGCTGAATTTAAACATGTGGCCCATTTCCATGTAGAAAAAAAAAAAAAAGTGCTAATAGAAATGTACTTGCAGAGGGCCCGTCTACCAAATCATTAGCTTTACTTCTCTGGGCTTAATTCCACAGAAAAGGAAAGCGGCCTTTCTTTCTCATGGAACACCCATAATCCCGCAGATCTATGGCAAAGTAGGTTACTGGTACACCCTATACCCCCAGCTCAGTAAGTAACAGTCTGCTTTCAAAGCAGTCTTCCGTGGACAGAAAAAGCAATAGGAAAAGCGGGGCTCAATGTGCCTGTTACAAAGTTTAAATGAAAATTTGGTGAATAAAATTAATTATTTTTCTTCCCTTTGCACATTTAAGCAGAAACACAAATATTGGTCTAAAAGCAGATGGCAGATGTAGAAAAAGTATGGTACAAACTGGTAGGCAAATAACAACATCTACTCCTAACAAATTTCCTAGCATTTGATCGTGTCGTGTGTAGAACGCATTTGAAGAGCAAAGGGAAAGACCACCTTTGAGATAACTACGTCAGTTTAACTTGGAGGGAACTCAGGTGGCTTTCTAAAGCACTTCACACAGCTACTTAATGGACTAGGAGGGAAACGTTACATTCATTAAAAGGACCGGCCTTAGGGGTGGGAGAAATTTGCCCCATCTTGGAAGCCAGGAGAAATAAGACCATTAGCCGGCTGTGAAAATGCTATACACCCACCTTACCTCTGCAACCTTAGCTTCTTAACTGATGAAATGACAGGACTTAAAATGCTGTTTAAGGCTGTATTTCTCTGAATTTCTTTTTTGGGACTCGGGACTCAGGTAAACAGGTGAGATTTTACTCCCTCTGCTGGTGGATGAGAGTAAAACAGTAAAACAAAGTTGGAGAATTTTGTGCAAAATTCTCACCTACTCTCCCGACTAGTGTCCATGAGGATTGGTTTCGATCCCTGGCCTCGCTGAGTGGGTTAAGGATCCGGAGTTACTGTGATCTGTGGTGTAAGCCAGCAGCTGCAGCTCTGATTTGATCTCTACCCTGGGAACCTACATACGCCAAAGTTACAGCCCTAAAAAGACCAAAAAAAAAGCAAAAAAACTAGTATGTATGTTTTTTAGTTAACAGTAATCATGTAACTGGTTTCTAAGTTTTAGGGTTTTTTTCTCGAAAATATCTGCATATAACTTTCATTTGTGTGTCTCTTGTTTTCAAATGTATGTCTACAAGATATATTCAGGCCGTAGATCAAAAAAGTCGGAGCATTATTAAAATTGATTAATTTCCTTGCTTCAGATGACCATGAACAGGAGACTGACAGGGAGCGGTCTCGACTTCTGCTCATTCTACGTCAATTTAGTGCAGGTCTCTTTCAAACAGGATTATCCTTTCTTCGTTATGATTAAGTTGCAATCTGGCTAGTGACGTCAGTGGTTTCACCATCATCTAGATAGATGTGACTTTGTATTTTTAATCTAAATCCCACCAGAGTCCGGCGGTAACTTAATCAGGTTCCTCCCTGTTCCATCCTCAGCGGAATTTAAGGACAGCCGTCAGCCCAGGGATTTCAATGACAACTTCTGATGACACGCAAGTCTTTTCTAGAAGGAAACTGCCACCCCCCTTCCCATCCTTTCTCTTGGGGGTAGATTAAGCTTGTTCTCTTTGAGTCACAGCTGATTGGAGCAGAAGTGTTTCAGGTCTGTATTTCTGCAAAACAAACTACACTAAAACTTAGTGGCTTATATCAACAACCATTTTATTAACTACCATAACTGTGGGTTGGGGATTTGGGCTGTGCTCCTGCAGGTAATTCTGTTGCACACGGCATTGACAAGGGACAGTGGGTGGTATTCAGCTGATGGCTGGTCCGGTGTGGACGATCTAAGCTGTTTCCCTCTCGTGGCCCACAGCTTGGTGGGGGTGTGCGATGGAAGGCTAGCCTTGCCTTTCTCTCTTTCTTTCTTTCTTTTTTTTTTTGTCTTATTAGGGTCACATCTGTGGCATATGGAGGTTCCCAGGCTAGGGGTCGAATCGGAGCTACAGCTGCCAGCCTACACCACAGCCACAGGAGCGCCAGATCCGAGCGGCGTCTGTGACCTGCACCACAGCTCATGGCAACGCCAGATCCTTAACCTCACTGAGTGAGGCCAGGGACCAAACCTGCTTCCGCATGGTCAGATTAATTTTCCTCTGAGCCACGATGGGAACTCCTGACCCTTGCCTTTCTATGTAGTCTCAGAGCCTTTCCCATGTCATTCAAGCCTGGTGGTTAACGTACACGGTCGAGGTTGCGAAAGAGACTTGCTCTATCAGAGGCCCCAGTAGAGGCCGCAAAGCTTCTCCTGTCCTGACTTTCTTCCAAGTGGCTTCTGCTATATTCTATTCATCATGCAAATCATGAAGGCAAGGACAGGTATAAGGGGAAAAATTAGACTTCATCTTTCAATGAGAGTAGAGAAGAATTTGCAGCCGTCTGTCCCATCTGTATTCTGCCACAGGCAGCAAATTCGTAGGTTGCTAGGCATTCAAAGCCAGGTTGAAGAGATAAATGACGTAAATCACATTCTTATTAATCTGGAATTAGGAAAACACTAAGATGGGACAGGCAGCTGTGATTAAGTAGGGCACAGGTGGCCATTAGAGGCCAACTTTGAGAGAAAGAAAAGAGCAGGTATTGATAAACCGTGCAAGGGCTTACTTGGCTCCTCAGAGACAGGGAGGTGGAACAGGTGGCTGCCTAGGTCCCCATGGCCTTTGGATCCCAATCCTCATTCAGCCTTGTGATGAACCTTGCTAACTGAGGCTACTTAGGTTAGCCACCGTTTCCTGAAACCAAAAATTTACTGGACTAGCTATTCGCCACATGTATACCGTGTTTTTGACTTTTAAAAAAACAGTACCTCATATTACAGCATCTTTTGCAATAATATCTGCTTCTTAGAAGATTTCTCAGATGGAGTAGTGTGAAATGAATGCTTTAGAGTTACGGATGTAATTTAGTATTTCTGTTTCTCTCCAACCAATGCTGGTGTCCAACCTCAATCATTTAAAGTAATTATAGCTTTAACAATGTCCAGTCTGAAGAGAAAGCAGAAAACAGGTTAAAAAAGGACATTGGTCTGTCACTCACTTGCAGAGATTTTCATGGGATCAACAGAATATATCCTAAGCAAACCCCTAAATCACAGGCTGGGAGAGATCGGAACAAATCTCAGAGGACTTAGGCAGCATATCCTATTTTATCTTTTTTAAATTTATTTTTAATATTTGTTTATTTATTTATTTATTTTTAGTTTTTAGGGCCACACTTGCTGCATATGGAAGTTCCCAGGCTAAGGGTCAAATCGGAGCTACCACAGCCACAGCAACACGGGATCTGGGATGCATCTGCAAACTACTCCACAGCTCATGGCAACACTGGATCCTTAACCCACTGATGGAGGCCAGGGATCTAACATGCATCCTTGTGGATACTGGTCGCAGTCTTTCCGCCCTGCCACAATGGGAATTCCACATCTCCTACTTTAAGAGGGCATTATGTTCAGGTAAACAGCAATACACAGCTTTTATGAAGCCTTAGTTGTCTTTGTTTTGTAGATGCCATCTCCACACTGACGCGAATGCTTACCTTTCCCCACACAAGAGCAAAACTGAAGGTGAAATTAAGCCACACATTTTTTTTTTTCAGTATTAAAGATCATAACCGTGCTGAAAAATCACAGCCTGCATTTACACTCTGCCGGAATACATGGGCATAAGTTGAAAACTCAGCAGATTTGCAGGGATTTTTCTACCTACTACCAAACATCTAGCTATTTGAATACAAATTGCTGACTGATTTTCCACGCTTTATCCTTCCAATCTGCATATAAGACTGAACCCTAGACAGACGAAGGGTGCTGACAGGAGACTGCAAGGCTGAAGGCCTCATTCACCGAGGGCTTGATTTGATGAGTCCAGTTGGACGGTGTTTGAACTGTTATATGTTAACACTCTTATCTTGTAATCAGAAGTTTCACTTTACTTTTTTAAAGAGTATACTGCTACTTACACTTCTTAAGAAGCTAAAACTTTGGGGAATTATATTATATTTTCAATGGGAAGAATTCAAATAGTTTCTAAAATGGAATTCGCTTTTTTCTTAAAAAGAGCTTAATCAACAGCTGAAAACTCACATACATCTCAATATCAAGATAGTCCAAAATTTGTCTAGTTTGTAGAGCTCTACAGAATAAATCTGATTTTAAAGTCATTGGAGTGATTAGATGTGAGTCTATAAAACTGTATTTTTTTTTTCCTCATGAGAAGCGTGGTTATTTATACACCATATATAGTCAGACTATGGACGAGGTAAAATCTGAGATTAAGCATAAACTGATTACTCATGTAAGAACAAAACTGGCTTAGGTTGAAGAAATAAAAATAAAAAAGTGCCAAATGTAACCTTCTATTGGGTGAGAAGAGATAGTTTACTTTTTGTTTTTAAAGAAATCGATAAGATACATTGCTGGCAGTATTATTATTATTATTATTATTATTTTCTTTTTTTGGAGTTCAGCGTAGGCACAGAACAAGTGGCTATTCTGGGGAGTTTTAAATAGTTATTGAAGGAATTGCTTAAGCAAACATTTCAACACGGAAAGTCCCATTTTTTGTTACTAGGAAAAATCAAGAAATAGAACTGTATTTTTATACTGTTGCTTCTTTTTTTCCATCTCAGAAAGGGCCACCTATTTCACTCAAATTAACGTCGGTGTCTAATCTCAACCATTTAATGTGTTTATAGTTTTGAAAATTTTCAATATGAAGAGAAAGTGGACAAGTCCCAAAGATACTTTGTTCTGTTGTCACCCATTTGCAGAGGTCGTAGTGGGATCAACAACATACATCCTTCTTCAAGGTGGGGATTTCCATAGAAAGCCCATACTTTTTATTGACAACTGCTCTTGAGCCCTCCCTCTTAACACTCGGCATGGGGAACAATCCAACTAAACATGCACCATGTCTAGGCATCAAACTGCGCTGAAGGAGAGGCGTGGTACAAAACTAACCCATGTCTCTCCCCATTTGTGTATCCTCCTGGCTGGGAGTGAAGGTACAGCTTCTCCCTGTAGGGCCCTGGATCAACCCTCCCATCTTCAGAACTGGGGAGAGGTGGACTGGGGTTCCAGGCTGGATCCCCACCCAGAAACACACAGGCTACCAACTGCCATCCTCAGAGTAGAGTAGACAGTTCTGCTTTCCGGTTCGGTTCTAGCCACACTTTTCCTTCAGCCCCAACAGCCTGCTGTGGACTGGTCCACAGACCCTAAGGTTACTTTATTCCACGTGTGGAGAATCCTGAATAGGTTTATTTACTTCAAAGCTTTGCTCATTGGAATCCTAAAAGCACTAAATCCGAATCTCTTTTTGCAATTCTACATCTCCCGAGGAAGGTAACAGCTCTAGTACTACAGCACAATTCTTTTTCTTTCCTTTTTATCCCAAGGAGAAAAGATCATGACAATACTGTTTAGAAAATGCCCCTTCCGGTCTCTCGAATGAATTAGTAGAGGGCAGTTCACATGGGAAATTTTGACGCCTACTGCAGTCACTTGGCTAAACTCTCTTCTGAGTTCATCTCCCAGTGAGGTTAGTTGGGTGGCTAACTGTCCCTCAGTCATTTCACTTGTCCGTAGTGAGAGCCCATTAGGACACTCTGCTATCTATCCAAGCGAGCTATTTCTGCTAGTTAAGAACTTTCCACCACGTAGTCCCATTGAAAAGGAGAGCCAAGTGCACGGGAGAGAAGATAGGAAAACAAATAGCCTGTTTTAGGACTTTCTTCTTTGCATCAATCTGTGAACCCAAAATTTGAAAAAAGAAGTGTCTTCTTCTAGGGCTGCAGCCATTTCTAGCACAGTTGTTTCAGACAAAGAAGCTTTTAGGAGACTCAGATGGCAGGTGCTTTGACAGCTGAGAAGATTCTACCCTAGTCCCTTCAACTGTCTTTTAACAGGTCCCCGGCAAGTGGGAAAATAATATTCCAGGTCTACTACAGGTATCAACCACTGAGTCTATTTGCAGAAATTTATGTTGCTCTGATCCAAAGGAAGATCAAAGATCAAAGGCTTTTTGCCTCAAAAGCAAAGATCCACTAATTAAATCAGGCAAACAATAAACATGTTTAAACAAATCGGTCAACATCAACGTGACTACTGTGGCTTTTTCCAATGCATACTTCATTTAAATGCAAACATTGGAAAGTGCCGAAAGATTGTTATGGTTCAAACACCCTGGTATTAATAAAATATTTCGTGTTAGAAAAAAAGTCAATTTTCTGAAACTTTTATATTGTGATGATTACCTAAGTATTTGATGAGATTATCTCATATGAGTCTCTGTCTCTACATTTTCACAATGTTTAATATTTTCAATATTCAGCTGATTTTCAGGACTCTTATCGGAGTTACTAAGTTGTTATGTTTATCATGTCCACTAGCAGCGGAATGGAAGAAATCAAGATTGTATTAAATATTTCTGCTTTTTTGTGTGTTTGCAGTTAGTCCACGTGCTCTTTCTTCTTTTCATTTTCTTTCATACCCTCTGTCTGCCCACGTGGACATCTGACTAAGGAAACATTTAGATCATTCAGCCTTCTCAAAATAAAAACAAAACACGACAAAAATTCAAAGTTTTTTAGGTCAAGTAGAAATTCTGAATTTCTGTGCAAATATATAATCTTAGCTACAGTCAAGAGAAGAAAAAAATACTAAATCTGTTTTCTTAGATATATGACTGAATGACACAAACAAACAGATTTTTAAAGAAATGCCTGTATGATATTCTACAATATGAGTTTAAGAAAGTGTCTTATACTTTCTGGAAAACAATCTAAAGTTTTATTTGAGCAGTGATTTGACAGAGTAAATGGCCAATTCCTTAAGGCCCCCAACCACTATACAAGGAGCTCTATCTGAAGTCTGCCACACCCTTAGAGAACACACAGAAACGAGGGGGACTGACATTTCAAAATGTGGATTGTTTTTTTTAACATAAAGAATAAAATATCTTGGAAGGAAGTGGATGAAAAGAGGCATGAGCCGTCTTTAAGAATCAAATCTTTGCCTAAACTACATCTTGTACACATTCTAACGTTTTGTCTTTAAAAACTAATACATACTCAAATGGGAATCATAAAATGCTTTCTGTCTCACCTTAAATCTTCTGGAACATGAAATAAAATACTTGAACCATATGATATTCCACTAAAGTTATGAAAATGGATAACAAAAAGATATTTTAAAAAGTAGTAAAAGAGGAGTTCCTGCTGTGGCTCAGTGGATTAAGAACCTATTACCCATGAGGACCTGGGTTCAATCCCTGGCCTCGCTCAATGAGTTAAGGATTTGGTGTTGCCGTGAGCTGCAGCGTAGGTCACAGATGCAGCTCGGATCCCACGTTTTTGTGGCTGCGGCATAGGCCTGCGGCTGCAACTGTGGTTCAGCCCCTAGCTTGGGAACTTCCATATGCCGCAGGTGCAGCAAAAGAAAGAAAAAGACAGAAAGAGAAAGAAAGAAAGAAAGAAGGAAGGGAGGAGGCAGAACACGTAGTAAAAGAGTGAAAATTGTCTTTGTAATTAGATTTTGTTTATAATAACTTGTTTCCTGTTATTAGTAAAGACCATCTGTCTGGAATAACCACTCAGTTTAAGTAAATGAAAGCAGAATCCCGAGAGATAGAGATCAAATCAGCTACACAAAACAGCTCTTAAGGAGATGAAGGTTTTTTAGCAGAGTGGGCTGTTTCTAGGTGTAGTGGTTGAATCATGACATAAATGTCATAATTTTTCGTATAGATAATTAACATATTGGTAGAGCGTGAGATGCTTTTACAGGGAAATAGAAATTGGAAACTGGAAAAATAATTATTGGAAATTGGAAATAGAAATTGTAAAAAAAAATAAAACTAGAATGGAAAAAAATAAAACTGCAATGAATGTGAAAGATACTAAACACCCACAGGAGGAGTAAATGCATCAAAGGAAAGTGTGTCATTCATTGCAACGTGTATTGGTCACCAAATATATGCCAGGCACATATCGGCTCTGTTTCTCTGGAGGATACTGGCTAATGCGTTGACTGAGAAGTGAGAGCACGTTGTGTGTGGTGGGTGGGGAGTGGAAGAGAAAATCGAGGAAGCAGCAGGGGCTGCTCTTCAGAAGGATGGGTCAGAGGCATGGCCGGTGCTCCCAGACCTACAAAATAGGGACTCCGCCATTTTTCACAAACTTATGTTTTTTGCTTCAAAAAAGTCATTTCTCACCTACCTTATCTCTAACTTCGTTTGTTTCAGGTAGAAATATCAATCTCAATTCATTAACACTCAAGATAAAGCAACGCTGAATTCTTTCTACAAAAATGCCCTGTAGTTGTCACATTTGGTAGTAAGACGTAGCTGAACCCTGGCTCTCACTGAGAGAGAATGCCAATTCTTGCTCCAATAATTTTTGGTTTTGGCGGGGTTAGTAGATGCAGACTATTGAATTTGGGGTGCATGAGCAATGAGATCCTGCTGTGCAGCCCAGGGAACTTATCTAATCACTTGTGATGGAACAGGATGGAGGATAGTGTGTATAAAGAATGCATACAAATATATAACCGGATCACTTTGCTGTACAGCAGAGATTGACAGAACATTGTAAATCAACCGTAACAAAAAATTAAAAAAAGAAAATCTAAAGATAAAGTAAAATAAAAAGAGGATAGCCAACCACGCCATGCAGGGTCATAAAACAAAGCCTACAGACTGCAGTGTTCTTGAAGTGGTCAAGACTCACACAACATAAACGTCATAACCAGAAACATGTTAGGCACTAATTTGTTTCTTAG
Source organism: Catagonus wagneri (assembly GCA_004024745.2). Lineage (NCBI taxonomy): Eukaryota > Metazoa > Chordata > Mammalia > Artiodactyla > Tayassuidae > Catagonus > Catagonus wagneri. The sequence continues at coordinate 4,979,173 of PVHT021183523.1, read as the reverse complement.
ACTGAAGCCATATTTTAATAGAACCATAGGAGTTCCTGTCGTGGTGCAGTGGAAACGAACCCACTAGGAACCATGGGGTTGCAGGTTCGATCCCTGGCCTCGCTCAGTGGGTTAAGGATCTGGTGTTGCTGTGGCTGTGGTATAGGCTGGCAGCTGTAGCTCCAATTCGACCCCTAGCCTGGGAACTTCCATAACCTGCGGGCGTGGCCCTAAGAAAAAAAAAATGTACATATATATATATATATATATATATATATATATATATATATATAGTTGATGGAACCATAGTTTGCTAAAGACGAGCTGACACTTTATCATTTGCTCAATAAAATGCTCTGTCCCAAATAATGAGGACACAGCAGGTGACATATCCATTCCTTCTTTCTTAAACTAAATCCTTTTACTCTCTGACATGATAGAAGATAACAGCATAAATTAATAAATGTATCTGTTACTGTCCTTAAGATAAAACTTTTTCTTTTTTTTTTTTTTTTTTTGCTTTTTAGGGCTGCACTCGTGACATATGAAGGTTCCCAGGCTAGCGGTCGAATGGGACTACATCTGCTGGCCTACCCCACAGCCACAGCAACGCGGGATGCGAGCCGTGTCTGAGACCTACACCACAGCTCACGACAACGTCGGATCCTTAACCCACTGAGGGAGGCCAGGGATCGAACCTGCAAGCCCATGGTTCCTAGTCAGATTCGCATCCATTGTCCCACAACAGGAACTCCCTTAAGATAAAATCTAAAGCTCCTTAGTGTAGTTTATAAGAATTCTGGCTGCAGCTTATCTCTAAGCTTTATCATCTTCCTCTTCACCTTTGCTCTACTTAGGAAAGGCAAACTGGACTTCTCCTGGTTCCACGAGCACTCCCATGGCCTCCCTTAACTCCCAGCCTTTGCTCACCCTCTTTCCTCTGCCCAGAATGTTCTCATCTGTCCTCATCTTCACCTGGCAAGGTCTTGGCCTTTCTCCAAGACTTAGAGCCACATTAATCAATGCGACTCAAATGTCACATCTTCAAAAGCCTTTGAGCCCCCCTCTCCCTCAGCTGCTGCAGCCTGATTAAGCTGCCCCCTTACCTGCTCCTCAGACCAACATCTCACTCGATCAATGTCACATGCCCAGCACTTAACACAGTTAACTGCACATGTGGAATGGGCAAATACGCATGTCATGGTATAATATTTATATGCTCCCTTAGGCTAAAAATGGAAAACATATTTGTTACACGATTTCAATTATATAGCACAATCTTATTACCCAGTTTTTGAGGTTATGATGATAGGTCAACCACAGGTATCTCTTTCTTGACACGTTAACTGAGTCAGCCTTGGCTGAACACCCTTCTCTCTGAAGCTCCAAGTGCGCAGCGGGGCTGGGATCAGAAGGGCACCCGGGTTCTTTAAATGAGGAGATGCCAAGTGTCCTTTTCAAGCAATGAGCTGTCAGAGCCTCAATGACTGGATTTGAGAATTTGAATCTTAGCCACAAATTAGGAGGAAAGGAAAATGGAAAGCAACAGAAGGGTAAGCAAGAGTAACAAATATATCTTTTTCAAATAAGGACTAGACTGAAGGTCCAAGTAGCCAGAGTAAATCCAGCTGTGAAGAAGCCATACAAACTGGCCACTTGGGAATGAGACCCTAATCTCCCTTTAAAAATGCCGCTTGAAAAAATGGCCACAGATTCCCTTACCATCAATGGCAGACAATGTTCCAAATAGTTCATGGGTGAATTTTTATCAAATATTTAAAGAAAAAAAGAACCATTAAAAAAAAAAAGCTTTTAGAGTTCCCATTGTGGCTCAGCCGGTTAAGAACCTAAATAGCATCCATGAGGACTTGGGTTCGATCCCAGGTCTCAATTAGTGGACTGAAGGATCTGGCATTGCCGTGAGCTGTGGTGTAGGTCACAGAAGGGGCCTGGATCCCATGTTGCTGTGTCATGTCAATGTTAGCGGTACTGTTCAATGTTTGTGTCAATTCTAGAGTGAAGATTAAATCAATTCCTGGTGGAAGGTAATTTTGCCCACGGAGATTTTTAATAGAAGGCACTGTTTTAGGGTTACAACTTATTCTGGAACTGCATATCCCTCTTGGCTATTTGCTGTCTCTCCCCAGTGAGAATGGAAACTGTGGCCTAACATCACTGAGATGAACTGGCCCAAGCGCTCCTCTTGTTGTTAAAATAACCATAAAAATAACACCTGCTGTCGCCTAGTGGACATTTGGTATGTTATGGGCATATTATGTGTATTGTCTCTTTAAAAAAAATTTTCTTTTGTTATAGTTGATTCACAACATTCTGTCAACGTCTGCTGTACAGCAAAGAGGCCCAGTTATAATATCTTCCATCATGTTCCATCACCAGTGACTGGATATAGTTCCCTGTGCTGTGCAGAAAGACCTCATTGCTTATCCACTCCAAATGCAATAGTTTGCATCTACTGATCCCAAGTTCCCAGTCCATCCCACTCCCTCCCCCTTGGCAACCACAAGTCTGTTCTCTATATCCACAAGTTTCTTTCTGTTCTACAGATAGGTTCATCTGTGCTAAGTTTTAGATTCCACATACAAGTGATACCGTGTTATTTGTCTTTCTCTTTCTGACTTACTTCACTTAGTATGAGAATCTCTGGTTCCATCCATGTTGCTGCAAAAGGAATTAACTTTTTTCTTTTTTATGGCTAAGTAGTATTCCTTTGTGTATATGTACCACATCTTCTTAATCCATTAGTCTGTCAGATGGACACTTAGGTTGTCTCCGTGTCTTGGCTGTTGTGAATAGTGCTGCAGGGAACCTAGAGCATGCATCTTTTTGAATGAAAGTTCAGTTTTAACAACAACCCAATGAGGCTGGTGTCACCACTTTCAGAGATGAGGAATGTGAAATATCGGGAGATTTGAACAAGTTGAGCCAAGTCACACCGTAATAAGCAGAGGTGGGAATTGAACACGAGACCTCTGATTTCCCACTCCCACGATCTTGGCCACCACCAGACACCGGTAGATGTTAAATCCTCTGAAAACTCTCTGTCCTGCTTAGAATTTGATGAGAATTGGATGACCTGAATCCACTGCTGGAGCTGAGGCAGATTTTATTAAAGGACTCAGAGACAGTCTCTCTTTTTTCCACACCACCTAACTGCACTGCATGACATTCAGTCAGTGAATATTCACTGTTCACTTCGAATTGGTTGAAATCCACTTTAGGGAGACTACCTTCTCCTCTGCTACCCCAGAATGAAGGTCTATGCTTCTTGAGAGGAAGGAATTTTCTTCTCCATAGGAGGCAAGATTTGATATATATCTTCTCATAAATCATGAGTCTTCAGGATCCCCGCTGTACTCACCATCAGTACAATTTTGAGCAGCTGGCCAATTTTCTCAAGTGATTCAATTTAATAAATGCACACATCCCTTGCAGTAGACATCCGGTGGCTAGCCTAATAAAGGAATTCCACTGCTCTTCTCAGGGAATCTTGATTCCCACATGGGTCTGGCATAGAGTAGGCACTCAGAAAAGTTGGCTGCTCTTATCTGTGTTGTTATTATCATCACAAAGTAATTGATGTTACAGCTACGAAGGTTTTGGATTGAGAACCCGCTACTAAAATACTTCTGTGCTTCTGGTGGCTATTAACCAGGGCATCATTAGAGACTTTGGAAGAGATTAGCCAAAGAGTGGCTCCATTCATTAATGAGACACTCAGCTGTGCTTTTTCTTCCCTTAATGGCAGATCCTCTTACTCTCTAAGGCACTATTTAAGCTATTAAAATAATTAATGAGATGATTACTGTTGTCAGAAAAGTTCTAGCCTGAACAGCTCTCTTCACTAGTCAGGGTAAAGTATTTGTTGCAGCAGAACTTCTTACATGCTTAGTAACGCCAAAGAGCAGAACCAGCTCCAGAACTTCTGGGTCCCAGCAACAGTAAGAGTATGTTAACCTAACATTACATTTTTTTTTTCAGTCAACTATGCAATGAGAGTCATTCCTTTGTGTAAAGACAATTTCAGGTTGAATTTTCTCTGTGATTTTTGAAGCCAAATGAACACAAAGGCCTTATTTGTCAATCAGACACACACACATCACATTTCATACCCAGCACAGAGTGTTATTGACGGTTGTAAATTCTGTGACACAAGTAAAAGCATGTGCAACATTAATATTAGGAGTGTCCCAACCCATTACACAGAGCTTGCTGAGGCCCCATATCTGCCAGGCAAGGTTTGGTTTCTAAGAGAGAGAACTCTATGGGGGGCTGCCACTGAGCTGAGAGGTCTTGACGCTTATTTATCTTCCATATCATGTAGCTTTTTCTGGTTTCAGTGTTTATTCTTCATCAAAGCTGCAGCCCACACGCTGCAGGTTTATTGACAATAAATAACCTATTCTAGACACACAAAGAATATCTTGCTAAAAGCATTTCTAGATGAGTAGTTAGTATACAGCAACCCTGACAGACCCCAATTTAAAAGTCCATGTTTGCAGTGTGTACTGCTCATGACCAAGTTTGCTTCTGGTGTAAATGAGGGAGAAATTGCTTTCAGACATGTTATTAATCCTTTCCTTCCTAAGAACAAAAAGAAGTCAACTGGAATGTCAAAGTCATTTGAAAGCAGTCAACTGTTATTATCAGGCCATCAAGTGCTATCAAGGGTCAACCATTTTAGTTCCAGCTTGTTTTAACCTGAGTGCAGCAGACTATTAAAATCACCATTGCTTGGTGTTCCTGTCGTGGCACAGAGGAAACGAATCCGAGTAGGAACCATGAAGTTGCAGGTTCGAACCCTGACCTCGCTCAGTGGGTTAAGGATCTGGCGTTGCTGTGAGCTGTGGTATAGTTTGCAGACATGGCTCAGATCCTGCGTTGCTGTGGCTGTGGGCAGCAGCTGTAGCTCCAATTTGACTCCTAGCCTGGGAACCTCCATATGCCGTGGGTGCAGTCCTAAAAAAAAAAAAGAAATAAAAAAGAAAATTAAAATTGCTATTGCTTGATATCACAGTTAATCAAAAATAAGGTAAATTTAAATATGGGGGAAGGAAAAAACTCTCTACCCTTCATTTTAGAGCTTTTAAGAATCCTATTAAAAAGCCATGGCAATAATATCCCTTATACATGGAATCTAACCTATGGCACAGATGAACCCACCTACGGAACAGAAACAGACTCATAGACATGGAGAACAGACTTGTGGTTGCTGAGGGGGAGGGAGAGGGAGTGGGATGGACTGGGACTTTGGGATTAGTAGATGCAAACTCTTACATTTGGAATGGATAAGCAATGAGGTCCTGCTGGATAGCACAGGGAACAATATCCAGTTACTCGTGATGGAACATGATAGAAGATATTATGAGAAGAGCGTACGTATGTATAATTGGGTCACTTCGCTATATAGCAGAAATTTCCAGAACATTTTAGGTCAACTATAATAAACTTTTAAAAAAAAAAAGTCATGGCAAATAAGCAATGAGAGAGGTCTCTGAACACTTTGGACTTCACTGGAAAATACTAAAAACAATTACTGACCTGTGATTCATTTCTTTCTTCTTCTTCTTTTTTTTTTTTTGTCTTTTTAGGGCTGCACCCACGGCATATAGAGGTTCCCAGGCTAGGGGACAAATCGGAGCTACAGCTGCCAGCCTACATCACGGCCACAACAATGCGGGATCTGAACCACGTCTGCTACCTACACCACAGCTCACCACAACGCTGAATCCTTAAACCGCTGAGCAAGGCCCAGGAATGAACCCACATCCTCATGGATACTAGTCAGGTTCATAACCTGCTGAGCCACAATGGGAACTCCAGACAATGATTTTAAACGGTGGCAGCCCGGACTTATTGGAAAAACTCTGTATTTGTGTTTGATACTGTTTTCTATGTAAGACAAGGGGTTTGTATTCTTTTTGAAGCTGCCTGCCAATCAAGGGCATGAGCGTCACTCCACTGTTCTTGTGACGATGTCGGAGCATGGAGATAGCCACGGATCCTCCCAGCATAGGGACATTTCTGCCCGGGCACCGCACGGTGGCTCTGAAAGTCTCTTGTGATTACGAAGCCTGCACGTGTTCCCTGGGGGTGTGGGTGCAGCGGGGAAGCTGCCTCAGTTTATAAAAGATAAATGTTTTCAAACACAGAAGGAAAGAGAGAAGCTGGCCCCACTCTAGTAAATGAGAATGGGCACCAGCTACGGACCCCGTGAAGGAAATGGGCTGGGAGCTCACCGACCGTCGGAAGCAGGCTGTTAGGGCGCCACCTCCAGGTGGCACCAGAGAAGCCCTTCCGGGGCAGCAGGTGGCTGAGAGAGGAAACTACTGCCACAGCAGGGGACCACGGCATAGGACCACCAGTCACGGCTACTGGAGCCACAGGGCAGTAGGTGAATTCTCTAGATGTGAATTTTGGGGACATTAACCAGAATGGGGGAGATTCTCCACACAGAAGCAGGAAAGGCCCTTTCTGACCCAGACTGACAGAGGACGTGGGGAGAGCAGGTAACGCGGCAGTATCCGAGGGCGCGGCGGCACGCAGAGGATGTGGCGGGTCTGAACAGGACCAGGCGGGGACCGGCTCTTCATCAAGTGGGTCAAAGTTTCCCCGAGTCTTCACTGAGATAGGACAGTAGCTAAGACCTTAGTGCCACACCAGTCTTTCGGTTTTGAGGGGTTTGTTTGTTTTCTCTTTGTGTCTTCCTCGGACACATTCCTTTTTATCCCAGTCTGGGAACTTGCCTCCGGCCCTCTCCTTGCTTTCCTTCTCCTAGAACCCTCTGCCTCCCGCCTCATTTCTGTTTAAATGATGTACTTAATTACAAGTATACTTATTTTTTTTCTGTGGCTCATGCTAACTAGGCCAGAAGCTTCGTGAAGCCAGGGGGACATCTACTGGCTCATCGCTGTATCCCCCCACCCCCAGCTCCCTGTGCTCAACAAAGACTATGCAGACTGCCCTGAATATTGACACTAGGTGTTGACATGGACTGAAAACGGGTGGAGACACTGCACATTCTAGATTATTAAACTACATCAGAAACAACAACCAGGTAACTACGTGTACTGCAGGCAGGACCTCAGGACTGAGAATACAGGGAGCTGCTTTGTAGATCTTGAGTGCCCTAATGTCACCACCCGTTTGTCCCCAAGTCATTTTTCCCTGCAGTATGGATGGACTTTATATTGATTTCCACTCAATATGTTTATTATCTATAAACAGAGATAAGTTAACCCACACTCAAGTGACGACTTGTCTTAGGAAGTCTTCAACTTACACCCCTTGACTCCATCAGTCTCCTCCACCCCAAACTATGCCTAATAAATATGAAATCTACACACAAATAGTCTTCTAGGCAAGTATGGCTTTAAGATTCACCCACTAAGGTACCAGTTCCAGGCAAACTGCTACTCTCGATACTTTCCCATACAGAAATTCTGGAGTCCGCATCATTCACACTCACTCGGCGCTGTCGCTATCCAAACTACCGTTTAAAAATATTAAAAAGTCCAATGACAAGGATTCTTGATTATTCTGAAAACCTGCCACCCAATTCAGTCAAAAAGAGGTGTGTTCAGGAACGTGGAGCACAGAATCTTGCCATTTGATGCCGACTGTCCTCGCTGCCGCTTCCTCCAGCTCCCATTTTTCAGTTAACAAATCTTTTAATGGCAGTTTCTTGGGGCCGCTGCCACTGATCCCTTGGTCCCCTACTTCTTTCCCAGTGTATCTGGCTAGGTTTTCATCATAAGCAATTTCAACCTTTACACGACTCCTTTGGTTCCGAATGGAGTGGCCAAAACGCAAGAGCCTGGATGCTGAAAACAGGCCCTGAAGGTCACGGGATGGGAGTTGGGAGAATGGCCGTTCGTGTCCCCCTGGGTGTGTTCTTACCAGCGCCAGGCTCTCCAGGGAAATCCCAGACCTCTTCCAGGGAACAATCTGGGTGACCCTTCGGGGAGTCCAGTGGCCTCTGGGGACCCTCTCAGGCTGCTTGCGTTTTCTCCAAAATCCAGTCCACGTACTCGACCACTCTCGTGTAGACACCTGGCCGCTCCCTTTGAGCACAGCCTTCACCCCAGCTCGTGATGCCCACCAGATGCCAGACCTCATTGTGTTTACAGGACAGGGGGCCCCCTGAATCTCCCTGTGACAGAGGGGGAAAAGAGAAGGCACACTGATCAGCTCAGACGCTTCTCATTTTAAATACGTTTTCCTAAGAGTGATGTCGCCTAAAATTCCCTCTCGGCCCTTGAACGAACATCAGAGAACCATGAGCTGGTTTCACCCCAAGTCTTTCCACATCAGATGTCAGAGTAAGAAAAACCAATCCACTGTGTCCCCAGATCACTGCTTAAAAAAAAAAAAAAATGCATTAAACAGGGAGCTCCCTGGTGGTCTAGCAGGTTAAGGACCTGGCATTGTCACTGCTGTGGTGCTGCTTCCATCCCCGACCTGGGAACTTTCACCTGCCACAGGTGTGGCCCACCAAAGGACATTAAACATTCTAATTTGAATATATTGCATTGGCTGGGAACAGTGTTACCTTACAGGCATCCTTCCCTCCTTCTTTGTAGCCTGCACACACCATCTTATTGGTTATCCTGTGCCTTCTGTATCCAGCCTGGCATTCTTCATTTGTCAGCAGGGGCACCTTGGCTTTCTGGAGAGTGTTTTGTATTTTGTCTGAAAAAAAAAATCGGGGTTTCTTAATGGGCTAACCATATAAATATATGTATTTTGAATCAAAACCATACCTACCCAAAAATCTAGAAAGAAAAAAATGCTAGGTTTACCTCATAGACCTTTTATAATCAGAGTAAGAAAGGATGTTTTTCTTACTACTCATGTGTACCCTTTTGTGAATGTCAATTAAGTTCAAAATTCATTATGGCTGTAACTGGAATTACTTCCCAGAGAGAGTAATTGGAAAACAGGCAAGGGCTTTTACTGAAAAGTGCCAGGTTTCCAATTAAACTTCATTAAAAGTAATTAGTCTTTTAAAAGATTGTCGTATTTATTTATTTATTTATTTATTTATTTTGCTTTTTAGGGCAAATATGTATGTTCCCAGACTAGGGGTAGAATCAGAGCTGCAGCTGCCGGCCTACACCACAGCCACAGCAATGCAGATCCAAGCCGTGTCTGCGACCTGCACTGCAGCTTGTGGCAACACCGGATCCTTAAACCCCTGAGCGATGCCATGGATCGAACCTGCATCCTCATGGATATTAGTCAGATTGTTTCCCCTGCACCACAACAGAAACTCTGAGCTTGCTGTATTTAAGATTTCCAATCAAACAGATGTAGTTTCATCTTCACTTGGGTGCTCTGGCCCCTGCCTCGTTATGAAGAAGCTTCCTGCCATTGAGAAATGTTATAGTTTCACTCTGCTGTTAGCCGCAGGACTTGGTACCGCAGAAAAGGTTCTGATTATGCTGTGTTCTGGATCTTTAGATGGAGCCCAGAGAGAAACACCTTTGCTTACCTCGTAATTTTGTGTACCCCCACCCCGTGACCCAGCAATCCGTGTATATTACGTTTCTGTCTCCTTTGGAAGGTAGGCATATGGGTCGTTGAGAATCTAAATTAAAAAAAATCACAATTTAGCGATCAGAGACCAAGCACATCTTCTTTCCCAAGACAGACTCTCCTCCTGTGCTTTCTAATATTTAGTGTGTTGTCTCTTTATTATCTTTGGCTTCGCCTCCTGGTCCCGCATCGCCACTGCTCACGTTCAGCGTCACCTGTCACATGTTCCGGGATGAGGGGCTGAGGGAGAGACCAGCCCCGCCTCTCACAAGGTCTGTGACCCTGTGGAGACAGCCTCATTGTTCTGACCTGCAGTCCCGGCTCCTGAAGCCGGAGGCTATAGTTGTCTTTCATATTCCAATAGACTGTAAAAGCAGACCATTCTGTGCGTCTGAAGAAGCCTGGAGAAAACTTACCATTTCACCCACGTCCTAGAATAAGACTCAGTCCTCAGGAAAGTGTGTCAGTCTTTTTTTTTTGTTTGTTTTGTTTTTGTTTTTAGGGCCACACCCACAGCATATGGAAGTTCCCAGGCTCCCAGGCTAGGAGTTAGTTAAATCGATGCTATAGCTGCTGGCCTACACCACAGCCATAGGAACGCGGGATCCGAGCCACGTCTGTGACCTACACCACAGCTCACGGCAACACTGGATCCTTAACCCACTGAGCAAGGCCAGGGATCGAACCTACAACCTCATGGTTCCTAGTCGGATTCATTTCCGCTGCACCACAGTGGGAACTCCCGTGTGTCGGTCTTAAGACTAGCTTGGCAGCCCCTCTCCCTCTCCCGATAATGACCCCTGGGGAAACGGCCAGGGTTGAGCCGTGAACCGTGGTGGTGTGAGGCATCACGTTCACCTCTCCCTGTCGGTGACTTTCCGCCTAAAATCGTCCGTACCTGTGTAATTAATGGTGGTTTCCAGCTTCAGCAAGGCAATGTCATATCCGGTTTCTGCCATTTCAAACTGATCATGAATGATTACTTCTTGAACCCCAAAGAAAGATGTATCCTCTTTTATTTCGGATTGATTTAAAATGCCACTATAGACACGCAACACTTTTGCTGACTCTACCCTAAGGGGTGAAGAACAGAGGCGAAGAAAATCCCTTTACCGAATAATTCGCAGGCATTTGAGGAACACTGCTGGTTAACTGACTACTACTAACTAATATTTTCTGCCAGTGATGGACTTTGAGATGGAAAGGAGTGATTTCATGCTCACTTTTCAGTCACATATTCCTCCTGCATGGAAGGTACTGGGCTAGCATTTATTTTATATAAAACACATGAAAATCAATACTTTTTCTACCCTCCAAGACACACACTCACACACACACACACACACACACACACACACACACAAGCACCACCCATGGAGAATTCTGGGTTTTGGCTGCAACATTAGTGTTGATGGGGTGTGACTGAACTCGAACTTTCTGGTCCTCCACTTTGCCACGTGTAAAAGGTAAAGGGGCCTGTTGACCTCAAGTGTAGCTTTGAGTTCTAATGTCAGCAAGATGCATACTGATGGAACTAACTTACAAAAACACACAGCTATGTCTGGGAACAACTCAGAAGATGTGAGATAGAGAGAGAGAGGGAAGAGGGAGAAGGGGGAAGCAAAGGTGAGGCTAGGGGAGGGAGAGGGAGAATAAATGGGAAACCAGATGCCAGGAATGGGGAATTCTCGTTGCGTTCAGTTCTGGACCCACTGCTCAAGATGAGGCAGAGAAGACAGGATGCTCTTAATAGGAACTAAGAACTCCCCTGGGGGACGTGCATGCGTGGCAACGGAACGTGGAAGAGTATGCCGTCAGACGGCACCTCCCTGCACCTGTTCTGATGCCGATGGACAAGAGCGGCTCTTTCTTTTGGCTTTTCTCCCCCTACTAAAGACAGAAAATTCATGTAGCAAATAGGACAATTTACATCTTTAAAGACGCACTGAAACCCTAGGGATAGATTTACTGTGTGTGGGAGCGCGTGAATGAGCAGAACAGTAATCGTACTGACTCGTTGAGACAATGCGCGGCTGTCAATATCCACTGGTTTCCAATGATGGAGCCTCCGCACAGGTGTCTCTGGGTGGGGGATGTGATGTGCACGGTGATCTGCCACGGCCACTCACCGGGAACAGACTTGCTTCCTCCAACAATTCTGGGCTTGATTTTGGTTGTACACGCTGCAACAGAAGGGCTGCCGTGAGCAGCTTCCCAGCTCTTCACCTGCTGTCAGTAGTAATGTTCCTCCACGCCCACGGGGAGGAAAGCTCTCCCTGGACTGACTCTCTACTCTACCGCGCCCTCGACGTGGAGACACTTTAGAATTAAGTGGGCGAAGCACAACATGCAGATAAAAACTCAACGAGAGAGTCGCCTTGTAATTGCACGCCCCCAAATGCCCCCCCTGGGACTAGGAGACAGTCTGACCCTCCCCAAAATGACAACCCCAATGGTTCTTTTAAAGCGGTGGGGCCAAGCGTGGCCCCCAGACCAAGAGCATCACCTGGGAACTTGTGAGAAATGCAAATTCTGGAGCCTAGTGAATCAGAAGCTCTGAGAGTGGACCCCACTCATCTGAGCCTTTTTTTTTTTCTTTTTAGGGCTGCACCTGTGGCATGTGGAAGTTTCCAGGCTAGGGGTCAAATTGGAGGTTCAGCTGCCGGCCTACACCATAGCTCATGGCCATGCCAGATCTTTAACCCACTGAGAGAGGCTAGGGATTGAACCTGCATCCTCATGGATCCTAGTCGGGTTCCTTAACTGCTGAGCCATGAAGGGAACTCCAGTCATCTGAGTTTTGATCAGCCCTGCCAACACTGGAGAACTACGGTTCCAATGAAAAGGTCAGCCCCTGGCACTAAGTTCGGAGCCTTTGTCTAAGCCCTCTCCAGCCCCTTCCACTCCGGCTGCCCTTTGGTCCCTGTGGCTCCTGTTCCACCCACATCCGAGCCTGGCTGCTCTTCTGTTTGTGAACCGCTTCTGCCCTTTGCTCTTGTTGACAGATTGGGGTTTTTCTGCTCAACCTTTGATATTTCCAAGGACTCTGATTCAAATTCACCCCTCTGTTTCTGTCTTAAAAAAATTAATAGGTCATCAGTCATTAAAATATGTTATGAACAACTCAATAAAGACTTTGTTGTGAGTTTCCATGTGGCTTGGTGGTTTAAGAACCTGACTAGTGTCAATGAGGACCTGGGTTCAATCCCTGGCCTCACTTAGTGGGTTAAGGATCCGGTGTTGTGCTGTATCTACAGCTGGGCTGTAGGTCACAGATGTGGCTCAGATCTGGAATTGCTGTGGCTGTGGTGCAGGCTGGTGGCTGCAGCTCCAATTTGACCCCTAGCCTGGGAACTTCCATATGCCTTGAGCCCTAAAAAGATCCCCCCCCCCAAAAAAAGAGAGAATTTATGGAGATGAATTATAGGTCTTGGTGCTCATTCTATTTGGTTTTTCAGTTCAAACAAAATGCTGAAAATAGCCTTGGTTTTTGTGTTAGGAGATGTTTCTTTGGATGGCAATTGTTCTGCGCCTTCAGAAATTTAAGTTATAGCATAGACGAATGACAGTACAGGATAGGATAAACATCTCAGTCAGATATGCCCTCTCATATTAATGTGTTATTTTGCCTAATACAGTGCGGCAAAACCTAATTATCTGGTTTCACTTATTTCAGAATGTTCACTAAAAAAAGACAAAAGATTTTATTTTCTTATATCTTACATTTTCTGCTTTAGCTATCCATCTAAGCTATATATTCTATAACCTCTAGAGACCAGAGTCCATAGATTCATTAGAAAAGAACATAATGAAGGAAGGAAAGTGGAGAACAGATTCTGCAATTTAAGGGATAAGTGCTGCTTCGCATTTTTTAAACTACACCAAGTCACTTACAACAAAATTTGCTGCATCCTTTCTATTCCGTAGTAGTACCAAGACAATAGAATTATTGCAAATGCTCCTTCTTGTCCTGGGTAAATTTACTGTAAGAAACAGAATGCATGACCTACAACTTGACTGTCTTGCTAAAGAAGCCTGGGCCCCTCCCCAGGTCTCCATCAGAACCCCTCTCGACTCTAGAAAGGCGTGACTTCCCAGCCGGCATGGTAATAGCGGACACAGCATAATATTGTATGTTCTACAAAACAGGTTCTCAGAGGTTAAGGATTTATTCACCTCTCCGCAGGGCCCATATTTCTGACACCAAAGAGTTCCATACCTCGAAAATGATTACGAAGCATAATTACCACTTTCATTAAATCTCAGTGGCAACTTAGTGTATACCGCATGATGGTGTTGGGCAGCAAGCAATGAGGGTCTAAAACCATGCAGCGTATGTAAATCAACGAATAGTAAAGCTGTGATAGGTTATTACAATAATTTAGGGAGGAGTGTGTGTTAGGCTCTTTCCTGCTCCACCCCTTACACAATGCTGTTTGGCTACCAACCACCTTCTGCTACCGGGCTCAGAAATTAGCCACTGGAATGGAAGCACGGCTGAGCTGATGTGTACTATCGTTTTTACGTTATTACAGGTCTCGCTTGATAACAGACAATCCTTTTATTTACACCCCATCATACTCACTGTTACCAACTAATAAGGTTCTACTGTAACTTTGGCTAATACTAAGCATGCAGAACACTTATTTGCAGGAAATCTAAAACCCTGTAGAAGGAGCTGCTTGACCGTTTCTTCAACAGATAACGGAAATTTCCGAACACGTGATGATCATTTATATTTCAGTGAAAGATCAAGTAGCAGCCAATAGAAAGAAAATGAGTCATCTGATTAATCAAGATGCTGGCTGATAGCTTAATCACAAAGGATAAGCAGAAAGATGGTTGAGCTTGATAACAAGAATCAGACATAAAAGTGCTAAGTTCCCCCAGGAAATACTGGTTGTATCAATGAAACCAGGTGTCAAATAAAACACATTCAATCAGTACTCAGCAATGCAGAGGTTAGTCAGGGCCCAATATTTATCTTTTTTTTTTTTTTTTGCTTTTGTCCTTTTTTTTCAGGGCCGCACCGTGGCATATGGAGGCTCCCAGGCTAGGGGTCTAATCGGAGCTGTTGCTGCTGGCCTACACCACAGCCACAGCAATGTCAGATCCCTAACCTACTGAGCAAGGCCAGGGATGGAACACACAACCTCATGGTTCCTAGTCAGATTCGTTTCAACTGCACCACGATGGGAACTCCCCAATATTTATCTTTAAAACAGGTCAGCCAGGGTGATAGTAGTAAAAATAACAGAAAAGTGCCCTTAAGTTCCTTATTTTACTAGTTTTCTTCCTTCTGTGGCTATTATTTTTTTATTCATATCTATGCCTTATGTAAAACAAGAACATCTACTTATAGAACTGGTGCATCTGAAAATTGGCAAACACACCTAAATCGGAAAACAAAGTTTGATTTCAATATTAAATGGTAATAAATATAATTAAAAAAACTTGCATTTTCTTTGAGTTACAAAATATACCTTAGTCACAGACTGAACTTTGTGGTGGCTGTTACCGACTCTCTTAGCCATGACATATTTGGTATAAAATACCTCCTTCAGGTGTATTTTTTCACCTGACACCAGACTCACCGTTATCCATTTTACACAGTCTTAAGGTATATCCAGAGACGCTTCCTCTCCCATAAAGTATTTTAGTTGGCGATCCATTTGAAGAAAGTTTTAAGTAACATTTACCCCTGCAGGTTGGAAACAAAACAAAACAACGTATAAGGCACCTCTCAAAGAGATGGGGCGGGAGCATCTATGGAACTTGTCGTGTGTCTTACTTCCCACCGTTGCAAGATTCTTGAGACGGCGAATAGGTGAAAAATTGACAGCGGATGGTGTTGGTACATGTTTTCTGGCAGGCTTCATGCCCGTTCTCACCAACAACGTCCAGTTCTTCTCCCAGGAATTCAGTGTCGTGGTAGAATGAAGAATGACAGAACACTAGGCAACAAAGCACACACCCGAGGTGAAAGGTGCAAACTTAGCCCCCTTTTGCTTTTTGTGTTTGTTGTTCTTTTTTGGCTGCACCTGTGGCATATGGAAGTTCCTGGGCTAGGGTTCGAATTGGAGCTGCAGCCTGTGCTACAGCCATGGCAAGGCAGGATCCTTAACCCACTAAGTGCGGACAGGGATCAAACCTGCAACCTCACGGACACTAAGTCGGGTTCTTAACCCAATGAGCCACGGAAGGAACTCCCAGCCTCCATCTGTCGACCTCAAGCAGGACAGAGTTTTCACTGCTTACCTGGGATGCTGTGCCGGCAGTTTTGTAGGCTAAAACCAGAAAAAGCTTTGCTCTTCCTAATGCGTGTGCTCGGCAATCCACTGTTAGACGTTTTAAGGAGACAGAGATTTCTAACAGCGAAAAAGGGAAATACAGATGGATCATATACAATATATCAAAGAAGAAAATTTTATAGCACATCGAGATGTCAGCTCCTGTTGGCATTTACTGTGGAAGATTTTCCCATTTTGAGAGAACTCTTCTTAAACCGTGGAGTCCGGCTCCAGGAGCCATAAGTTGTAGACACGTTTTCAAACTAAACTACCTGCCTCCATGCAAATTTTCTAAGCTTGCTCTAATCAACATCACTGTTCCTGGCACTCTCCCAGTTGGTGTCAAACATTTAAAAATGTTCATGCTACCTAGAAATCTGCTCCCCAGAGTTGCTACTGGCTTAGACAGGAGGGATAAGCAAAATCAGTCTCAGGCTCCACATCAGGCAGTAGCTTTCTGGGAGGAAGTAACTATTCCTAATTAGCACAAAATCACAGTCTAGAGCAGAGCTGTCCAGTAGAATTTTCTGCAATGGCAGAAATAGTCCATGTCTATGGCAGCGAATACACTAGCCGCTAGGCAGCCGTACGCTGGCTAATACAGCTGAGGAAACGAATGCTTAGTTTTATTTAATACTTATTAATTTAAATTTAAGAAGCAAAGCCTTGGCTTGCAGTACTCATGTTCCTCTCTCAGATGTAATGTTCCTCTTATAGGTATTGATTGGCAGTTTTATAAAAAAAAAGAAGGAAAAATAAAGAGCAGTGATGAAGACAAAATAACCATTGCAAAGGCATCTTTCTAAGTTCTGCAATTTATAATGCTTCAAGGCTCCATCTTTGACCTCCTTTCATCTCTGACTGTGTTCCATCCTTTCATGGTCTCACCAGTTCCAGTGGTGTTACTTAGCAGCTGTATGCTGGTGACACCCAAACACAGATCTGGAGCATAAACCCCTCTTAATTCTAGACTTCCCTTTCTAACCCTCAAGTTAGCATTTCTCTCTGCTCTCAGCTCCCTAGGAAAACTTCCCTCATCTCTTCATTCCCATTTCTATCCTTCCAATTTTCTTGGGCCAAAAATCTTGCAGCTAGCACTGATTCTTTGCTTCATAGCCAGCAATAAATCCACCAGCAAATCTTGTTGGCGCTGCACTGACAACATAGCCCAGTCTGATCATTCTCTTTTCCTTCCACTCTAATCCAAGGAGTGCAGGTTTCTATCTATTTAGTTTTCTAATGGTAACCCCTTATGTAGACCCATGGTGGGAAAATGAAGGTAACAGATGTATTCTCATGTGACAAAACTAGTACTTCTTGAATTATACCCTCACTCGATTAAAAAAGCCAGTCTTGCTTGATGGACAGGAACTCAAGGGCCTACCTTGGGGGACCCTCTCCCCAACAATAAATAGCCATATCAAGCAAATGCAGAGAGCTCTGACAATTCAGATTCAGATAACATATAGAATCTAGAGTTTTAAGCCAACAATCTTAAGATCTCTTCGTCCTTTTTTAATGAATTTTGTTAATGAGGGGCAGCAAGCCCAGCACATCGCCCTTTGATGATCACAGCAATTTCCTGTGCTTTATTATGGTTTCCTGTGTTAACGCCCATCAGTAAGGAAACAGGGTCTAAATTCTCAGACTTCTCTGTACCTCTCCACCCGATTCTGTTGAGGAAGGCCGTCATCTCCAGCCCTCTCCACTCGGGATTTGCCATGTCACTGATATTCCCAGTTCTTTCTGCTCCACGTTCAAAGCTCTTCAACCAGGCATTGGACTACGATGCCTCTTAATGACCATCCTTATTTTCTTCATCCCATTCAGAACTAGCAACTCTCCCTTTGCTGAAGGCAGAGACCTCCCTAAACTAAAGAAAAGCAAGAGTCCCAGGTAACACTGGCTCTGCCATCAGTAGGTGGAGAATGGAAGTAAGGGTTAGTTATTCCTTTTTTTGAAATTTTATCTATCCTATGCAGGCATCTAGATGAAATTCACAGTTTCTCAGAATGTTTAATGATGAAAACCCATCAGCTGTTTTTTGTTCAGTTTTTTTTTTTTGGTTAAGTGTTTGTTATTTTATTTTTTTCATTTATAGCATTTTTTATTACTCAGCTGCATTCGTAGTTGTATAATTGTTTATTTTTTGTTTGTTTGTTTGCCTTTTTAGGACCACACTTGCTGCATATGGAAGTTCCCAGTCTAGGGGTTAAATCGGAGCCACAGCTGCAGGCCTACGCCATAGCCATAGCAACACCAGAGACGAGCTGCATCTTTGACCTAGGCTGCAGTTTGCGACACCACCAGATCCTTAATCCCTTGAGTGAGGCCAGGGATCGAACCTGCATCCTCATGGATACTAGGTGGGTTCTTAACCTGCTGAGGAACTCCTGATCAGCGGTTTTAAAAGAGAACGCACGACACTTAATCTTAGCTCCTTACCTTTCAGACTCTGTTGGCCATTCTTGAGAAAAGAAGGTAAAAAACAAACAGTTGGGGTGGTGAGTACAAATGCTACGGCAGACAAAGGCGTCCGGAGCCATGACACTGTCAATGTTACTGTCTGCAAACACCGTTCTGGTGAAAATGTCCCTGATACAAGCTGTACCACAGAAGAAAGGAAGTTAATAACGGAAATCAATTCACCGGTAGCATTAGTATAATCAATCCCGTCTTTTGTCAATTGCACATGAAAAGTTCGCTGGGGATGAGCGAAGGGTGAAGAGGCACAACGCAGGGATGTCAGGGTGATGCAAACCCTCTGAATGACACCTGGTGACGGAAACGCGCCATTCCACATGTGTCTGGACCCACAGAGCGTACAGCCCCCGGGGGGAATCATAGTGTAAACTGTGGGCTTTGGGTGATCACGACGTATCAGCTCGGGTTCCTCAGTTGTAACAAATGCACTATCTGGTGGGAGGTGCTGACAAAGGGGGAGGCTGTGTGTGTGTCTCGGCAGGGGAATACGGGAAATCTTTACACCTGCCCCTCGGTTTTGCTGTGGACCTAAAACTGCACTAAAGTAAGATCTTAATCATAATTTTTAAAGTTTGTTTATATATATATATGTAATATATATATATATTTAATTAGTGTAACTAGAGTGATTGTTTTAAACATTATATTCAAAGATAAGCTTTTTTTTTTTTTTGTCCACCTGCCGCACGTGGAAGTTCTCACGCTAGGGGCTGAATCAGAGCTGCAGCTGCCACAGCCACAGCAATTCAGGATCCAAGCCTCATCTGCGACCTACACCGCGGTTCAGGACAACGCCAGATCCTTAACCCACTGAGCGAGGCCAGGGATCAAACCTGCATCCTCATGGATCCTAGTTGGGTTTGTTACCACTGAGTCACAACACGAACTCCTAAAACATAAGCTTTAATCTTATAGAATATAATGAAATATTTCACATGCAGAAGGTGGAAGATCATTGGGTCCATTTCACCAGTGAATACAAACTGGTATCCGCAGGTAGGCCCAGTGTACACATCACCACTTACTATTTAATGGCCAAAGTACCTCATTAGGAGGATAACAGTTACCCAGATTAGAAAGCGCACAGGACTTCAGTGAAAATCCAGATACCACACCAGCGAGCTTCGTTATACTGGTTGGTGTCCCTGTTGGGGTGTACTTCAATAGGCAAACGTTACTAAATAAAGACAAAAGTGGAAAAACAATTTTATCGCTCCTAATGCAAGTAGGGAAAAACATAAAATAATGAGAAATTCCCATGTAGAGACAGCCTGAATATTATAGCTAAAGAATTGTTCTGAAAAGCATTGATATGAGAGACTGGACGGCTGGTTCTGGGTCCCCACTCTGCCAGGACCTGGTAATCCTGTGAATTTCGTCAAGTTTAATTTTTCATCAGTAAGATGACAGCTTTAGATGGGGGGGGATATGAAGAATAGGAGAGTGCAAACAAGTGACTTCTCCAGCTCTTCTCAAACTCAGCATTTTAACTTTTTCTTTTTTTTTTGGCCACACCCACACCACACAGAAGTTCCCAGGGCCAGGGACTGAACCGGCACCACAGCAGTGACAACGCTGGATCCTTAACCACCAGGCCACCAGGGAACTCCAGTGTCTTAACTTTTTTACGATGCCTAGCAACTCCCAGTTTCCTGCCTTGCTGTTCACTTTGTGTTGAGTCCTAGGTGTAAAGCATGTAAAAAGATGTGGCTTGAGCTGAGCTAAAGACAAGCCATGAAAGCTTAATTATCATTTCGAGGGTTTCATTTTGTGTTATCACTGGTATTCTTTAAATAAACCTTTGAGGCTTTATTTCTATTCATCTCCTTTTAATGAATGTATATAGCAGAATGTTAAAATCCGAATACTAGTCATTTGAACCTTTCTGCTCTCATTAGATTTCAGATTAAGTGTAGTTTCCTATACAAATCCAGAATATCTCAAATATTTCCTTTTTTTTTTTTCTTATTATGGCTGCACTGGCAGAATATGGAAGTTTCCAGGCTAGGGGCTGAATGGAACTGCAGCTGCCAGCCTACACCACAGCCACGTCTGTGACCTATACCACAGCTCATGGCAACGCCAGATCCTTAATCCACAGAGTTGAGGGCAGGGATTGAACCAGCATCCTCATGGATACTACCCGGGTTCTTAACGACGGGAAGTCCTCAGATATTTCTAAGTGAAAAAGTTAATGATATTTTCCCCTAAAACTATTTTTAGGAGAGAGCATATTGATCAATTATAGATCAGTCTTTATATTCTTAGACAAATCTATATTCTTAGATTTATCCCTGGAATATTTCAAAAATCGGGGGGGGGCAGATTTTAAAGTGTTTCACATGGATTTCAGCTTCTTTGTCTCAGATGGGGAACTGTCATTTGGAAGCATATTTGAGTAGGTTTTTCTTTTCGATTCTACATGTTCAGACTATAACATCTTTTTGTCTGGGAACGGAAATTTTGGACCAGTTGTAAGTGTTTCAGAATTGCCAATTTAAAAATGTAGTACCCTTTAAATTAGCTCAGAGATGGATTAAACATTTTTATAAGCATAACTAAAACACAGACTCCATACTGTAAAATGAAATGCATCCAAGTTGGACTTCAAATGCATTTTCCATCAAGAAAACTTTAAGTACTTATTACAGAATGTCTCATAGGGGTTCGAAATAAATGTTGGTATCAAGCCGATGAAAAAAAAGTTTCAAAAATCCCATTTTGTTTTCCATTGGATAAACTAAGGTCCTTGGGCTCAGCCTGCAGCTCACTCACCGATGCTTTAGGCTTGGAAAGTGCCCGGTTGCGTATGTAAAAAAGTGGCAGTGCATGTCATTGGTGCATCTTTCTTGACATTCCTGAGCACTCTTGCTAACAGAGCTATTATAGTTCACGCCCTTCATGTCTAGGTCCACGTAAACATTTGTGTTGCAAGCTGGAAATAAAATCAGAGAATACGATTATCTTCCAGATGCCGGGGGCAGGTCTGATAGTTCTTATCTTACCAGCTCTCCTTCTAGACTTATTCTTTCAGCTCTTTCACCACTCTTCCTCAGAAGTCTTTTAGACTTTGTTCTTGCTTTGGCTACACCCATAGCCTGTGAAAGTTCCCCGGCCAGGAATCCAACCTGCACCACAGTGGCGACCCGAGCCACAGCAGAGATAATGCCAGATTTTTAACCCAGGAAGCCACCAGGGAACTCCAGAAGTTCTTCAGATTAATTAATTAATTTTGCTTTTTAGGCCTACACATGCAGCGTATGGAAGCTCCCGAGCCAGTGGTCAAATCAGAGCTGCAGCTGCCAGTCTGCACCACAGCCACAGCAACATCAGGTCCGAGCCGTGTCTGCGACCTACACTGCAGCTCAAGGCAACACCGGATCCTTACCCACTGAGTGAGGCCAGGGATCAAACCCACATCCTCATGGATACCAGTCAGGCTGTTAACCCACTGAGCCACAAAGGGAATCCCCTTAAGCTTTCTTTTAATCCACTTAATTTCTACTCTCACATGGAAACAGTAAGAGAATGCCAGTGTTCTTCTCCTGCTGTAGCGATATCAGACTTAAAAATTTCTGTTTCAGTTTAATAAACTGGCCTCTCTTGTCTCCTTAACCTGATTGATTGATTCACTAATCAACCTATTCTAGTATCTTTTCCACAATTAAGACGTGTCATCTCAACCTTTATAGTTGCTTCCTTTGAAGTGAATTAATATGTGTAATAAGGACGTTCATATAAAACTTTAAGCCAGGAAGGAGAAAGAAAATAAACGAATGATGGACTATGTCATTAGCTATTCCTTTGAAATAAATTTTAATGAACTACAGTAGGGTGTATGCTAGATTTACTCCACATGGAACGAACTTCATTAGGAGGTTTTATTGCCCTTTAGTGGGGTTTTGTTTCCAAGGCCATAAAACTATACCTGATGTAACTGCATGTATGCATCACAAAAACTCATACATATATCAATTCTAGCAGGATATCTTACCACTTATTTGGTGTGAGCATTGCTTGAAAGAGTATCCAGAAATTGCTCCCGTCATATTCAGCATTGGCAGTGTTTCGGTAACACTGTCTTTTAAGGTGCAAGTAAACCTGTTTTTTAAGAAATGACTTCATTGGGTAAACATGTATTTTTAAAATGATGGGTCTTTAGGTCAGACCACAGAGAATCGGAGAAGGAAACAAACTCCTTTTTCTCAAGCCAAACAAATATTTTCTTAGCAAGACCGTGAGTCTGTTTTCATTCCAAGATCCTAGCATTTAAAAGATCACATATGAAATCAACAGAACACTAAACCGACTATAATGGAAAACAAACAGAGGTAACATACACATGTGGACATATAGATAGACAAAACCAGAGACCTCATTGTTTTCATTTTAAAACTTTAGTCGTGAATTAGGTACAACATGAAACTCACCATAGTTGGAATAAATTAGATTACTTGCTCAGATTAAAAAAAGATAAATAAAAGGTCACATATGATGCCCCTTCTTAACAGGAAACAGGAGTGGTGAACTGTGGCCTGTTGGTCAAATGCAGCTCTTTGCCTGTTTCTGTATAGTTCATAAGCTAAGAATGATTTCCGTATTTTTAATTATTACATTTGATATGATTATATAAGTATTTATGCAACATCCTTTATTAATTGTTATGAATTCTATCTGGGGAACAATTACAGTGATACAAAGGGATTCTTGTGAAATTTTTAATGTCTTTTGTGTAGGAAAATGTATGTTGAAATACATAGGAGTGAAGTGTTATGATGGTTTCAAATGATTCCAAATGGTTAGACATCTTAATGTACACAGATACGGAAAAGCAAAAATTGCCAAAAGTCTTGGTAGTGACAGGGAATCACTGCACAATCCTTTCAAATTATCTTCATAAATAATAATTTTTTTCTATTAAAACAACTGAGGGAAAAGCACCCTTTTAAATAATATCAACTATCAATAAGCAGTTGAAAAGGCAAAGAACAAACGACCAAGGGGCATGAAGGGAGAGAAACATAAGAAAGTGTCATTAATATCAAGACCACAGAAGAGGCTGGAAAGTCCACGTTGAGGGGCCTGTCTGTTCCTCCTGATCTGCTGAAGCACTGCCCTTTCTTTCTGATATCTGTAATAAGTCAACTGAAGGGAAATGTATTTTCCAGTTGTTAACATTAAATTTTATAAAATGGAAGACGGCAATTTATTGTAGGCAATAGTCACGTAAAGTCTGTTTCCTCTATGTAGCAGGGCAAATATTTACCATTTGGTGGGATCTTCAGATGATGACTCAGCCATGAAAGTGAAGAGCAAGCACCGTGGATGGTGGGTGCAGACCACCTGGCAGTGCTTGGCACTGGGCGTGAAAACAACGGTAACGTCTCCTCCTTGAAAGTAGGTGTCTTGGAACAGCTTGGTCACACATTCTGGGATGTAAAACGTGACAAGTTATTTCAGATTTTAGGGGGCACATAGCTAATCAGATAATAATGTCACAAAGGCAACCTTAACAGGAAACATGCCCGACCGTGGAGATCAGGGCAATGAACACTAGCAGCTGATTGGACAAGGAGGCTCAGAAAGAAAAGAAAATCGCAAAATGGTACATGTGCCTCAATGGAATAGGGCTTAGGAATGATTTCCATGGACACGTGGGTGCTTTGGGGGTAACTGATTCATTTCTCAGATCTTTACTGGCAAAATTTCTTTCTAGGACCCTCATCCAGATCTAGAATGGCCTCTGCTTCCCCCTTTCCCCGCTGCTTCTCTGGGTCTAACCTCCGTGTTTACAGGAAACAAAGGCTCTGCAGTGATCATCTTCAGGTAGCCCGACCACATCACTACACTGTTTTAAATGGACCAGTTCGACTGACCTATAAATTCCTGGTCAACAAGGTGGTGACTGGATATTTCTCCACATTCCAAAATGATCATCACGACAAGTCTAGCTACCGTCTGTCACCATACAAAGATATTACTTAATTATTGACTGCTTTCCCCACACTGTACATTTCACAACCGTGACTCACTTATTTTGTGACTGGAAGTCTACCCCAACCTCCCCAACCTATTCCTCTGCCCCCCTCACCAGCCTCCTATCCGGCCACCACCTGTTTGTTCTGGGTTGCTATGACTCTGTTTCCGTTTCATTATGTTTGTACATTTGTGTTGTTTTTTAGGATAACCTAACATAGTGTTGTAGGTCAAGTATATTTCAAAAACAAACAGATCAGATTTGTGGTTACCAGATGCAGGCACTGGAGGAAAGGGGAACTGGATAAAGATTGGTGAAAGGTACAAACTTCAAGTTAGAAGATAAATTAGAAGTTCCCGTCGTGGCGCAGCAGTTAACAAATCCGACTAGGAACCATGAGGTTGTGGGTTCAATCCCTGGCCTCGCTCAGTGGGTTAAGGATCTGGCGTTGTAGTGAGCTGTGGTATGGGCTGCAGACGCAGCTCGGATCCTGTGTTGCTGTGGCGAAGGCCAGCAGCTGTAGCTCCGATTAGACCCCTAGCCTGGGAACCTCCACATGCCGTGGTACGGCCCTAAAATGACAAAAGGCAAAAAAAAAAAAAAAAAGGATAAATTAAATGCTAAGGATATAATGTTACAACATGATAAATATAATTAACACTGCTGTATGTTATTAAGTTGTTAAGAGAATAAATACCAAGAGTTCACATCACAAGGAGAACATTATTCTTCTCTGTTTCTTTAATAATATTGTATCTAAACGAGATGATGAATGTTCACTAAATTTTTTGTGGTAATCACTTCAGGATGTATGTTAGTCAAATCATTATGCTGTTCACCTTACACTTATACAGTGCCATACGTCAATTATATCTTAATAAAATTGGAGGAAAAACAAAAACCGAATAAATAAATGGGCCATTTTAGTAAGAGGAAATTTAGACTCTTGGAAAAATTAAGCCCCTTCCACTGAAACCATAAAAAAGTTAAAAATGCAAACAAAACTAAGTTGCATACAACTGAAATTTTCTTCTGTTTCTGGAAAGAGATATCGAATACTTCAGATTGTGGATTTTTAGGTCATTGTTACTTAGCCACTGAATACAAGCGTTATAGTTTTCAACCTTATTTTTTCACTGACAAATACTACGATCTAGCTCTTGGTGTTTTTAATATAAAAATAAGCATAATTGGACAGAGTAAAATATAACAAATTTATTTTAGCAACAACAAAATCAGTAAAATTAAAAGTAGGTAATTTTTACTGTAGTAACAACACATATGCGGAAAAGTATGTAGGTAAAAAAACAATTGAAATTATTACTAGAGGCCTGTAAGATACAGATGTTCATGGACTTGGATGGTGGGAATTTCATCTTCATTTTTGCTAACTTCTAACTGAATATGACACATCTTTCCACTATTAATGTAAGAAAAAACTGCACTAGCGTTCATAGTATCTGTGCCTTTGTCATAATAAAAATCACAGAAAACACACAGTTGCAGATATCTCAAAACACCGTTTTCACTCATTACTAGCTTGATGGTAACTGCTATGAGGTTTTAGACCCACCATCAAATCCTGTTACCTAACGTGTTAATAAGAAGCAAATAAGCACTTATTTCTACATCAATTTTTTTTTACATCTTAATTAACTATATTTCAGTGTAACTCATCTCTTTGGTAATCCTGTGAATTTGTACCTTACTTCTTTAAAATCTTATTCTGAGAGTGGAGTCCAGTTGGCTAGCCACCAAAGGGATCCAGGGAAGAGAGTCAAGGACCTTGCCACAGACTCTCCTCAAAAATCCACCTTCTTGGGGGGTGAAACTTTCTCCTCTCCTCAAACTCTGTGCTGCTTCCAAGGGACCTGGAGGGCAGCCTCCCATCAACGGAGGGTCTGCTGCACCTAGAAGCAGTCCCACTGACCCAGAAACCCCAGCTCTTGGTGCAAAGAAACATGCTATCTGAAAACCTTACTTTTGGAGTTCCCGTTGTGGCTCGGTGGAAACGAGTCTGACTGGTGTCCATGAGGACGAGGATTTGATCCCTGGCCTCGCTCAGAGGGTTGGGGATCCAGCATTGCTATGAGCTGTGGGGTACGTCGCAGTAGCTGCTCTGATCCCATGGTGCTGTGGCTGTCAGTGTGGGCCTATGGCTACAGCTCTGATTCCAACCTGAGCCTGGGAACTTCCATGTGCCCTGGGAGTGGTCCTAAAAAAAGCAAAATAAATAAATAAATAAATAAAACGTTACTTTTAAGAAGCTTATTAATTATTTGCTAAATTAAACAGAGTTTATATATTTAACATAAGTGCAGAATTTCTAAAAATATGCCCCCTACCAATGGGATCATTTATTTTTGCAAGGCAGAAGGATTTTCAAAAGCCAAATACAGCTTCTTAGTGCTAGTAAAAAAGTGGTTAACCCATTTTTTGGATGAATTAGAAAGTTCTTGTTTTGTATACTGACTTTGTACTCCAGACTTCTTACTCATAGAATTTATCAGCTCAACTAATTTATGTGTTAGTTTTTTGGATTTTTTCCTAGGGACATTATCATATTATCTATGAACAATGAGAGTTTTACTTCTTTCTAGTCCTTTACTTTTCATTCATTTTCTTTTCTTACTGCAGTGACAAGAACCTCAAGTGTCGAGTTTAAGGTAAGTAATGGTGAGTATTCTTGTCTTATCCTCAATTTCTAGGGAAAATTTTCAATATTTCACTACAAGTACTAGATTTCTTAAAAATTTTAGTCTATTTGTTTGTTTTAAGACATCCTTTAACAGACAAGGGAGGTTCCTTTCTATCTCCAGTTTGCTAAGAATTTTTATCACAAACAAATTTCATCATGTATTTTCCTGCATGTATTCTTAAAATTATTATTTTTATTAAAAATACATCTCCAGAACTTTTTCATCTTCCCTAGCTGAAAGTCTGTACCCATAAAACACTTACTCTCCATCCTTCCTGCCCCCAAGTCCTGGCAAGAATCATTCTCCTTTCTATCCCCGTGAGACTGACTATTTCACATAACCTACACAAGTGGAATCATACAGTGTCTGCTGCTTTGTGACCGGCTCCTTTCACTTAGCACATTCTCAAATTTGGTCCGTTTTGTGGCTTATGTCAGAACTTCCTTTTTAAACTGAATAATGTTTCACTACTTATGTGTGCAAAGACCACATTTTGTTTATCCATTAATTTGTTGATAGATACTTGGGTTGTTTCTATTCTTTGGTTATTGTGAATAATGCTGCTATGAATATATCTTTTTGAGTCTCTGCTTTCACTTTTGGGGGTGCAACCTAAAAGTGGTGCATCCATTGATTTTTGAACACCTAAACTAATTTTTCATTCCTGGAATAAACCCAAATGCGTGACAATGTAGTCATCATTTTGTTTTTCTTTTATATCCTGCTGGGTTAAGTTTGGTAATTTTTTTGTTTTTAATAATGGCATCTATGCTCATAAGGAAAAATGGCCGATGACTTATCAAAAGATCTTAATATTCCGGCCTTAATATCCTTGTCAGGTTTTGGTATCAACGCCAAATAGTTATGTTGTGAGCCACACAGGAAGTCCAAGGTTTTGGTATCAAGACTACATTGACCTTATAAAATGTTTTAGAGACTATAAATTAGTCTTCCCTAATATGTTTGTTTTTTATTTAGTTAATTTCTGCTTTTTATTTTTTTCTTCTTCCTAGTTTCTCTGCATTTAATTTGCTCTTCTCCTTCTATCTTCTTAAGGTGGATTCTTATGTCATTAATTTTTACCATTTTCCTATTCTAACATACACCTATAAGTGCACACACTTGATTTCAGCACTGATTTGGCTACATCCCAAAGTTTTGATAAGCCATGTTTTCGTTATTCAATTCAATATATTTTCTCATTTCAATTGTGATTTCTTCTTTGACCTATATTATTTAAAAGGACATTATTTAATTTTTCAAAAATTTGGGATTTTCCAGTTTTTTCGTATATTTTAGTTCAATTCTATTGTGATTGGATAGCTTGCTCTGTATAATTTTCATCCTTTAAAATTTATTGAGACTTGCTTTAGGGCCTTGTATGTGGTCAATTTTTGTAATTGTTCCATATTCATGTGTTCCAAAATGTTCAAAATATGTCCACTGAGTTAGTACTGACCTATCAATTAAATTGCAATAGTATTTCATAATGATGATAATGAAGGAATGTAATAACCTGAACAAGAATCTTGTTGTCACAAAGGAAAAATGAAATTTTGAAATGCAGTGGAATATATTTTATTTTAAATCTCTTTACTAGATTTACCACTTCTCACATATACCAGGATAATAGCTTACAGTGCTTTAAATACTAGCAACAGCAGCAGAAATTAAATGTAATATATGTAAGTTATTTTTTAAAAGGAATGCTTAAGCTTTCATTTTAAATAAAGAAAAGTCATGTGCTAAAAATAGTTGTACTGATGCGTCCTTCTGAATACTAGTTAAGTAATCTATATCAAATTTAGGGTACCCAATGTAGAGTGGAGAATTCACAGCAGTGGTTAAATTATTGTACTACATAAACTATGTAGGAATATTTACATAACATTTTCCAGTCCAAAATTGTGTGTGTATGTGTTGCACTGAACTGACTTTCTTTTGGAAAATAATCAGTGAGACAATTCAAGATGGCTGCTGTTAAATATTGCTCTTAAATACCACTTAAATGTGTGATGAAGATTTAGATATAAATATAGTATAGATGTGGATATAGATAGAGACATAAATTCTTACAATTCCTTCACCTCAGTTTCCTTCCCTGCTTTGAAAAACCTTGAAGGCTTAAGCAGAAAATAAGAGCATTTCGTTTCCTTCCCTAGGGTAGACTGCAAGGAATTCTCCCACACCTATGGAGATAACAGTGTGATTTCTGTTTTTGGGCTTATGCCCTCCTGTTTTCGAATCCATAAGTCAGGCAATGAAGTTACTTCCAATCAATACTAAAGATAAAGCTCTACTCACCACCAGAAGCTGAGGCAAATAAAATGAAATGCACCATTTGATATAATAAAATCATCCTACAAAAAGAAAAATGCACATTTAGAACATGAAATATGAATTTACACTTTACTTTTTGACATCAGATTTATAAGAAATATGGAGGGAAAGGAACAGTTGATTCAAGAGTGTTCAGAGTCCCTATCATAATGCTGAACTTCATCTTACCCCAGTCCTAGAACGTTCCTCAGCACGGTTGTAGGCGCAGTGGTCAGCAGATTCGTGGCTGGGAAGAGCTGAAGACTGAGAGGGAAGGGTCCCCTCATCCTCACCCCACTTCCTACCCTTCCCTCCCCCTCCTCTGCCTCCAGCTCACCTGTCAATCAGAAATTTCTCACAGCCACCATCTGCATCTGACCCTCTCTCTACCCCAATTTTTCCAATCTTATCTTCCCTTCCAATTTATTTTCTTTCTTTCCATCTTTGAAGTTTTTCTTTTCTGTATCTATCAGAGAAGCTGTAACTGATTTTCTACCTACAAAATTTTCTATTTTTAAAACTATCTTCCAAATATGCTCTTAGGTTGTTGTGGTCGCCTATAAGTGTTCTTATCCCGACAAGGCACAGAACTAACAGCTCTAAGAAAAAACCGAGACCAATCAAGTCTTCTGACTTTTTCATATTGCTCTTGAATATCTTTTTAAGTTGTAAAATACTTGCTCTTGAGTTCAAGCTATCAGTTTTCTTCCATTCTGCACCGCCTCTCAAACTGCTAATGGATAAACTAAAAACCTCCAAAATGTTAAGTCAGACTCATTTAAAAAATCATTCTCTATTGTAAACAAATAAAAAAAAACCTCTCCCCAAAAAACCTAAGCCCATGGTAGAAAAAGGCACTACAAGCAATAATTGCTTGAGAGAAACCTTAAATAATAATTTTTGAGATCATACCTGAAACACCTTGTTTGCTGCAATTCTCAATGTTTTTCTTCTTCCAAAATGGTCTTCATCCTCCTCTAAATGAGCTTTTGCAGGTACTGTTCACTTAACTTTAATATTTACTTTTACTGGTTCCCCATGTGATGTAACATTGTCTCTTTGTACAGCATGCCTGTGAAAGTCATTAAAATCTTTGCACATCAAACACATACCTTGGTAAAGGTGCTTGCTTTTTCAATACATTAATTTTTTTCTCTTAATTTACTGTGTTTTCCAACAAGTGACGCACAGAGAGAAGCTTGGAGAACCTGAGTTTGCCTGTCTTAGCAGTTGGGCAAATTTACAATTAGGATACCTACTGGCCAAAGATGTACTTAACCACACTTTCAAATGTCAAATGTTAATCATTAATTCCAGCCTAACTTGAGTCTCCCCACCCCCAGCCCCCCACCTGCCCGGTCTGAAAAGGAAACGAGGGCGGTCAGATGGACCTGCCAATGCCCAGTATAGTGGAGAAACGAAACCCAAGCTCTTGGGGGTTGTTGGGCGTAGAAAGTAAAGGGCTCTGCTCCTCTGCTATCCCAGTTTCCCTAACAGAGTGTTACTTCCTCAGAGGACTATCGGGCTGGGATTCGTTCTAATGAGCCCATTCCACTTGCAAACACTTAAAGTCTAAATTAAAGCGTTTTTTTTTTTTTTGAAAAATGGAAAAATACGGGCCTTTCATAGCTTTCTTTAGACCTCGGCGCCTTGAGACACAAATGGATACTAGGAAGTAACTAACTGTTGAGTGACAATCAAAAAAAAAAAAAAAAAACCAACCAACCAAAAAAAAAAACAAAAACCCAACCACTCAACCAACCATCCAACCAAACAAACCTAAACAAAAAAATAAACAAAAAAAATTTCCTTTGTCCCCGAGGGCGCCGCCTAGTGGTAAGATCTGTTGCAGCTATAGAGAGGAAAGTCTCTGAAAGACTTAACTGGGTTTCACCTAATTATATTTATATCCAGAGCCTTCCCATGCTAAAAGATGTGGACGTCAAGATTGTGCAAGACCTCTGTTACTCAGGTCTATTCATTCGTTTATTAGTCACGTAACTTAAGCAGCAACCAGACTGCTGCACTTACACCAGGTACCTGTGCTTCCCTGGCTGAGCTGTGCCTTCTCTCCCCAAACTTCAGGTCCTCATGCAGATCATTAAACCCAAACTAGCTTTGAGGATTTCTATGCAGTCTTCTGGAAATCTAGAAGAAACAAAAATTTTAAAAGCTTTTTGAATATGTCTGATTTAAAGAAATCTTAGAGAAAGATGGTGTGGTTCAAAGACGAAAATAAATTCCAAAACAAAAAGAAAAAAATTTAAATAAAACAATTTTCCATAGAAAAGCAAAATGAGATTTTAGGTTTCTGAATGGAGTCATAATTTTAAAAAATATTCTGAAGACAAAGAGAAGAATAAAATGACAAGTTTGCCCCCATTTGACAACCTGCTGAAGTTATACGTACCAAAGGAAATAGTGTACTTTGTTCAGGGAAAATAGGAGTCACTTATCTTCCATTCTGTTTCACAATCATAAAAAAAAAAGACATCCTTTTTTTTTTTGGCCTGGCCTACGACACATGGAAGTTCACTGGGTCCTAGGAATCAAACCTGAGCCATAGCGTCGACCCAAGCCACAGCATTGACAATGCCGGATCCTTAACCTGCTGAGCCACCAGGGAACTCCAGAAGAAAACACTTTTTAATGACACTCTTTGGCCATTTTATTTCACAATAAACAATCGTGGAGATGTTCAGGTGTATTATCTCCCGTTATTGCATTATCACTGAATGCTGAAAGCATTATGCGTTGTCCCTTTTTATCCTTAGACAAGGACAGGCGGTAGAAACTCCTCGTTTCTGCAGATGAGGACCCTGACGTTTGATACCTGAATGGAAGCCACTTTGTAAAACTAATGCTCCAAGCTGGGCTCTTCCTCGTCTCTGTGATGCTTCTTCAAACTGGCTCCTTCTTCAACGACGGACCGTCACCACACCATGTTTTCTCTGAAATCCAGCCCATGTATTCTGCAACTTTGGTGTAGACCCCTGGTTGTTCCCTGTGGGCACAGCCTTCGCCCCAACTGGGGATGCCCACCGAATGCCATATTCCGTTGTGTTTACAAACCAAGGGACCCTGAAGCACCCTGTGTCACAGTGGGTGGAAAAAATAAAATGGGAGGTTATGACATATGTGCCTTTAAAATTCTGTGGTCACACCACACACACCACATACAATCTCTTATTGCTCTTCACATATCTCATGTGCCTCATTATCTGCTGGATGTGGTGAAAATGACTTAATTCAGTAGGGTGTGGTTGCGATGCTACTGCCTTCCCAGAACTTCCTTCTGCAACAGTCTCTTCTCTACTCAAGGTACACCTGGAAATCAGTATCTGGTTCTGCTTGCTCTCATACATTCCCAATATGCCTAAGCCCAAGGCAATGCTAATTTGGCTACCCTTGTCAAAAGGAACCATGTTTGGAGTTCCCATCGTGGCTCAGGGGTTAACGAACCCAGCTAGCATCCATCAGGATGTGGGTTCAATCCCTGGCCTCACTCAGTGGGTTAGGGATCTGGCGTTGCCATGGGCTGTGGTGTAGGTTGCAGACACGGCTCGGATCCCACGTTGCTGTGGCTGTGGTGCAGGCAGGCAGCTACAGCTCTGATTGGACCCCTAGCCTGGGAACCTCCATATGCTGCAGGTGTGGCCCTAAAAAGACAAGACCGAAAAAAAAAAAAGGACCACACTTTCCAGATGGCAAAGACATTTCCTATGTCTGTTATTTCAGTAGTGTCTATGTAGATGTATTCCTTCCTGGAAGAACTAATTGACACATCTTGGTCCTTAAGTAGAAGAGGTTTTACGTCAAGTCACAGGTCTTATCTTTCCTGGCAATACTCACCTTTCCTGCTGCTCTACTAACCAGAAAGTAAAGACAATTTCTCTAGACTCGGACCTCTCATTCAAACTGATGTGAAAATTTAAACCAACACAATTCATGACGGCCTGAGGGCTCTGGGGCCGGCCTTGCCCAGCAACACTTCCTGTCAATATCTCAATGCTTGAGATGGATGGGGCACGAGAATCAGGAGCTGCTGGAGAGGGGCGGGCTGTCAGCGTCCTCTCTTGAGATGGGAGCAGTCAGCAGGGCCGTGGCCGTCCGAGGGCGGTGGGCAGCAGGAGTGGACCCTGGGATGTCTTGCGTCTGGGGTGTGACAGCCTCCCAGCTTCAGAAGAGGCCAGCCCGCTTACTTCCCACGGGAGGATCACGGCCGAAGAAGAATCAGGAGACACAGGCTTTATGTGCGTTCACCCCTGGGATTTATTTGGGCTTGTGAAGTTGGAAGTTTCCAGGACAAAAGGAGAGGAAAGCAGCTATGATTCATTCTTGAATCAGCCCAGTTAAGGGTGAGCTTCTTGGTAGTCTCTTTTCTCTAAGGCACGGCTTTCGACAGTCTTCTTTAGTCACTGTTGTAAAAGAAGCACAGAAAAATAGAAATGCTCCATTTGATTGTTCATAAAA
>PVHT021183523.1:4891056-4944397 GCA_004024745.2 Catagonus wagneri | reverse complement strand
CTCGTTAGTAAAGGGTGTCGTTACCCACCGTGTCAGGAGAGCTCGAGTCTCTGCAGCTGTCTTTTGTTCTAAGCCAAGTACGTCATCCGGTCACCACTTCAGTCAAGCGTCCCTCTCTCACGTCTCTAAAATCTTTAGCGGTCTCCCCGTCTTCTCCAGTCCTGCCCACCTCACACTCTTCCCATGAGTTCCATTTCTCTAGTCTCCAGTTCTGACTGCGTCTGGCTGTACCTCCTCCAGTTCTTTGCTTTCACAGGCCTTGCTCAGTAGGGCCTCCTCAGTCAGCCAACTTTGACACCCCTTCTCCAGTTCCCAGTTACCCCTGCCTCACTCAGCTTTCCCGTATACTCAGGCACCTTTCACCGCACTGTATAAAATACGCTTGTCCCTAATGGAAAGGATGGCTCACCCACCGTGTCAGATTCCTGAGATAGGACCTTGCTCTAACCATAAAGTGCTGTTGGCAGGAGAAAACGGTGAAAAACAAAAAGAACAAAAAAATGTAAAAGAAAGCAAGATATAAAATTCATGGCTTAGAGCGGGAAAAAAAATCAAGGCAGTGGTGTGTTCAGCCTATTGCTCTATGAGAAAATGACTGCGGTTGGGTGGAGGTGAGGAATTTGAGCGTAGAGAGCATGACGATGTAACTGGGATTGAAGGACATGAGAAGAAGACAGCCAGCAGCCAAAATCTTCACCTAAGATGTGGGCATTTAATAAAGCGACCAGAGAAGAGGCAGGGATTGGTCCAGGCAGAACTAAAACTACCTTACTTTGAGTGTAGGAGTTACCGTATTTTACTTGGTGGCAGACAAGGAAACAGAGATCCGTCGACTTTATTCTTGGTCAGATCAGATATGGCAGGTAAACAGATGAACTCACCATCTCACTCTTAGATGAGTTTTTGATTGTTTTCCTTTACACTCAGTGATGTTTAGGAAGTCAGATATCACAGTTTCTTCACACATATGGACTAGAAATTTGAATAACGTATGCAGAAGCCTACTTTAGCCCATCTTATGGTGAAGAATTGTTCTTCTGCCTTGGACGGTGAGTGCATTTAGCATTTTGCCTGGCACCTGCGAGGTCCTCAATAAATGTAAATTCCATTGCCCATCCCCTCTTATATCAGAAAATAAGTGTCACCATGGTGGAGTTCTTCATCGTTGAAACCCTGGAGTCTGACTGTCTTAAATTTGAACACAGAAGCTTTCTAAAATTCTATACACATGGGGAATTACTTACATTCTTTATGTCTATTTTCTTAGTTCTAAAATAAGGAGAACAATAACCAGGGTTTTAGTGCTGAGACATAATTTGTACAAATTATCAGTTAGAAACTTAAATCTACCAATCAAAGGCACGACCGCTCATAAATATTTGAAGAACCTATTTACGGTCTCTTTAAAAGTCATTTCTTATAACCCAAACATTGGTTAATAAATCTGTGGCTAATGTGAGTGAACATTAAATGTTTCTAGATAAGCATAAAATAAAATGAACATCAAATGCTTTGTGTTAAGACTTTCAGTCTATGATATTACCAAATAGAGATCAGGATGATGAAACATGGGAATAATAGCTTTCTTAGACTGAGATACTGTTAAAAAGTATTCTTTAAAGTATTTAATGAATTATAACATTGTGCCAATAATTTGATTCCTTTACTTTACCTTTAACTGTAAGACTGGTTGCTTTTACTGCTGCTGATTTCTGATGGAGATCTATATAAAAGAAACAGAATGGTTTTTCAGGTTAGAAAGCACTGTCACCTGAAGTCAAGAAATGTTTAAAAAAAAAAAAAGCAAGATGTGTACTAATTGCTCATTTAATATGGACCAAAACTCACTTTGCTTCCCATGTCCCACTCAGGGATCACAGAATAATTGAGGTAAGCCTAACTTTTAAGTTTGTTAAGCAGTTTTAAAATTTCAAAGGGAAAGTCCATATTTGCTGTTCTCTACTCTGTCCACATGGAAGACGGGATGAAGTATTAACGTATGTATGATAGGGGTTCTTCAAAGTTAAACAGATAATTTACTCATAAATTCTTAAATAACCACAGCTTCAATTCTATTATTTCCATCAAATCACTGTGTGAATATTCATCACTGCATTTCTGTTCATGAGGTCCTTCATGAGGCCTCGCTGTCTGCCAGCAGCTTAGTTGCACTAAGTCGGGTAACTTCAGTTGTTCCTGGGCCTATATGAACATGAGGGAAAACTACCTGCCTGATTTCTGAAAGAAATGGCTATGTACTCCTATTTAATATTTCTAAACATTAACCTAAACCATCCAGGAATCCCTACTTAAAATATTCTGAAAAACATTTGAATTTGCCCATAAAGCATTGTTAATATTAAATATAAAAATAATGACTCTACTTACCCTTCACTTACTGTACCCTCTCTTTTCCAAAGTATCTTCTTTTTATTTGATTTAAGACCAACGATGGCAATTAGAATCAGCAATGGTAAGAAAATGTAGACACCGATCAAGAGGCCTTTTTTTTGAGAAGTATGATGTTTTACCAAGAATTCTACATTTTTACCTTAAAACATAAGTGTACTTTTTAAGTTTTTCAAAAATGACATTGAAAGCAGTTAGTATTTCGAATTATAAAAATTTGGGATCAAAGAATATAGTCATAGAATGAATAAACAGAAAAATGTTTTCCGCTTATTCTCTGACTTTGCCCCAAAGTGTACTATATATTTGTCAGATACACACACACACACACACACATATATACATACACTTTATTTTTAATTATTATATGCATATTTAATATTATTTAGTGCTACTTTCTAATGTATTTTATTCTATCATTTTGCCTTCTATAAACTGTTCCTTAGAACACATTAAATTGATATTATCATCTAATAGGTTCTTCCATTTTAAAAACAGAGCAAAAAAAGAACTGTTTTAAAAATTATTTAACAAAATTATTGATGCAACTGAGACTAATTGAAAAAAAATTAATAATAGCAGACTAGGTTAAATCTCTATAATAGATGTTAGGTGATATTGTTTTAATTTTGACTCTATTAATTAGAGAAATAGATATTCCTCTAGGTATTATAAAGACATTACATAAAACTAAACAATAAAACCTATGGAAACTTGGTCCAATTAAGCAGAAGAAATAAACCAGACAACTAAAATACAAAAAATTAAATTAAGCAATCAGAATCACCACCAAAGCAATTGTGATGATATTAGGTATAAATGAATTTAATGTCCCCTCAAAAAGACAGAACAATCAGTAAATGTGAAACACATACACAGTCCAATTATATGTTGATTAGACTTGATTTACCTAAGAGAAAGTGATTTAGGAAGTTGTATATATTTTAAGAAATAAATTAGAAATATACATACAAATTTTGATATTAATAAAACACGCATCTGTCTTATCCTATGCTAGAACTCAAAGCCTTCCTAGCCTCATCCATCAGGTCAACCCTCTATCCATCCGCCCTCACTCTAAATTTCATATTGGAAGTGGACTGAATTACTCCAAAGGCTGATTAAAGAAACTGAATCTAATTATTACTGGATTCATTAGGAGATGTCTGTCACTCTACAGAAGAAAGGGCTTCCACTTTGACAATATGATCTAGATCTGTGCCATCTCATATTGCAGCTACTAGCCACAAGTGACTTAAAGAGTCACTTTAAATTTATTTAAATTTGGAGTTCCCTTCGTGGCTCAGTGGTTAACGAATCCAACTAAGAACCATGAGGTTGCGGGTTCGATCCCTGGCCTTGCTCAGTGGGTTAAGGATCCGGCGTTGCCGTGAGCTGTGGTGCAGGTCGCAGACACAGCTCGGATCCCGCGTTGCTGTGGCTGTGGCGAAGGCCGGCAGCTACAGCTCCTGTTAGACCCCTAGCCTGGGAACCTCCATATGCCGCGGGTGTGGCCCTAGATAAGGCAAAAAGACAATAAATAAATAAATTAAATAAATAAATAAATAAATAAATTTAAATAATTTAAATGAAATAAAGTGAAATAAAATGGAAACTTCAGTTCCATAGTTGCATCTCCACAGGTCAAGTGCTCAATAGCCCACACAGACCGGGGGCATGTATAAATTTGCTATAAGTGCAGAAAGCTCTATCGGAGCTCGGTGATTTACATACTAACCCTCCGCAGTCCAAAACCCGTCATCAATACTTCCTCCTGGCGATGAGGGGGATAGTTCACATGCTGGGGGAGCATATCCCACGTCACAGTGACAATTAAGCCGATCATTGCAAACCTAAAACCAAAAGCCAAATAAAAAGTAAGAACATTTCATGAACAATATAAAAATTAAATGCATTATTTTTGATTGTTAGTCAATGCAAGTTATTAAAATATTATAATTTGCTATATCATAGGTAGTTTTTATTTTAATGTGGAAAGTAGTTTTCACATGTCCATTCAATGTCTTTCAAATGCCACAGAGATTTCCTCTAATCTCTTATGTTTTAAATAAGAGTAGATAACATTCTTGATACCACTGAAAACACAGAAATGCCTTTTCTAGAAAGGCAAAGAAACTATGAAGCTAGAAACTATAGTGAGAACAGAAATGTATTATGAATTGTGCTAGATTTTTTTAAAAAGCTCTGATAGGAACCAATTTACAAATATGAGGAAAAAACTAAAAGGTCTAGCTTATTCAGGTACACTCAGCAAAATCTATTTTGCTAGAAAATAGGAAGGCTAGAAAATATCCATAAATACAATTTTATGGATGAATCAAAAGAAGGGTCAGAAGCAGAATAGGGAATCTAGGAATAGGTTCATGTAAAAATTAAATTAAAATTAAATAATAAAGGAATGGGACAGAACAGAAATTGTAAATAATAGGATACGTGATTTGGGAGAAAATTGTAAGACACACGTAGGTCATTTTTTCCTAGGTTACTGCATAAAATATGTGGCATCATTACGGTAGGAGACACAAACCACAAATTTAAAGTCAAATGCATGCTTTGAAGCATTACAAAGTTTACAGAATTTCTGTAACTCAGGAGGTAATTTCAAAATGGATGGACGCAGAAACGCAAACGGCAAATGTGATCATACATACTTAAGTACTTTATTGTTAACCACTAAATAGATGCAAATTAACAATAAACAATAGATTTAGCATTTTAGAAGATATTAATAAACTCAGAAGCTAGTCTGGCCTGAATTTGAAGAAATATACATTTTCATACATGATAGGTGGGAGCAAAAATTGATATAATATTTCTTAAAGACAAATAGTATTTATAAAAATTTAAATTCTGCATATATTTGACCCACCAATTTCAAAGCTAACAATTTACAAAATCAGATAAATGTGCAAAGATGGATGCATGACAACATATTGTACTACAATTTACAACAGTTAAATAAAAATTGAACATTATCCAGAAGTCTATCAGTGAATGACTTTTTAAATACAGTGTGGAAGAGCCACAGAGAAAAATAAATCGAAGTCACTGATGTCTGAAACAGATCTGAATGGACAAGGAACTCTGTTCTCAAAAAATTATTAGTGAGCAATATGCACAGTATAAATATATTGTTTGTGAGTATTTAACATGTATCTGTACATGTGGACATAATTAAAAGCAATATTTATATGTATATATAACCATGTACATGTAGAACTCAAAAACCTATTTACAAAATTTCACAGTCTTAATCTAACATTATAATAGTAAACTATGTTTCATATTGCATTTTGCACAAAGTTCAAAACTTATTAGCTCATGATGCCTATAACAATTTGATTAAATACATGGATCAGGTCCATACACACATAAAATTTGCTTTCCATATTTAACTGCCATTTTCCAAGGAAATTTCCACAGCAAATAATTCTGAAGCTTCTCAGTTTCCCGGAAAATCTTAATGACATGAATGTTTTAATATGCATAAAAGTGGAATAACAATTACATACCCCATGTCCTCCACACTTTGTTGCTGATTTACAGTTTGGTCTACCTTGGTGTGTCCAGAGAGGTCGGCATTGTCCACCAGTACAAAACTACAATGTTAAAACAACAACTTAATTTTTTAATATTTATTTATTTATTTACTTACTTTTTAGAGCCACACCGGAGGCATGTGGAGGTTCCCAGGCTAGAGGTCAAATATGAGCTATAGCTGCCGGCCTACACCGCAGCCACAGCCACAGCAACGTAGGATCCAAGTGGCGTCCGTGACCTACACCACAGCTCACGGCAACACCAGATCTTTAACCCACTGAGCGAGGCCAGGGATCTAACCTGCAACCTCACGGTTCCCAGTCGGATTCATTTCCTCTCCGCCACAAGGGAAACTCCAACAATAACAACTTTAAAAGTCAAGAGTTGAGCAATTGTATTTGGTACAAAAATTAGATGCACAATATAATATATATCTCAGATGAACCTGGATTTTATGAAATCTACTCATTTTAATAAAAGAACTTGGAGTCACAATGCAGTTATTCCTTTGTCAAACACCACATTTTGAGAATGAGTTCTTGCTGCTTCCCCCGAGGGAGCAGACTTCTGAGTTTATTAATACTAATTGGTATTAGAACAAAAGCAGCCAGCTTGTACTGGCTGTTTATAATGAGCTAGGATCTGCCTTTGTACTCTCTATCCATTTTCATAATATATACTCACATTGACCCCATAAAGGAGATAATTTTACCCTCATTTTAAACTTGATGAGAATCCAATGTACACTTTTTTAAGGCCATATCACTAGTGACTGACAGAGCCATTATTTAGTCCAAGAATGAACTTACTCACAGAGCCCAATGGTCCATGCCCAATACCAGTGTTCCTGTCATTTTTA
Organism: Catagonus wagneri; assembly: GCA_004024745.2. Lineage (NCBI taxonomy): Eukaryota > Metazoa > Chordata > Mammalia > Artiodactyla > Tayassuidae > Catagonus > Catagonus wagneri. Next base: position 4,937,568 of record PVHT021183523.1, on the reverse strand, counting down.
TATTTTTTCCAAATTAGTAACAGTATCTCTTATCTTTCACATAAGCAATGTTCTCCTGAGCAAGTTATTCAATTTCTCCATACCTCAGTTTATTCATCTTTGAATATGGAAAAGCAATTATATCCAGATGAATTTCATATAATATATAGGTTATGAGGATGAAATAATCTGTTACACATTAGGAAAAAAACTAGTGTCTGGTACATAGTAAAGGCTCATTAAATACAAATTAGTGTTTTAATTATGTATTTATTTGATTAACCTGATTTTGATGAAGACTGTTAACATTCCTTTACCAAAATTTTAATTTAATTTGAATACTTTGAGGAGCATCTTCTAAGATTATCTGCTGGCTTTTCTCAAGTTATCTAATAGAATATCCAATATAGGTTGAATAGTCTAAAACATCCATTATTTTCTGCCACTGCTGGCAAATAAAGAACAAATTATCAGCTTGTTCAAAAACTAAAAGTGTTCTGATGAAGTCAGCAAGAATAATGAAATGTCTGACAAACCAGAATTACCTGCTCACAAAACTCTTTTTCACTCTAGTGCTCCTTAAACACTGTCATTGTGGCATCAATAAACTGGTCATACCTCTTTGGGTTAAACTTCGGGGAACATAAGCCAGGAAATGTTAAGATCCATGCCTTTGATATAATTACCATTATAGTGCTTTTTTTTTTGCTAATTAATGATTAGTTAATAAATTTACATATTTATTCCAGCATATTTATAGTAAACATTTTTGCGCCAGGATGATGGGAACTCCCTTGTTTTACATTCTTTATCATTCAGTTTGTTCTTATCTGTTTTTAAATATCTTATTTGATTTAGTTATTTGTTTACACAAACTACTGCAGACCAGATCCTTACCTATAACAAAAAGGTTTGGAGTTCCCGTCGTGGCTCAGTGGTTAACGAATCCGACTAGGAACCATGAGGTTGCGGGTTCAATCCCTGGCCTTGCTCAGTGGGTTAACAATCCGGGGTTGCCGTGAGCTGTGGTGTAAGTTGCAGACGCGGTTTGGATCCCACGTTGCTGTGGCTGTGGCGTAGGCCAGCAGCTATAGCTCCTGTTAGACCTGGGAAGCTCCATGTGCCCGTGGTGTGGCCCTAAAATGACAAAAAACAAAACAAACAAAAACAAACACAAAAAAGCTTATATTCCAAGTGTGAGAAAATCAGTTCCAATATCCATTGCAAAATTCACCATAAAGATGATAGTGAAGCAAATTTTCCTTTGCCCAACAAACTCTGCCCCCTGAATCTTAAAATTGTAGAGTAACCAAAGTTTATAACATTTATAAATTAAAAATCTTAGGGTCTCTCTTTGCCTATTTATATTTCTTTCTCCCCCCCTTCTCTCTTTCTCATAAACACATACACACATACACACATACACACATTCACTCTGACATCCACACACCCTTACAGAGTCAAGTAAAATTTTTATTTACCCTTGCTTCATCACATTTGGTGCCATCCCGCACCTTGGTAAGATCCGTCCTTGAAGAATTTCTTAAATTTCCTGACATACACACATAGCCGTCAAGGTAAGTATATTGAATATCAAAATCAGTCTTTGGTACTATCTGTGAATGTTTCCAGTGACAAACCAGCTTTGCACAAAGGGTATTACTGGTAATATAAAAAGAAAAAAAGAAGGAAAAAATGCCCATGTGTCTCTGGGACAGAACAGATTTGATAAAAGAAACTGTCCAAAATATGAGAATAATTCACAAATGTTACTAAGATCGTAACACCAAAGCTACTCAGAACATACAACATCTAATGAAGTGTAATATATAAATTCATCTATATATAGTAGGTTCATTTTTCATTTATATTGTGACTATTTGCAGTGCACATGCATTTGTAAAATGTATAAATTAGTAAATACGGATGCAGAATTACAACCCCCACATGCACACACACATACAAACGCACACACATGCATTTGTAAAATGTATAAATTAGTAAATACGGACGCAAAATTACAACTCCCGCCATTACAATTTCCAAAGTTATCTCCTTGAATATTCACTTCTTCTGCACATAAATAAGAAGAACTTTCTGCAACTAAAAACATAAACAAAGTGTGTTACTCATCTTAAATAAAATAAAAACTAAGATATAGTAAATTAGCATGAAGATATCTGAACAATAGCAATGCTTAGGCAGTGTTATTTATTACAAATTTTTGATGGCATCTACTGGCTATACAAGAATGACAAACTCATACTAAAAACTACCCACTGGAGGAGTTCCCGTCCTGGCTCAGTGGTTAACGAATCTGACTAGGAACCATGAGGTTGAGGGTTCGATCCCTGGCCTTGCTCAGAGGGTTAAGGATCCGGCGTTGCCGTGCACTGTGGTGTAGGGTGCAGACGCGGCTCGGATCCCGCGTTGCTGTGGCTGTGGTGAAGGCTGGCGGCTACAGCTCCTGTTAGACCCTTAGCCTGGGAACCTCCATATGTCGCGGGTGCCGCCCTAGATAAGGCAAAAAGACCAAAAAAAAAAAAAAAAGAACTATCCACTGGAGAACAGGAAAACTTGTATCACAGTGCAAAATTAATTGAGAAATCAATCACTTCCTCTCTTATCTACAGTTCTAATACTCTACTCTCTTTCCACCAAGCACCAATTTGATTAATATCCTATCTTTTTCTTCTGCACTTATTAGGTCTATTTTACCTCGACATAATTCAAAGTTGCTTTGACTTGCAATTTTGGGTTTGAGTTTAACAAAACAATACTTTCCATTATGGCTATAGGGTGTATTAATGACTTCAGAAAAACACAGCTTAAAAATAAGCCTCAGGGAAGTTCCCTGTGGTGTAGCAGGTTAAGGCTCTGGCATTGCTGCACCTGCAGAGCAGGCTGAGACTGTGACGTGGGTTGGATCCCTGGCTTGGGAACTTCCCTATGTCACAGGTGTGGTCAAGAACAAACAAAAAAGTCCAGCAGAAAAAAAGATACAACTATTTACATTTTCCAAACAACTCCAAACACTGTTTCTCTCTATCTCGGCACGTTCCTTGAAAGCAATAGGTAGTCTTATTATTGCACAATTCAAAATCAGCAGCTTTCACATCCTCTGTACAAAACTCAGAGGCCCCACTGCAGAATTCTGGAAAATCACACAGGTCCACGCTTCGCCTACACACAACTCCTCTTTGTGATAGCTGCGAGACAAAGAAAAACAAACATTTGTTTTTAAAGAAGTAAAAAAAAGTAAAAAAATTAATTAGGAGGATTGTATTTGTAACTATCATTTACATTATTACTAGATTTGTAAGTATTTAAAGTCAACTGATGGATTTACTTAAAAGTTCTGGTGAAACAGACTGGAAAGAACAAAAACGTCCATCAGTGGGTCAATGGATCAACAAACGGTAGTATGTCTCTACAGTCAAATGTTTTCAGCCATGTAAAGGAATGCAGTACTGATATATGCTACAAGGTGACTGAAACCTGAAAACACTGTATTACGCGAAGAAAACCAGACACAAAGGTCTAGCCCATTGTATCATTCTACCTATTTGAAATGTCAGGAGAAGGTACTTCCACAGAGACAGAATGCAGATTGCCGGCTGCCTGGGCCTGAGGGGGAGAAAGGAAAGCAAGTGCCTAATGGGTCGGGGTGTCCTTCCTGTTTGGGTGATGAACCTGTGAAGGAACCAGGTCATGGTGCAGTTGCACAACACTGCGAATACACTAAATGGTACTGAACAGTTGGCTTGAAAATAGTTAATTTCTTTTTTTTTTTTTTGCCTTATCTAGGGCCGCGCCCGCAGCATATGGAGGTTCCCAGGCTAGGGGTCTAATAGGAGCTGTAGCCGCCGGCCTTCGCCACAGCCACCGCAACGCGGGATCTGAGCCGCGTCTGCACCCTACACCACAGTGCACGGCAACGCCGGATCCTTAACCCACTGAGCAAGGCCAGGGATCGAACCCTCAACCTCATGGTTCCTAGTCGCATTCGTTAACCACTGAGCCATGATGGGAACTCCGAAAATAGTTAATTTCTTAATGTGTGTTTTTCCACCTCAATTTAAAAACTGGCTGCAGTGAAAGTTCCCATAATTAAAATGCTGTGGTTGTCCTGAATATTTACTTCAAGATAAAGAGAAAACACCCAACATGAAAATACGTGTACTACTTTTTCAACCTATACTGTAACTAACTAGATGCTAGTCTTTACCATATTTTTTTCTTTTCTTTCCTTTTTTTTTTTTTTTTTTTTGGCTGTGCCCATGGCATGTGTAATTTCCCAGGCCAGGGATCAAACTCATGCCAGAGCAGTGACCTGAGCCATAGCAATGACAACACCAGATCCCTAACCCACTAGGCTACCAGGGAACTCCCTGCTATGTTTCTAAAAAAAAAAAAAAAATTAATAGACATTCTTATCCTTTCTGTATTTCAAGTAATTTTCCTTCCAGGACCTACTCCACTTCCACCACGAGGAGTTTATAAATCACATACAACTGCTTGCGACTCAGGATGATAATTGGAACACTTCTCCCTAGACACAGTGGTGGGAGATTTAACTTAGAGTGGAGTGGGGGCGGGGGGTCAGAGTTTCCACCACTACCAGGATACAGACGGATGCTGGAAAAGAGAGGGGCCCTCTGCTCTTCTGATATATTATTGCATGCTATGGACTAGAACAACAAGGAACAGTAATGAGCTCTCTGAATCACATACAGAAAAAGCTTGTTTGAGAACTGCCAAAAAAAGGTAAGGATGTCCAACAGATACACAGGGTAAGAATCCTGTTATTCTTGTTTTAAAGAGATTCATCTGAGCATGAAGCTAGACTCATCTGTTACTTAAGCTTCCTGTGTTATTCTCTGCTTGGCTGTTCATCATCAAGAAACAACTGACCAATACATAACTGGTGTTATGCAGTAACAGCCACAATTTCTTAAATTTCATATAGGAATATCTGAGTACTGGCTAAAAACATGTTAATTACTGTTATGTGTGAGAAAAACAGCCACTTAACCTATTGGTCTTTCATGTCTTTGCACTTGGATTTGTGTCTATCTAAATCGAAAATTTATAAGAGAAAAATGGGATCAAATCACTCAATTTCAGACAAATGTTGGTGAAAACTAGCCTAACTGAAGGAGACCGAGAAGAAAACAAAAAGCCTTTTTATCTTACGGCCACTGGTAAAAGAGAGCAGTGTAAGGCACCCGTGAGCCTCTAAATGCCATCAAAGGCCAAATTCTAGGCTATTTACACACAATAAAATTAACATGAACTAACGGAGGTCATAGCACATTTAACAATTACCTTGAAGTCCTCCCTAGCAACTTATATAGGGAATTTCCCTTTGACCAAAAGTAACAATTATCTCCATTTAAAGAACTATGTTTTGGGATGTAGGTAGAGGGCAGTAGACTGTTCAGAAAAGTCTTATTGCTCAATCCGGCTGATTTGGAGACAAAGACCAAGTAAGATGAGAGCTCTCGTGAAGAAAAGAATACCAAGGTTTACTGCTACGAAGTGAAGTAAGAGCCCTAGGCTCTCCATTAAAAATGTGCATTGAAAATAAACGACCATTGGCTTTAATACCTAGCCCACAGAGTGAAAAAAAGAACACACACAGGAATGATGTTGGGAAAGATGTCATCCACAGGAAAAAACTTAACAGTCAAAACTGTCAGCTTTTGTTTGCCAGAACCTCCTGAAAATGACACAAAGAAGCTAAGTTTCTAAAATGAAGCAATCCTTAGAACACAGATCTCACCCAGTCTCCTATCAGATGTGGCTTTGAAGGGCTATTAAAGGGAAGAATTCCTAAGGGAAGTCAAGGATTCAGTTGCTTCCACGGACCTGCCAAAGCTAATCTTCCACGTTAGATATGCTATGTATCACTGACTCTTCTACATGGACTCCTTTTCTGCTACTTTCAAAATGACATTTTTAAAGTATTATTTACTTTAAATGTCTGTTTATTTAAACACTGCATGTTCAAGTGTGTGTTGGGTGGCTTACTTATCATTTGGCCATAAGGTGTTGGATCACGAAGAGTTACATTCCGGCACAACCAGGAGGAACTCACAGCACCCTGGTTATCTGGGACTGCTACTGAACGCAGTCACAAGAGGGGTCTTGAGTAGAGACTAAAACAATACAGTGAGAGGTAGAGCTAAAAAGGAGGTTGAAAAAGACCTAAGGATCTCCTCTCAACTCTGAAATCAATTTTTTTTGTGAAGGGTGTACATAAAGAAAATATTTGAAAGCTGAAAAATAAGACTGAAAAACAACAAAAAAAATGCACCCACAAGAACACAAACATTTCATTAAAGAAAATAATGCAATATTTTGACTACTTACTAAACAAGTCTTTCTGTCACAGCATGGCCCAGTACCACACTGCGCATCCCCAATCAGTGTACAATTGCCAGGTGTACAGCATTTTTTATGACTGCAGGCCTAAATGCAAATATAATCACGTTAAATAATAGGAATTTTTAATCAAATAAAAACTTGTATTTATTGTCACAATAAATAATGTCTCTAAGTTAATTACAATCACAGTATGAGTTTTACTTCTGTGTTTATTTTTAACACTAGTTCATCTAAATTTAATATATCTAGATATAGGAAAAATGATGGTTAAAAAATATTCATGATTTGATGCTCAAAAATTTAAACTCTTAAAAAGGCAATGCAACTTACTTTAATCTTTCCTGTGTTCATAAATGAATACACAGTACATTTTTAGATTTTTTCCTTTATTAATTCATAAGTACTTTTCTGTCATATTAGGTATTCTCAAGATACATTTTGAGAATACACAATCATTTACAGATGTGACAAAGCAGAGGTTCTAAATTATAATAACATTTTATTGTTTAAACATTTCAGAGAACAATTTTTTATCTCATTTAGCTCTAAGATTTCATATTAAAAGTTAATTACATAAGTTATTTGGTGATAGAGTTAAAAATATTGAGTTCTGTATAATATATTCTCATTTCCTTCTTCCTTTATGGTTATCTATTCAGTGCAAGAGTGGTATTTCTCAAGACTGAGAGCAATATTTACAAATTATTAAAGTGGAAAGGCACAAATAACTGTTTATATTTCTTTCCTTTTTATTGCTTTTTATTAATGATGGAAATGTTATGTATCTGCATATTCTTGATAATTTTATATTTCTGTGCCTAGATTTCTATTGAGGTCGTCCTCTGTTTACTTCCTTCATTCCTAAGCACTTTTATGTTAATGCTACTAACTCCCAGACACTGATATATTTTATAACATTGAATAACTTGTCATGATAAGTTATGTTTGTTTTGGTAGGTATTTTTGCTTTGTTTTGGTAATTTTTTTGATATTGTGATATATAGAAATGGAAATCCGTGATGAAAGCTGAGAACAATCTTTTTCATGGTTTTGTTCTTTGAATTTATGGGCAAAACTTTCTTCCACCCTAAAATCTCAGTAAATATGAGTATATATATTGTGTGTAAAGTGTTAGTGTTACATGTACATAGCACTGTGAGAGAAAATGTAACCTGGATGTTTTCCCCAAAACATCATACTTATCAGTTGCATTTATGGAATAATAATTTATACCTGATCCTTTGTCATACTTGGATTATCATTTACCATCCTATATAAAATTTTATAAGATATTCTCAGGTATTCCAACTGAAAAATTTGTTCTTATTAAAGTACATTAAAACTTCATTACTATACATCACGTTTTAATCTTTACATAAGCCAGATGATTTTTTTTAATTTTCATGTTTCAAAACTGAGAAGACTATGTCATCCTTCACAATACAAATATTTTAATGAAAAATGATTGAATATTGAACACATACTACATATTAATATTGAAGAAAGCAAGCAAAAATCAGTTACATGAAAAGGAAAATTCCAAAGGCTACAATCAGAGAGCCTATAGTGAAGAGTATATTTTGAAAATTTTCAATGTATGAGGGAAATCTAGACTAAAACTGGGCTTAGAAACAGACATGTGGTGTAGGAATAGAATGTCATCATGGGACTGGAAATACAAGTTTTGTAAAATACATAGCTGTGTTACAACATGGAGAAATCTGAGAAGCAAAAGGTATTTACTCACTCCCAGTTTCCCAACCTTTTATCAAGTGTCTCCTCAATACTTAATATCATTTAACTTTTATCTCTTTGTTAATTCAATTATATATGTTGAAAAATACTGAAATGTTTCTGTATTTCTGGAATAAACTCCAGAAACACAATCTTTTTTTTTTCATTGGGATATGTCGATAATTTTTATTTGGACATTTTGCAGATACTTTCCAAAATATGAATCAGTTACTCAAAGTAATATTAAGCTGGCTGTAGGAGAAATCAAAAAAATATTTTTTTGTGGGTGGCACATGGAAGTTCTCAAGTGAGGGGTTGAATAGGAACTATAGCTGCCAGCCTACCCCACAGCCACGGCAACACCAGATCCAGGCCACGTCTGTAATCCATACCACAGCTCACAGCAATGCAGGATCATTAACCCACTGAAAGAGGCCAGAAATCAAACCCGCATCTTCATGGATACTAGTCGGGTTCATTACCACTGAGCCATGACAGGAACTCCCAAAAAGTTTCATGGTTAAATTCTATTTCTATATACCTACGAAGCACACTGGAAACTGAAATTTAAAAACATGCATACAATTTAAAATACCTCCCAAAACATGAAAGACTTAGGGTTATTATGTAAGTAATTAAAGACACCTAAAAAATGGAAAAACATATCATGTTCATTGACTGAAAATCACAACATTATGAATATGTCAGTTGTCCTCAAATTCATTTATAGACTCAGAAAAATCCCAATTAAATTCAAACTCAGGAGTTCCTGTGGTGGCTCAGCAGGTTAGTGTGTTTGTTAGGATGCAAGTGGGTTAAGGATCTGGCATTTCCACAAGCTGTGGCACAGTCACAGATGCTGCTCAGAACTGATGCTGCACTGCTGTAGTGCAGGCCTGCAGCTGCAGCCCCAATTTGACCCCTAGCTGGGGAATGTTCACGTGCTGCAAAAGTGCAGCCGTAGAAAGGAAAAAGAATATAGCTCATATTTTTTTGGGGTGGGGAGAGTGAGTAGAAATGGAGAATCTGATTTAATATTTCACGTAGAAATACAAAGACCTAAAAGAGTCAAATCTATCTTGACAAAGAAGTACAAAAAATATGAAGCCTCGTTTTGCCTGATTTTGTGTTAGTGCTGAGAGCTGGTATTGGTAAGGATAGATATACAGATCAGTGCAAATCAACTTAAAGCATGTGATGAATTGCTTTTCTTTTTTTTTAATTTTAATTTTATGGCCATACCCATGGCATATGGAAGTTCCCAGGCCAGAGAATGAATCTGAGCCATAGCTGCAATCCATACACTTGCAGCTACAGCAATGCTGAATCCTTTAAGCCACTGTACTAGGCTGGGGATCAAACCCACAACTCCAACAGAGACCTGGGCTGCCACAATCAGATTCTTAATCCACTGAGCCTCAGCAGGAACTCTCTGAATTGTTTTTTAATCAGGGCACCTGGGTAATTCAATAAGAAAAGGATAGTTTTCGACAAACTGGGACAAAAGAATTGGATATCTACATGGAGAAACCAGACAAGAACACCACGAGAAAAAGAAAATTACAGATCAACATCCCTGACAAACATAGATGCAAATAACTTCACAGTAGCAAAGCAAACCCAGGCCAAAATGGCAGAGTAAATAGACCCTGTGCTCACCTCCTCTCACAGTACACCGAGATCACAACTATCTGAGAACAACCATTGAGGGAAAACCCTGGAATCTACCAGAAAAATACCTTCTACAACAAAAGACACAAGGAATACAGTAAGACAGGTAGGAGGGGAGGACTCATGTTAAACATCAAATGTGATACCCCCTTGGGTGGGTGAGCCACAATCTGATGAATTATATTGCAGAAGTTCTTCCACAGGAGTGAGACTTCTGAGCCCCACATAGGGCTCCCCGGCCTGGCGGTCTGGCACCAGGAGAGTGAGTTCCCAGAGCATGTGGAATTTGATGGCCAGCAGGGCTTCATTGCAGGAGCCCCATGGGATCGGGGGAAATAGAGACATTACTCTTCAAGAGCACACACAAAATCTCATGCATACTGGGACCCAGTCATCTGATAGGAGCCTGGGTCAGACCTACCTGCTGGTCTTGGAGTCCCCTGGATAGGCAGGGGACAGCTGTGGCTGAGCCTGGGGACATGCAACTGGTGCTGGGAATATTTAGGAACGTTCTAGCATGTGAACACTGCTGCTGGCACCTGTCATCTTTGCTCATTAGCATCAAGACCTGGTCCCACACAACAGCCCATAGGCACCAGTGTTGGAATGCTTCAGGCCAAACAACTAAACAATCAACTGGGAGCAGACAGAATGCCTAAAGATTTCCAGAGACCACAGCCCTCTCTAGACATAATGCTATACACAGCCCTGTCCACCACAGGCCTAAGAACCAACCCTACCCACCAACGGGCAGGTAGGGATTCTTTCCTTCAGGAAGCCTTCACAAGCCTGCAGACCACTCTGACACACCAGGTAGCAGACACCAGTTGCAAGGAAACTATGATCCTACAGCCTGAATATTCTCTGGGACCAGCTAGGCCATGTCTCTGCCCACCAGCAGGCCAACACAACCTTCAGAAAACCCTGGAGTGCATAACCAACTGTGTGAGAAACCACCACGACCACCCCCCCAAACTGAAATGAGCTCTGGAATCCTTGCAGCCAGACTCTGTGAACCAGCTCTGACTTCCAATAGTCCAGAACGAACCCCAGGGCCTGGCTTCACCTGTCACAGTATGGGCAACATCCTCAGAGTTTTTGGGACCCAGACTCCACTCACCAGTGAGCCAGCACTTGCCTAAGTTTCCCCTAGGTTTCCTCAACCAACTGCTTTATAACCAGACCCCAATAAACAGTGGTCAGAGCATTCACACAAGGCAGTGCCTGGCAACCAAGCAGAATAAGGGCCAACCAAATCTCCCAGATAGCCCACATCCTCATCCCCCTGCCCCCAACAGTAGGACCCATGCAGACCTCTAAGGGGAAACTCCTAGAGCACATAGCTTGGATGATGAGAGGGGAGTGCACTGCTGGAAAATATAGTACCTCTCCTTCAGAAGGCCACTTCTCCAAGGTCAATAAATGTCCCTAATCTACCACATATATAAAAATACAAACAGCAACTTGGACAAAATGAAGCAGCAGAGTAATAGATTCCAGATGAATGAACAACAACAACAAAGCCCAGAAGGGATTGACAGGTGCACACTGAGGTATATGGAATGACTAGCCAATGGGTACCTGCTGTATAGCAAAGGAACTCTACCTAATGTTATGTGACAATCTATACGGGAAAAGATTCTAAAAATGAATGGGTGTGTATATGTAAACATTCACATATACACACTTTGCTGTACAGTAGAAATGTTCACAACTTTGTAAATCAACTATATTTCAATAGCATTTTAAAAAATGAAGATGAAAAGAAAAAAACCCCAGAAGGTCTAAGTGAAGTGGAGATAGGCAATCTAACTAAGAAAGAGTTCAGAATAATGATTAAGAAGATAAGCAGTGAATGCAGGAAGAGAATGGATACACAAAGCAAGAAGTTATAAATTTTTTAACAGAGTTAGAAAATACAAAGAACAACCAAATAGAGATGAAGAATACAAGGACTGAGAAGAAAAATACACTAGTAGGTATCAATAGTATGCTAAATGATTCAGAAGAATAGATAAGTGAGCTAGAAGACAGATACTGGAAATCACTGGCACTAAGCAAATAAAAAAGAACAAAAGCAAATGAGGACAGTTTAATGATCCACTGGGACAACATCTACAGCACTAATATTCACATTATAGGGAAAGAAGTAACAGAAGAAAGGAAAACAGAACACACAGATCAAAAGAAATAAATACAAATTCAATTTAAAAAATGTGGCAAAAGGAACATAGAAAGTTTAAAAATTTGGGGACAACTAAAGTTATAAAAAAATGCAGTCTAGAGGAGTGGAACAGCTAAATGTAATGAGGTATCCTTGGACAGAAAGAGGCCTATTAGGTAAAAACAAAGGAAATCTGAAAAACAGTAATCTGAAAATAAATGATGAACTTGAGTTAATTTTAAAATATGCAAATAATTTTAATCACAGTAATGTTTAAGGGGTAATCTTAAAAACCAGATACACAGAATAATAAATTAAAACTCCATGTAGATGTCAAACTTAATAGTAAAATAAACTAAATGAGGATAGAAAAGTATCAGGAAAATAGTAATTAAAGGAGCTAGTGTCTGCATAAATATAGATATAGATATATAAAAATATAGATATGTCACACCAGATAGAGTTTAAAACAGAAAGAAACTTTAAAAATAAAGAAATTCAGTGTCTGAAGGTAAAAATTTAACTTTCTAGGAAGATAGCAAAACTGTAAATAAGTTTGCACTATGTAGAATAACTTCAAAATTTATAAAGCACGAGTTGAGTAAATTACAGTGAAAATTAGGCAAATTCAACTGCACACTTGGACTATCAATCTTACTTCTCAAGTACTAAGAGTTCAGGAAATCAAAATTTTTAAAAATACAGAAGATTTGCATCACTAACTTAAAAACCGTAATATAATCAGGGTATACAGAGTTTTGTTCCTAGAAATTACTGACCTTTCAGAGTCTTGGGCTGTTATGGAAAACCCCCCCCCCCAAAAAAAAAAATGCTCCACTCTGCGTAACTGTATGAAGGCAGGTATGACAAATTTCAGTGATTAACTACCTTTCCCAGTACACCTGGGGAAAAAAGATACTAGCCAATAACCAACAACATGCCAAAGATTAGGATTAACTCAGTTCTATGAAACCAAGTTAAAATACATGAAGCTCTGCAGTTGCAAGGACTGAAGCTAGGCGATGAGGAGGTGAACAGCAGCATACAGGTGACTCCAACAGCTCAGAGAATCCAATTCAGTTACTTTGGGGGAATTCAGGGATGGTTTAGGTGATTAACAGTATTACTGCTGGAACTGATGCTATGATCTAGAAAGGTGGGTCTTGCTGTTCGTGTTTACACAATAAAGAAAATCTGCTTCTTTCAGCCATGCTGCACTTACCCCACTCTTAAATTCTTCAAACGCTTCACATTCAGTATGTCAGTTGTGATAGTTCTGTAACTGCCCACCTGAGATCTTTGACTAAATGGTACAGCACTTTAAAAAGCCCTCCCCTTTTATATCACGTCTATATTTATAAAACCACGCGACAAACACAAAAGCAAATCTTTAGGTGAGTTTCTCACTGACCTCTGCAGTGCCGCAGTCACACTGCTCACCCTCCTCCAAAACTCCATTCCCACACGTGGCAACTCGTCCTTGGGGAACCACTTTGGAAACTGTCCGATTCTGCAGACATTCAAAGTCAGGCCGTGAAACTGTACTTTTAAATTCATCCATGCTGCAGCTGCTAAAAAACTTCACACCACGGGAACGTCTAAAATTAAATTATTTTCCTCAGATAAATGGAATAAAATAAGTATCAAAGTAATATCCTTCAAGAACATGCTACGAATTCTGTGCTACTTCACCTTACGGAAGAGCCAAGATGTAGCGAGTGTTTTTATTTTTAATACAACTAGCAAATAAGAAATTCATTTCTATTGTAATTCGGTAGAATACATACCTAATAAGTTGAGGAAATTAAGGTGACATGAGTTAGAATATATTGAAACAAAACAGTCCTTGGTTCACCAAAAGCTCTCTTTAAGTAGTATGTCTTATTATTTATTATTTTCACTATTATTGTCAATATCATAATTACAATAATTATAAGAACATTAATTATCATTATTATTTTACATTAATTACTACATCATCATCATTATTAGAAGAACACTAATTATCACTAAGAAAAATCACACATACCAGGGATAATACAGAAAGCTGAAGGAATAAATGAGGTTTGAGTGTATTAAAAGTCAGGATTGGGAGTGCCCATTGTGGTTCAGCAGATGATGAACCCAACTAGTATCCACAGGGGTGCAGGTTCGATCCCTGGCCTCACTCAGTTGTTAAGAATCCAGAGTGCACAAGCTGTGGGGTAGGTTGCATATGCAGCCCTGATTCGACCCCTAGCCTGGGAACTTCCATATGTCACGTGTGGCCCTAAAAAGCAAAAGCAAAAAAAAATACTTTGGTAATGAAATTAATTTAAATATTTTAATACTGAGTATAGGCATTCCTGTTGTGATGCAGCAGAAACAAATCCGACTAGTATCCATGAGGATGTGGGTTTGATCTCAGGCCTCGCTTAGAGGGTCGGGGAAGTGGCATTGCCATGAGCTGTGGTGTAGGTCACAGATGCGGCTCAGATCTGGCGGTACTGGCGTGTAGGCTGGCAGCTGTAGCTTCAATTTGACCCCTAGCCTGGGAACTTCCATATGCCACAGATGCGGCCCTAAAAAGCAAGAAAAAAAACACTAAGTATATAAAAGGTATAAACCTTAGATTTATTTTCATATTTCTATATTTCTAAGTGCATGGTTTAATACGTTTTTTAAAATTTGTAATTCAAACTTAGAGAAATGATACAAAAGTACAAACAATAAATTTGCTTCCTGAAAAAGTCAAGTAAGTTACCAATGGTATTCCCTGATCACTCTAAATAGTTTAATTTATAAAATCTCACATAGAAATGAATTCTCTTAAAACAGACCTTCAATATCGGGAAATAATAATAACATTACTAATGTCAAACTCACATTCAAATCTCTCTCCATCACAGTTTTGGCACTTTATGGCAAAAGGATCCAGTTCAGAATCAACCATGGCATTCAGTTCTCAGGTCTCCTTAGTTGACTGCATTTTTTGATGAATTTCGTGACATGGAAAAGTTTTATAATCACAGGCTATTTGGTAAAATGTCTCTCAATTCAGTTTATGAAATGTTGCACCATACACTGAAGTTATGCATCTTGGCAACCTCATCACAGAAGTGTTGCTGAGCCGACTTCATTATGTTCTAACAGACAGCACACGGTTTCGATTTTTTATAATTTGGATAAAATCACTTTAACTGTTAGATTAAGATGTGTCTGCCAGTATTCACTCTAACATTTCACTTTTTCCTTTTCAGTTAACAATTATTTGGAGGGAAGTTTCATGTAAATATCTTCTTTCTAATGACATTTCCTTAACAGTTTTTGTTTTTCTTTTTTGGGGGATTTTTCTTCGGCTGCACCTGAGGCATGTGGAAGTTCCCTGGCCACGGCCAGGGATGGAACCTGTGCCCCAGTTGCAACTTGCATCACAGCTGTGGCAACACTGAGTCACTCTGCCACGAGATGTTCCAAGCTCATTTGTATTTTGTCTGATGCCCTGGAATCAGGAACCCAATTTCTCCAACTTTGTTCTCAAGATTGCTATGGCTATTTGGGGTCTTTTTGCAGTTCATTTCAAATTTTAGGATTGTTTTATTTCTCTGAAAAATGCCACTGGAGTTTCAGTAGGGATTATATTGAATCTGCAGATTGTTTTGGATAATAGAGACATTTTAACAATATTAATTCTTCCAATCCATGAGTGTGAAATAATGTTCCATTTACTTGTGCATTCTTTAATTTCTTTCATCAATGTCTTATGTTTCTCAGTTCAGAGCTTTCACCTTCTTGGTTTTTAAATTTATTCCTAGGTGCTTTATTCTTTTAGATGCTCTTGTAAATGAGACTGTTTTCCTAATTTCTCTTCCTGATAGTTTATTATTAGTGTGCAGAAACACAAGAGATTTTGTATATTCATTTTGTATCCTGTAATTATACTGAATTTATTACTTTTAACAGTTTTTGGTGGCATCTATAGGGTTTTCTAGGTGTAAAATCATGTCATCTACAAATGGTGATGGTTCTAGTCTTCCTTTCTTATTTGCATGACTTTACCTTTTTCACCTGCCTAATTGTAGGACTTTCAATACTATTTTGAATAAAAGTGGCAAGAATATGTATCCTTGTCTGCATTTCAGATGTTAGAAGGAAATTATACATCTTTTCACTACTGAATATTATGTTAGGTGTGGTTTCTCATTATGTAAGTTTTTATACCTACTTTGTTGAGAATATTTATCATAAATGGATGCCAAACTTTTTTCAAATGCTTTTTCTAGATCTATTGAAATGATCATATTATTTTACAAATGGGGTGTGTCACATTGACTGAGTAGGTGTTAACCTACTCTTGCATCCTTGGAATAAATCCCACTTGATCATGGTACATGACCCTTTTATGTGCTGTTGAATTTAGTTCGCTAGTATTTTGTTGAAGAGATTTGCATCTATGTTTATCAGGGATATTGGCATATAATTTTTCTTTTCTCGTGATATCTTTGTCTGTTTTGGTATTAAGATAGTGCTGGCCTCATTAAAAATGTTCCTTCCTCTTCTACTTTTGGGAAGGCTTTGAGAAGACTTTTTACTAATTGTTCTTTAAGTGTTTGGTATGACTCACCTGGGAAACGAGTGGTCCTCAGCTTTTGACTGCTGTTAAGGTTTTTGATTCCTGATTCAATCTCCATAGTAGTAATCACTCTGTTCAGATTTTGTATCTCTTCATGATTCAGTCTTTGGAAGGTTCTATGTTCCTTCGAATTTATCCGTTTCTCCTAGGTAGTCCAAATGGTTCACAGATAATTGTTTATAGTAATCTCTTATGATCCATTTTGTCTACGGCCATACCATCCTGAACACACCTGATCTCGTCTTATGATCCATTTTTTTGGTGGTATTGGTATAAGCATATCTTCTAGTTTGTCATTTTTAAAATTAGAGTGCTATCTTTTTCTTAAAAAGCCTAGCTAAATGTCAAATTAAAAAAAAATTCAAAGAACTATCTCTTGGTCTCATTTTTTTTTCTATTATCTTCTTGTCTCTTTTCCTTTCCTTTGATCTACTAACTTGGACTTCATTTTTTCTTTTTCTAGTTCTTGGAAGTATAAAGTTAGGTTTCTTATCTGATCTTTTTATTATTTTTTTGACATAGGCATTTGTCATCATGAACTTCTACTTAGAACTGCTTTGTCTGAATCCCATAATTGTGGTATGCTGTATTTCCATTCTTCTGATTCTTAAGGTCCTTTTTATTTCTCTTTAATTTCTTCAGTGACACACGGTTGTTCATAACATCTTATTTAGTCTGCACATGTTTGTGAATTTTGCAGTTTTCTTCCTTTAATTTCTTCTTGTCATTGATGCCATTGGTGTTAGAAAAGATGCCTGATACGATTTCTGTCTTTTTCAGTTTGTGGAGTCTTATTTTGTGACCTAACATATCATCTATCTTGGAGAATATTTCACCTGCATTTGAAAAGAATGCGAGTTTTGTCTCTTTTGGGTAGAATCTTCTTGTAAATATTTTAGTTAGTTATTTTTACTACTTTTGACTGTTAACCTTCCTATCATGTTATAAATGATTAATCACCCACTTTACATATTAGATTATTATGAATTTCACTATATATTTACCTTTACCTTTGAGATACATACTTCGTATGTTTCCCTAGTACTAAATAGTGCCTTTTCTCCAGATTAAAGACTTCCCTTTATTACTCATTCTAAGGCTGATCTAGTGGTGATCAACAACTGATTTAGCTTTGGCTTGTCTGTAAAACTCTTATCTCCCCTTCATTTCTGGATGGCAACTTGGCCAGGTAAAGTATTTTTTTTCCTTCAGCAAAATGAATACACCACACTACTATCTACTGGTAGGTAATCTGTCTGCTGAAAAAGCTGCTCATGTCCTTATTAGGGGTGCCCTTGTATGTAACAAGTTGTTTTCCTCCAACTGCTTTCAAGACTCTCCTTGTCTTTAACTTCTGAGGTTTTAATTATGATGTTTCTTGGTGTGGGTCTCATTGAGTTCATTTTATTTAGAATTCTGAGCTCCCTAAATCTAGATGTCTGGTTCCTTCCCCAGGTTGGGGAACATTTCTATCATTATTACTCCAAATGTGCTTTCTTCCTCTTTCTCTCTCTCTCTACTGGGACCCATATGTGAATGTTGGCCCACCTGATGATGTCCCATAACTCCCTTAAGTTTTGTTCTTTATTCCTTTTGCTGCTCTGATGGGATGAGATTGACTGCCTTTTTGTTGAGTTCACTGATCCTTTCTACCACTTCTTTTCATTTACTATTGAAATACTTTATTGCATATTTCAGTTCAGTGTTTGCCTTCTTCAACTCTCTGACTTCAATTTAGCATTTCCTTATATTCTCAATATCTTTGTGGATGTTCTCACATCCATTCATCCATGTTCTCACATCTGTTCACCATTCTTCTGATACAGTGAGCATTTTTGGACCATTTTGAATGCTTTATCAGATAAATCATTTGAGAAGTCTTTTCTTCTGATGCTTTATCTTATTTTTTTAGAGTGTATTCCTCTCTGTCTTCATTTAGCTTACTTCTCTCTTTTTTTAATCTAATTCTTTGCAGTAGATAAAAGGGCCATTTCTCCCAGTCTTGAGGGAGTGGTCATGGATTAGATGAAACTCGCCATTCAGCCTATCCTAGATTTAGTTTTCCTCTTCAATTTTTTTCTAATTGTCTACATATTCTCTTTTATTTCTAGTGGTTTTTGTATTGTAAAGGAATGTCAAGACCAGTTACTGTGCTAAAAAGGAGGACTTCACTCAGTACCTAGGATGAATGCGATTGGAAACCAGACCTTAAGTTAGCATCCTTTAAAGTATGCAGATATATACAGTCCTATGAGATGTAAAGTTCCACTGACCAAGGGAGCCAGGCAATGGAGAGGAGTCTGCTGGGTGACATTCTAAAAATCCAGGATACCAGATGGTTGTAAAAGTTTGTCATGATGCCAGGAACCTGCTGTGAGACAGAGGGAGAATGCAAAAGTGGCATACACTGGCTTTTATCCACAAAGTGCACCCCAGTAGCCCTCTGGAGATGCATCAAACCACCTAAGAAGCCTTCCCTTCAGACGAAAGTTCTAGGATAAGCAAATAGGCCCTTTTGCAGAAAGTTGGAGATGTCCTCAGTCTTCTGTCTTTGCAGTGCCCTGTGGGTGGGAACCAGGCAAGAACTGCCTTTCTGTTTGTTAGAGCTCCATGAAACCCAGGAACATAGGCTCCCCTGCCACCAGAGCTACACGATCAAAGGATGTCTCCAAGGACAATGCACCAGACACCTGCAAAAGCCCCACTATGGAAGGCCCTGGCGCCCTAGGGTATAGCAGATGGAGGAGACTGCAGTGATAGTGATAGGGATGGAGAAGCTACAGTCCTCAGAAACCAGTGTTTCTCTAAAAGAAGCCTATTAGCTTCATAGCTGTGGACTGAGGGGCAGGTTTACTTGTGCCATATATTAGATTCCAGGTATGAGTGATATCACACGGTATTTGTCTTTCTCTTTCTGACTTACTTCACTTAGTATGAGAGTCTCTAGTTCCATTCATGTTGCTGCAAACGGCATTATTTCGTTCCTTTTTATGGCTGAGTAGTATTCCCATCATGCATATATACCACATCTTCCTAATCCATTCATCTGTCAATGGACATTTAGGTTGTTTCCATGTCTTGACTATTGTGAATAGTGCTGCAACGAACTCAGGGGTTCATGTATCTTTTTCAATGAAAACTTTCTTTGGATACATGCCTAGGAGTGGGATTGCTGGGTCATACGGTAGTTCTATGCATAGTTTTCTAAGGCACCTTCATACTGTTTTCCATAGTGGTTGTACCAATTTACATTCCCACCAACAGTGCAGGAGGGTTCCCTTTTCTCCACACCCTCTACAGCATTTGTTATTTGTGGACTTATTAATGATGGCCACTCTGACTGGTATGAGGTGCCAACTGTTTTTCAAAGCTACACATTTTGGGGGATCATTTCTCAGTTGCAGGTCTTCAAAGTTAGGGTGTCCAATGAGAGTTCACACCCTTTGATCCTCAGAGAATCTCTAGGTTTGAGGTTCTCTCTGATTGTGGGGTCACTTTGCTGGGGGTAGGAATTATGGTGAGTTTTGGTCCCATCCTATCCTTCTCTCTTGGATGTAGAAACAGGAAAAGACACTGTTCTATTTGTAGGAGTCCTAAGTTGGTTTGGGGGGGATTTTTTTTTTCCCCTGGGGAAACTGTTTTTCTACATTTGTTTTACATCTGCAGTTAATGTCGATATTTGTTCTACATCTACATTTGTTCTGCAATTATTCTCCACCTATAAAATGTAGCCATAGAGTTGGTTTGTCTGAGGGAGGACAAGAGCTCCGGTTCTTCCTCACTCACCAGCTTGAACCAGAACTCTCATAAATAATTCCTGACATCTCCCTTTCCCTCAATTCTATGAAACTGCTGTAGATAATATCAGAATCATCACTTCCCAAATATTGTTGCCAGAGCTTCTCCAGCTCTTTCCTCAAAACTCGCCAGCCCTCAACTTTAGCAGGAGTCTCCTTGCTGAAAGCGTGCTCGCCCTCACCTTTAGCAGGAGTTGAAAGGAATCTTTAAGGTAAAGAGTCCATCGATAAGAAAGAAAACTATAAACCACCACCACAACAAAAACCCCCTAGGGAACCAACTGGGACCAAGGCGGCAACGAATCTGACCTCCAGCTGACCCTGAGTCTCATTATACCTTGATTTTACTGTGTTGGCATAGAAAATGACACACCTACTGTGCCTATAACTGGACATAAAGAATGAAGGATAAGAAGAGGGTGGCATCCCACTCCCTTGAAAGAGCCTTGCCCCTTCCCTGGCAGACTGATGCCCACGCCTCCCCCCAGGACTCTCACTCTTCCTCCTTTTGTCTTTACTCTTTCAAATTAAATCCCTCTCACCCCGTGGGCAAGAAGTTGATTTGTGGATTTAGTTCCTGCTCCTCCACTCTTTGCCCACTCAATACAGTCTGTGTGGTGTGGATCTCACCTTAGGTCTCCCTACTCTGCTGCTCAAACAAAACAAAAATAGAACTTCCTCTGCCCAGGCAGAGAGCCTAGGTCCAGTACAACTTAATTCAGTAAGACTATAATGTTCTGATATATTTCACATTCATGTTATAATATAAACTCTATTGTCCATACTGCACAAATCAATTAAATTTTGTTTCACCTTTATCATAAAATCCCAATTTCTGCATCATGATTGTTTAATTTGGCTCTGCCCTACCTTTCCCATTACCTCCTGGACTTTGTCCTCTGACTCGTTGTTTAGCCTCAAAGAGTTTGACTTTCTTCTTTTAAAAACCTCTATGCCCAGAATATTCTTCCTTATAGTTAGCAGCTATTTTTTTAACCCTCCTGCATCTCCTTTCTTCAGTCTTTTGAGCTTTTAAAATTTCTGCTGTCCAAGCATCACTTGACTTGTTTACCCTGAAAAGTTTTCAGCAAGCTCTTTACATGACCAGATTCACTTTTTTCTTTTTTCTTTTCTTTTTAGGACCACACCTGTGGCATATGTAAATTCTTGGGCTGGGGTCAAATCAGACCTGAAGATGCAGGCCTATACCACAGCCACAGCAACACAGGATCTGAGCTGCACGTGTGACCTATGCCACAGCTTGCAGCAATGCTGGATCCTTAACCCACTGTGTGAGGCCAGGGTTCAAACCCTCATTCTCATGGATACTAACTGGGTTCTTAACCTGCTGAGCCACAGAGGGAACTCCCAGAGTCATTTCTTCTCTTTCAGTTCCCAACTTAAGTTTTCCCTCATAGAGAGCTTCCTAGACCACTTTACCAGAAAGTTTCTCCTCTCATGTATTCCTTTCTATTTCCTTCTTGTTGCTTATCATAAGCTGTTTTAATTTTATTTACTCTTATGTCCATTTTTTTTGTCTTTTTGCCTTTTTCTAGGGCTGCACTTGAGGCATATGGAGGTTCCCAGGCTAGGGGTCTAATCAGAGCTGTAGCTGCCAGCCTACGCCACAGCTACAGCAACGCGGGATCCGAGTCATGTCTGCAACCTACACACAGCTCATGACAATGGATCCTTAACCCACTGAGCAAGGCTAGGGATTGAACCTGCAACCTTATGGTTCCTAGTTGGATTCATTAACCACTGAGCCACAATGGGAACTCCCTTATGTCCATTTTTTACTTCTATGTCCCTGGTGGGCTAATATAAGATATGTGGCCCTTTTCAGTAGTGCTAACCATTTGTAAGACAAACTAACACAATATGTGTGACACAGTATACGCTTTAAAAATTTTCTCGATTGAATGAATTTCACCCCTAGATTCTAGTACACCACAGAAAATCATTACCAACCTCCCTCCACTTTCTTTTGATACAATAGCACTGAATATAGAATTATGAAGCACACTTCCTACACTATCAAATACTCATTACCTTTAATAAGCTTTAAAATAACTCAGGTACTTAATTAAAATATTCTTATTCAAGTTATACTGAAAGAAATTATACATCAAGGAAGACTAGAAACATCTCCCAAAAGAAGACAAAGATTTGATAAAAGCAGCAACTTACATTGCTTCAGGATTCATTATGCAGAGAGTTCCTGGACAGTAGCAATTGTAGATGTCAATTTTGTATGTTAATCCCAGGTTAATTCCAATCAACTGTGCCAAAATTACTGAAAATGTCTCTAAAGTTATCATCTTTGGATACTAAATAGAAGAAGAAAACACACACAAAAGTTTGCTTAAGTTGTTTTTTCCACCTTTAATCTTCTCAGGCAATTGTGGCCATATCACCTAAATGCATGTGCTCAAAATACTAGTATACCAGGCTCATCATTTTTTCAGAAATATAAAAAAGTTGATTTTTTTTATTCTTTTTTGAGTAACAGTGCTTTCGTTCAAATGGCACTGACAAATAACAAAATAAGAGTAATATTATTGTACGTTTTCATGACAGATGCTGATTTAATTCCGATAACCTTGAGTTTAATTGACAGTTTTGACTTCAGCAATAGTTTTATGAGAGTAAAAAAAAATTTCTTTTCTAAAGGTAGAATACTTGTCTTAAAAAAAATAAAACTTGAGAAGTAGTGATATAAGCAACACACAAAGCCCTGGTTGATAATCAGTGATGTTTCTACTACCTTATAGTTTTTTCTTTTCCAGAATGTCATAGAGTTGGATCCATACAGGTGAAGCCCTTTCAAATTGGCTTCTTTCTCTAAGCACTATGCATTTAAGTCTTCCATGTCTTTTAATTGCTTGATGGCCCATTTTTTCTTTTTCTTAATTTTTAAAATTTTTTATTTCTTACTTTTTTTAGGGCTATAACTGCAGTGTATGGAAGTTCCCAGGACAGGGGTCGAATTAGAGCTGCAGCCGCTGGCCTACACCACAGCTACAGCAAAGCCAGATCCGAGCTGCATCTGCAACCTACACCACAGCTCACAACAAGACTGGATCCTTAACCCACTGAGCGAGGCCAGGGATTGAACCCACATCCCTCATGGATACTAGTCAGGTTCTTAACCTGCTGAGCCATGACATGAATTCCTATGGCTCATTTTTTTAAACCACTGAATATTATTCCTTGGGGTTATGGATTAACCCCAGTTTCTTGATCCATTCACTGATTAAAGGACATCTTGTTTGCTTTCGATTTTTGGCAATCATAAACAAAGCTGCTATATACAATCATGTCCAGGGGCTTGTGTGGGTATAAGTTTTCAACTAATTTTTGTCAATGGCACAGTAGACAACTGCTGCATCATATGGTAAGACTACTGAATTTTATGAGATATTGCCAAACTGTCTAGCACAGTGACTCTACCATTCTATACTCCTATCAACAGGAATGAGAATTCCTATTGCTCCATGTCAATACAAAATTCATTACAAAAAACAGTATGGAGATTCCCCAAAAAGTTTAAAATGAAATTGTTATATGATCTGGCAATTTCACTCCTTAGTATTCACCCTAAGAAAACAAGAGCACTGATGTGCTTAAGTCTTGAATGAACATTTCTCCAGAAATGATACATAAAACACTAAACAGCATATGAGAAGATGCTCAATATCATTAAGAGTCATAAAAATGCAGTCAAAAACACAATGTGATATCACCGTATACACATCAGCATGGCTAACCACAACAAAAACTAACAACTGTTAGTGAGGATGTGATGAATAAAAAATACATCATGTGAAATGCTGGTGGGATTATAAAATGGTGCCACCACTATGGAAATCACTATTATGATTCATTGGGATATTAAAAATTGAGATGCCATATCACCCAGCCAAAATAATTGAAATCAGTGATTCTGCATTCCCATGTTAACTGCAGCATTATTTCATAATAGCCAAGGCATGGAACCAAACTAAGTGGCAGTGACAGATGAATGCATAAAGAAAATGCTTGTATATATGTATATAATATGTACTATTATATAACGTATATATGATATATATATAAATACTGTGAAATATTATTAAGACATAAAATGAGTGAAATCCTGGCATTATCAACAAGACAGATGAGCTTGGATGTATTATTCTAAGTGAAGTAAGCCAGATACAGAAAAACAAATATTACATGACTTCCGTTTATATGTGGGACCTAAAAATATCATCCTCACAGAAGCAGCCAGTAGGATGATGGTTGCCAAGGTTCAGAGGTGTGGAAAATGGGACAGTCTGGTCAAAGGATACAAACTTTCATTTAAGCAAGATGATAAACTCTGAAGGTTTGTTTCAGGACACTGTAAATAGTCTTAACACTACTACACAGTGCACTTAAAATAGTTAAGGTGGTAAATTTTATGTAATGTGTATTTTGCCACAATAAAAAACTGTTTAACAATTATCACACTTGAGACTTAAAGTCAAATATACAGCATTTTATAAAAACATCAATTTTATAAAAATGGCAGATGTACTCTATGTACTTTTGCTCCTTAAAGTGGAATTCAACTTTCAAAATGTGATACAATTAATGAAGAGATGGGAATAAAATGCATACCAGAGCAATTCCTGCAGCAAACCTGGGATTGCATGCCATTCCATGATATGTTGCTCCTATGTAATTAGGATGGTCCCTATAACTAAATAAGAAAAGTTTTCTTGTGCATAAAAAACACTTTAAATTATTAATAACTTAATGACCTTTTAAGAATTGGATTCCTCAATAAAGTTGTTTTCTTTAAAACATGAGTATTACATATCATGTCTAATGCTTTTAATAATTTTATATTTGAGTAATCTCCCAGAGTCCTTACAAAGTTAAGTTCTAAAGGCAACTTTAACATTGTATGATATACATCCCCAAATCCAGCAGTGCCTAGCGCTTCCTAAATTGAATCACCACTCTTGTCAACACTGGATGGGCACCATTCTAAGACGTAGCATTGAGATAGCTTATTGCCATGATTTGTACATAGTAAATCTCCTTAAAGTGCATGGAAAGGAATGGACTGGAGGACAGAAAGCAAAAGAGACAGCATGCAGCACAGTCACTAGGAAAACCAGAGATGAAACGTAGAAAGTGTCATCACTTCAGTTCTTTGTGCATTCTGCTCCTGAACTCCCAAACTTGACACCCATAGATTTATAAATGCATTCAATATTGCTTAAGATCTTCAGAACCATGTTTTTATTTTTATTTCCACCTTAAATAATCAAGTTAGTAAAAGAAAATCTATGTAAAGACTTGAAAGATACAGTGCAAGCAGTTAAATAACCCCACCTTAGTCCAGAAGAGACATACCACAAGCTCACCACATTACTATAGTCACGTTTTGTTTACCTAACCAGCTTTCTAGGCAATGATTGCGTTTTGTTAACTAACTTATCTTTTCTTCAATGTTAAAATAATGGATTCAATTATTGAAAATCTTTAAAACCTTAGAGGCCCTATGTTTTCCCAAGGCTTTTCATGTTTTCACTTCTTTATAGTTCCATGGGTAAGCAGCCCACTCTGAGGATGATGGCTTATAACAATATCAGGTTTTTACAGCTTGCATTTTTGCCAATTCAAAACTCACCTAATCTTCTTTTGAGGAGTCTTGTCACTACAAATAATGAGTTTGGGATACACTTTTGATAGTTAACCTACAGATAATCGGATATACCTTATACCAATGAAAATAAATTACTTACATCAACAAGTATGCCATATCATGGGACCTTTGAAATAAATTTTTTTCTTTCCATGACATAAATCTTTGTAGCATTTCATTAGCATCCCCATTAGTTAAAATCTTATTTTTATCTGACCAGAGCTCCAGAGAAGTTAACATAATAGTCATTTTAAGCTGGGAAAACATCTGAAAACATGAGATATATGGTTTTAGATAGTCCTAGACATAATGTTGTATACCGAAATGTAATGCTGCTACATTCTACTGACTACTTTGGGGAGATGAAATCGACTGGTGGACTATATTTTTTAGAAAAGTGCATATGCTGTTTATTCAAACGATGCTACCGTATTAACAGGAACGTTCCTTACTGAAACATTAACGTCACTACTTACACTGTTGATAAGACTAAAGACATAGACAACTTTCTCAGATGCAAGTGCCACTTCAGAGCCCATATAATCATACTGAAAGACAAAATGTATTTCTTAATCACTAGTCAAAACAACGAAACTGATACATTTAATGGATCTAAAAATGTAAAAAATCATGCAGTGCTCAAGCGAAAGGATAAAGGCAGTATCAGGATTTATCAAGGATTTTGTATGTTTTAGGTGTAAACCTAGGCACCTTTTATATTAGTCAATAATATTAAAACATGACGATAGTGATTTTCTTCCTCTTTACACAGATAGTCATTTAGGATCAAAAGTAAAGGCTCCAAGATTGCAAAAGCCATAAGGATAAGAGCTAAGACTCCCATCTCTAACGGAACTCCTAAGTCTGCTAGAGAGTGCTGCCATCTTTTGTCTTCACTCCAACAAGACAACATTAACTCCTGGCCTGCAGAGTTTTAAATGATACATTTCATTAATATGTGATAAAACATTGCAAAATAGTTTACAAACTATCATATAAAATAAAATAAAGCCATAGGAACATATACATACATATGTTTATACATTAAAACCAAGCAATGTCTATATGTAATTTATTTCCTGCTAATAAAATGACTGTACTTTTGAATTATTTTATCCATCATAATTTCTGGTGTTACTTTTATAAAAGTTACCTAAAGGTCCCAAAATTTCCTTTTATAAAAAAATTAAAACATCATGACATCCATGCGAAGCATCAGTGATAATGGACAAAGCAGGTTTTTAAATTTGCTGTCCATATGCCTTTGCTAAAATTAGCTGCATAAACAAAAAGTTCCATAATCAAATTAGTGTTCCAGGAGCTCCTGTTCTGACTCCGCAGAAATGAGTCTGACTAGTATCCATGAGGACTCAGATTTGATGCCTGGCCTTGCTCAGTGGGGTAAGGATCCAGTGTTGCTGTGGCTGTGGTGTAGGCCAGCAGCTACAGCTCCAATTCAACCCCTAGCCTGGGAACCTCCATACGCCGCGGGTGCAGCCCTAAAAAAGGCAAAAAAAAAAATTAGTGTTCCTATTAATTAGCCATTCCCCCTTTAAAATATGGAACTTCTAGACAACCCAAGCAATTATAAGGCATAAAATAATCTTACCAAAGATAGTATTAATAAGAAGGATCTTCAGTTTAGTAAAAACGGAAATGGCTTGTTCTAAAATGGAAATTGATTTAACGAAGAGTTTCACCACAGTTTGGGCTGGATCCAGAAGTATATGCAACTGGTCATAACCTAAAATTTACAGTGCAATAGAATCTTCCCTTAAGTACAAAGTTATATATTATGGCTACAATTCTATACTGATTAGGAAATCAATACCATAAATGTTGACCCACTTATGCCAACGTAAAGGTAAATAACAATATTTTTTAACAGTGAAATAAATATTTTGGAAAGAATAAAACCTATCTGCACTGCAAACAATGATTCTTTTACATATACCCTTTCAATTTAAATATAAAAAGATAAAATTAAATACATCAGTAAAGCATACCAAGGCTTTATCCATAACGACTTGAATTTTCAGAATTCTTTTCAATAGCACCTCTGATTTTTTCTGCAAAACAAAGAGCATGAATTAAAATACAACATTAAAAAGTCCTTCTGTATCATGTACATTATACTGTTTTATATATATATATGCAGACACATACAGAGGGATAGATAGACAGATAGATAGATAGATAGACCTAAAAGATATAGATACTAGAAAAATAAGGCTGATACCCACTGAGTAAATGAGCAGGAGAGATTATGAATAAAAATTCTGAGAACAAATTAGAAGCTTTTATCTTATATTTTTGATAATTAGAATCCTCAAAAAAGTGGAGTTCCCATTGTGGCTCAGTGGAAATGTATCTGTCTACCATCCATGAGGACACAGGTTTGATAACTGTCCTCGCTCAGTGGGTTAAGGATTCAGCATTGCTGTGATCTGTGGTGTAGGTCAGACTCAGCTCGGATCTGGCTTTGCTGTGGCTATGGTGTATGATGGCAGTTACAGCTCCAATTGAACCCCTAGACTGCAAACCTCCATATGCCACGTGTGCAGCCCTAAAAAGCAAAAAAAAAAAAAAAAAAAAAAAAAAAAAATTCCAACTAGGAACCACAAAGTTCTTGGCACCTTTGTGGATAACAGGATAATCATCTGGGCACTAGGACGTGGGTTTACTTCTGATCTGCTCGGTCCTGCTGTTGTACATGTATACATTGACATCGATAATACAATATGTACCACCATAGCAGAGGTCAGCCAAATACGGCCCATGTTTTCTGGAATTCTGACTGAGATTATGCTGAATCTACTGATCAATCTGTGAGAAATGAACATCTTTCTTTTGTTCCTGTGACTTAGCTAGACTCTCGAATTAGTCCTGAGAGCTTTAATGGAGATTCTATAGCACTTTCTATGTACAGAGGCAAGTCACTAAAGAAATGGGATTATTTTCTCCTTTCAAAAATGTACACCCTTTATTATTATTCTTTTTCCAACCGCACAGTCTAGGAACTCCAGTAAAATGTTGACTGGAAGTAGTGAAGGTAGACAGGCTTGCTTTATTCCTAGTCTCAGGGGTCATTTTAATCAGTGGGACTACAACAAATATACCATTGACGAGGTGATTTAAATAACAAACATGCATTTCTGACATTTCTAGAGGCTGGAAAGCTCAAGATCAAGGCACCAGCAGATGTGGTACAAGTTGCTGCTGTTGCTCGGGTTTGATCCCTGGCCCGTGAACTTCCACACGCCCCAAGAGTGGCCAAAAGAAAAAAGAATTAGAACAACCACACCAAGGTTACTATATCATCTAGACAACGAGATCTGAGACAATTTCTTGCCTCTGTTCTAATTTTACATTTTTTTATCAAAATAAAAACTTTTTTAAAATGCATGCAAAAAAATGCATGTCAAAAATGTTGCCATAATAATCATCAGCAAATTTAGTACCATTAT
Source organism: Catagonus wagneri (assembly GCA_004024745.2). Classification (NCBI taxonomy): domain Eukaryota; kingdom Metazoa; phylum Chordata; class Mammalia; order Artiodactyla; family Tayassuidae; genus Catagonus; species Catagonus wagneri. Next base: position 4,908,074 of record PVHT021183523.1, on the reverse strand, counting down.
ATTATTAGGATGCAAATTCACTAACAGTGCTACGCACACATGCATAAAATAATCGGATTTAGGGAAACAAGAATTTTGATTTTTGATTTACATGTTTATATCTATTACATTTTCTAAACATTATAGGACTAAACAAAAATATATTAAAAATGAATATCACACAAGAGTCTGTTTTATTATAATCAATATCAATTTAAAATTATTTTCCATATGTAACAAATTTCAAAGTTAATAAACTTATCAAAAGTTGCACAATGAAGATTTCATAAAAAGGGTTACTTCTGATTTCACGAGGATTTTGAAGGGCTGAGCTGCAGACTCGGTTGTAGAATAATTTTTTGCTATTGGGGAAAAATCACTCTTATTATCCTTTATCTGATAAATCATATGCTCATATGTAACTGAAGATTCCAGTGGTTCAATTCCATAACTGATGTTCTCTAACTGCAATAATCCCCTGAATATTTAAATACATAAAAGGAAATTAAAAATATAGATTTCTCAGTGATAAACATAAATCAACATTAAATATAAACATTACATAGAAACTTGATAGTGGCCTTTATAGTCTAATAGCTAAGAATCATCTCATCTTACTGGATTAACTTTCAAAACTAACCTTATACCTTCTTCTACATATGATGGCATTTAAGAATCAGCGGAGTTCTGCCGTGGCTCAGAAATGTAACTAAGCCTCATACTAGTGGCAGCTTTATCTGAATCAATTTTGTGACTGCAAACCCAAGAGACAGACAAAGAAAATAGGGAACATGATAAGAAGATGAGCAGGAAAAGAAAGTAGATCAGAAGAAAGTCAATGAAAGTATTTTTGTTGCCTTCACTGGACCCTTCAAGGAGTTTCTGAGACTGAAAAGGGTACACAGGATTGTAATCACATACAAATCCAGAGTATGCCATTACCTGAGTCCGGAACAGGTGCTAAGTGTCACGACTGAATTTGGAATCTCTCTGGCATACCCTTGAAAAAAGCAATGGCCCTACACGGGAGCATATAAAGATACATTCATGAATGACTTGAAATATCAAAGTTTCGGTTTTAGCCTTACTTCCTAGACATCATCAAACATTCAGATTTAGCACTGCCATGATATTATTCACCAGATATTCCACTTCCTGGTCATCTACCCACAGTCCTCTCCTCTTGACCTTCTTCTGCCCAGAAATAATCACAACTCCCGTCCTCTACCAAATGAATCTTGCTATGTAATTTTAAGCTTCTGATGACATCTTTCTCATCTGCATCTTCTCTTTCTTAGTCCCATTCCTTGAACATGTAGAGTCTATAAATGCTACCTCAATTAATTACCAACATTAATTTGATTTCAACAGTGACTATTTCATTTATTTTTTCTACGTTGGCCCCAAACACCTTGATTTACATTTCCTCCCTGTTTTCTCCTTGATATCTTACTATGTTGATCATCCTTAGTTCAAACTCTCCTTCCCATGGACTTTTACAACATTAGTCTTTGCAGTGATTGTTTCAGTGAATATTCCCTTCTCTCCCCTTAGAAGTCTAGTGATATCTAGAATCGGTCTTGTTCTGTTGTTAATCCTGTGCTATGAAAACTTTGGTGTCATCATATTATTGCCTAGGAATGTGTTCATATGTCCTTAGCCCCCAGACATACAGCTCCATCAGCACCCATTCACTCATCTCAATACTAGGCTTACCTCCTCTCTCCTGCCCACTGACAGTGGCAGAGCATACCCTGCACCAGGCCAAGCAACACCGCAGCCACATGTGCCTACACTGGTGCCACAAGTCTTCACAAAGATGTAGAGTATTAAACCAGGTCCCAACTCTTTACCCAGAAGTAGAGAGCATTCCAGTCTCTGCAACCCCTGGCCTTGCACCCAGTAAGAGAAAATTATCCTCATGTGGTAAGTCCCAATAGCCCTAACTTTAAGCAGCAAAAAGTGGCCTAGATAGGAACTTTCCTCACCCAGGGGCACTAGCAGAGACAGATCGAGAAGCATACTGATATCCATGGGTCCTTCATCACCCAACATCACCTACCAATATAAGATGGCTCAGGAGAAGAAGCTTTTACACTACAGGCTGCACTGGCAGAGGTTCAGTGAGCTCCAGCAGAGCCAGAAGAATAAAGCACAAGAGAATAATACTAAAAGCCCCACAAAGCTAAGTTCTCACAAGAAGAACAGACCACATGAGATCTGAACTTAATCTGGGTGACGGCCTTCCACAATAGAAGATTTCAATGTCAAGGACTCAAATGAAAACTACACACTACACCAAGAGCCAAAAATATGACAACAAAATGGGAAAAGGAAACCAGATGATGCCAACATTGAAATGAGCCAGTTGTTGGAACTATCAGATGGATTTTAAGGCAGCTGTGATAATATCACTTCAGTGAACAGTTGCAAATTATCCTGAAAAAAACAGAAAGAATAGAAAAATCTAAGAAAAGGAATAGAAATCATTAAAAAGAACAAGCAATATATATTAGAACTGAAAAACACAATAAACAAACAAAAAATCCCCTAGAAATGGTGAATTTCCTCAACTTTATAAAAAATATATTATAAAAAAACCTACAGCTAATATTTCCTTTAGTGGTGAATGACTGATTATTTTTTTCCTTAAAGGGGATGGGGAAAATTGTGAGGATGTCTGCCATCAGTATTGTTACTTGACAGTGTACAAGTAATTGTAGCAAAGCCAATAAGGCAAAGAAAAGAGATAACAAATATACAGATAGAAAAAGAAGAAAAAAGAAGTCCATATTTGTAAAAGACATGACTAAGGAGATATTTTCAAAGGATCCATAAAAACAAAAACAAAACAAACAAAAACTCTGGTATGGAATTAATATATGCCTTCTGCAAGTTTGTAAGGCTCCAAAATCAACACAAACAAATAAGGTGCATTTCTAGATAACAACAACCACATGCAAATTGAAATTAAAAATAAAATACCACTTACAATTGCAGCAAACAAACTTAAATACTTTGGAATAAACCTATGAACATATGCACAGGATCTGAATGGTAAAAATATAAAATGCTACAGAACAACATTTTAAAAAAGACGAAAGAAATGGAGAGTCTTTCTGCATTCGTGGATTGGAAAAAAATCAACAGAATAAAGAGAAAGATGTCCATTCTCCCCAAATTGCTCTTTGGGTTTAATGCTATCAGTCCAATGCTAGTGAGGTTGTTCACACACATAGGGTAGTTTAGTCTATAATCTACACGAAAAAGAAAAATGTCTAGAGTAGCTTAAGGATCTTGAAAAAGAAGAATAAAGTGGGAGGAATCCCTGTAGTCTCCAAAAATGCTGAGTAGGCAGGCAAATGTTGATAACAGGAGACTGGCAGAAGGATAGACACATAGAAGAACTGCACCGAATAAAGAACCCAGAAACATATGGCCCCCTCCCCTCAATAGCCATTTTTGATGGCGATGCCAGAGCAGCTCAACTGCAGAAAGAACAGCCTTTTTTAGGAATGGTTTCGGAACAATGACACAGACCTAGTCAAAGGGATAAATGTCACTCCAAGTCTCACACTTTATACAAGATCGTCTCAAGTGAACACACCATGACATGTAAATAAAACTGTAAGATTTAGGGAAAGAAAACACATGGCATCTTCAGGAACTCTAGAGCTACACAGATTTCTTAGGTTTGGTAGCCAAATTACCATTCCTAAAAGGAAAAGTTGATAGATTAGCTCTGGTTAAAATTTTAAAATTCTCACCAATGAGAAACCTTATAACGATGACGAAAGGACAAGTTAAAAACCGGGACAAGATATGTGCAAACCTCATCTGGCAAAGGACTTAGAATATATGAACTGCTCAGGAAACAGAACAGGAAAACCAACCAATCCAACGAGAAAACAGGTAAAAGACATAAACAGCTATTTCACGGGTAAGTACATGAAACTCTATTCAACATCATCAGTCATCACAGAAATGGAAGCCAAATGACCTGAGATAAATTTCACATCTATCATAATGGCTAAAATAAAATTTTGAAATTTAAATGCCAAAACAACAGCAATGTGTAGACAGTCTTTCATCTCTCCTACATTGCCAGTAGGAAGTAAGCATAGTACAGCCACTCTGGAAAATCGGTTGGGAATCTTTTTCAAAAACAAATATACATTCACCGTATGCTCTGGCAATGATATTCCTGGGCACATATCCCAGAGAAATTAAAAAAAAAATCACAGCCACAAAACAAATTGCTCGTGAATGTTCACAGAAGCATTATTTTCAATCCCTAAAGACTGCAAAGAACCCAAATCTCTCTCAGTTGGTGAAGTGGGAGAATAGCTAAACCTGGTGCTTCCCTGTGGGAAAGTGGTTATTTAGGAATTCAAGGTTTTAAGAATAGATTTCATATGACTGAGATATTCTCTTACTTCTCTCAGTTTTAATAAGTTGTACTTTTCCAGGAGGTTGTCCGTTTCACCTAAATTACCAAATTCATTGGCATAATGCTCTGATAATACTCCAAAAAGTCATTTTATTTTCTGTGTGACTAGAAATATCTTCTTTCATCACTAATATTGGTGGGGTTTGTTTTTGATCTAGACAAGTCTTATGGGGGGGGTGTTATTGATTGCATGAGTCCTAAATAATTACATTCAGAGCTTCACTTGTGCCATTCTTTTTCCTTTCTCTACCTCTTGGATTTCTGAACTGATTGCATTACTGCCTTCCTCTGCTAGGCTTTAACCCTCTGGAGAGTCTCTCGGTTTGTTTTGGAAACACGAATGTAACGGTCACGTTCCTTCATCTTCTCCTTGTGGGTTTGAGGCTCTGAGAATGGGTTGGTAAGAGCATCTCTTACTCTGGAGCTTGATCTTTCCTCCTAAAGCTGAGCCTTTGCATCTCAGCTGAATGCCTGGGGTTTTAGCAGGGCCACTCGACCTTGCTCGGGCTGAAAATCCGACATCTCCCAGCACTCGTTCATCTTTAGTATTTTCTCCATCTTACTCTCTACCGTTCGGTAGACTCTTAGCCTCCACATATGCAGCCTAATCCTTAGTCAGGGAAACAAGGACGATTCCTCTCCCCTGAAAAAACCTGCATCCCATAGCCCTGCCTTATCTCTGGTCCTGCATCCTGCAAGTTCCAGCTGCGTCAGCACCCTTGAAATCCAAACGCTTAAAGAGTCCTGCTTGGTTGCACCCGGGCTACAGTTCAGACACACGATATCCCAGCCAGAGGGCTCGGTTCATTGTGAGACTCACTTTCTTTCTGTCAGAGAGAAAATCCTGATTTGGTTTTCAATTGTCAAGTGCCTGAAAACAAGGGCCTCACAGATTCTGTCCGGCTTTCTACTTGTGGGATGAGAAGGACAAATATATCTGCCACCATATTAGGAATTTCATTCTCTTCCAGTCGCAACGTCACAACAGAATCAGACCAGTCACTCACATTTGCCTCTTCCTAACCATCTATTCCGGCGAAGTAAGTGTCTGACACTAAAGCTGACTTTCTCACATATTTTCAATGTTTCTTGACTCTGCATTTGGGAATAGAATTCAAATTCCCATGTTTCCCATGTAAGCCTATTCAGGTTCTGCAGCCAATATGCTTTCACAAGCTCACTTTCCTTCGCTCTTTCTATACAGGGGCTGCCCCCGTCCGCTCCACTGCTCAGGTCCTAGGGTACTGCCATCAAAATCTCTCCCTGGGTTTAATGGCTTCTTAACTCCTTTCCCCACTTTTTTCCCCTTCTCAAACTCCAACTAAGACTTCCAGATAGTTTATATGACCTGTTCAGGTAACTGATTCCTGAGTTCTCAGTTTAAAAAGTAGTTATCCTATTCAACATGCTTTCATAGCAACTGCCACATAATATTGGGGTTTGTGCCCAATAATTCTGTGGAGTATAAAGCATTATTCTTCTTACCACCAATGGCTCCTTCACCCCATAAAAATATCAATCTGCACAACATAAAGTAAATTTACCTTTGTAAATGAAGAATCTGGATACAGAATCCCTGACTTGTTATATGAATATACCAGGAAACCAGAGTCTAAAAATGACCTAATTAACCAAAATAAGAATACTTCATGTAAGAACAGCATTAGTAAAAGTAACTTACAGGATCATGAGATTAAACAAATTTACTTTCCATTGGATAAGCTCAAAAAAGCAAAAACTTATTGGCCTTTTTGCTCAATCATCAAGCTTTCTTTCTGATAGCACAGTGTGTATAGGAGAGAAAATAATAACCAGGATAACCAAATACCAGTGTGGTCACTGTCATGACACAGACTAATGTCCAGTTAAGTTCAGGACTTCCAGATTCCCACAGCAAAGTTTTCTCATAGATTAAGCCATCAGCACATCTCATGGCGTAAATCTGTTAAAGTTTGCTAACAAATAGCCATGGATTGATAAAAAAACAACCCCCCCCAAGTGCTTTTTTCATTAGCTTGTTTTCATGAGGTTACACTGTGTTAAAAAAACAAGCAAACAGAGAAACAAATAACCCCCAAATTCCCAGGGACTTAAAATGATAACAAATGTTTTTCACAAGGTTACTGCAGGTTCAGCTCCGTCCTGCCTCCATTCTGGGACCTAGGACAAGGCACGATCCCTTCATGAAATATGCTTCTTTCACAGCAGGAGGAGAAAAATTGTAGAAGCACAAGAGAGTTCTTAAAGCCTTTGATTAGAAGTTAGATTCTTGGGTTTTGCCCACATTTCATAATTTAAATTACTTCCATAGAAAACCTGATATAAACATGATAGGAAGCTATATTCTTCTTACAAAACCGGTGGTGATTATCACAGAGCAATCTAACACCATTATTTATTAAAGGGATGAGACGGGCTGGGACCTGGGGCCTTGGATCCTTGGCTGCAGCGCCTGCAACCAGACAAATGTTTTCTGGGGCAACAGAATATACAGGAAAGCAAAATACTGCATGCGTGAGCAGTCTGGGCAATTATGAACAATAGGATACAAAAAGGTCCCAACCAGCTGCTCCTTCTGAGGTGCCAGGAGCAAAAGCAGGGTCTGTGCATGATCCCTGAACACAGCACCACTAAGGGGGTAGGCAGACCACCTGTCCACCCCCACCTTCACTCCACTCGAGGACAGTCCACCCTCCACGGAGAGCGAGCAAGGGAGCCTGTTACCTGTTCTCGCTCCCTCCTGCCTCAGCGCCAGTCCCAATGAAGTCTGGCCTGAATGCCTCCTCTGGTCACTTATTAATGTCTAACTGATTAAAGAGTCCAAGGACCCTAATCCCTAATGGGGCCACTGGGCTTTCTCAAGATTTCCAAACACCAAGAAGCATCTGAAGGCCAGAATGGAAGCCAAACTGGAGCATTCACAGAGTACCCTTTTCACCACCGCTTTCCTTTTCAGATCTCCTCTCACGCTTTTTCTCTGTTTTTATTGATGGGTAGCTGCTTTACAACTCTGTGTTAATTTCAGGCGTACAGCAAAGTGATTCAGTTATAGATGTGGATACAGAGATAGACTTTTTCAGAGCCTGTTATCATCCTCTGGGAAGTGGGTTAAAGACAAATATCCTATGAGGGCATTTGTCATATCCTATAGGTATCATATCCCACGATATGAAGTCTATATCATTAATATGTGGAATTTAAGACAAACCATGTGAAACTTATTTACAAAACAGGAATAGACTCACAGACATAGGAAACAAAAGGGGAAAGGGGATCAGGGAGGGAGGGATGAATTCAGAGTTTGGGATTAACGGATACACCCGGCCATAGATTAAAATATATAACAAGAACCTACTATATAGCACGGAGAACTCTATTAAATATCTTGTAATAACTTTCTCTTCTCACTCCTGAAAACTTATCCTTCAATTCAAATAACAAAATGAGAGAGCTTCTCAGTGAAAAACTGCTATTTTTCAGGTTATAGTATTCCACATATATTCAAGGAAAAACTCAAGGAATGGCCTGAACTGGTTTAGGTGCAAGCATGTAGGACATGAATTCTGGAACAGCAACAGAGCCGCATTTTAATAACTCTAAGCATGTAAATTGAGGTGGTAAAATTTAAATACAGAAGCAGATCCCATGAAGAAGTTAGAGGTTAAAAAAAAAAAAACCTTAACAGATATTTGACAGGCACTGTTAAAAGAATACAAATTTAGTTTGCAAGTTTATTCTTTTGAGCCTTTTTCCAAAATCAGACTTTTTGTTTTACACGAAACAACCAAACAGTCTGACTTAGTCAGTGACATAATGAAAACACAAAAGAACACAAAGAAAAACAACCTCCAATGAAAGGAAAGCGAACAACAAAAAGGGAGAAAGCAAAACTTGAATGTTAGATCCTAATGAAGCAGTACCGATTTTAAAAAAAACCATCTTCATTTCAAGAAAAGCCTGTAAGCTTTCAAAGCAGACCATTCCAGGGGAAAAAAGGACCCCCTCAAACTGAAACTCAAGAGAGTTCATATTAAATAACAATAAATGTATCAAAGAGAATTTTCTTACCGTGAAGAGAATTGTACGCCTAGCCAACAGAGAGAACAAACACTGGCAGAATGCACATCAAAATTAAAGATTTGATCATAGTTACAGAAAAAACTATGGTGTGGAGGACAGAGAAGTAAGACCCAGGATGAAAGCATAGATTTCCCCTAGAAGGAAAATGGTATAGGGATTTAAAACTAAAATAGACAATTAAGGGACGACTGATACACCAGGAAATATTAATGTAACACACACATGCACACACACACAAAACTTACCCACACAAAAACATGCTGGATTATTCACTAAATATAGACTATATCAAATAGCTAAAATTTATAGAAAATAAATATGACCTTACAAACTATATACATTGCCAAAATGCCATTCAATTGCGAGAACAAAAGAGATATCTGCAGACATGCTCCATCTGCATATTCCACCAGAAGAAAATAATCTGAAAGTATTTTAACCAAACAATATCTGAGTCAGCATAAAGCTGCAATAAAAAAAAAAAAGAAAAAAGAAGCCTTGCTAAAAGTAGGAAAATGCAATTCCATTGTTAGAGAAAATGAAAGCAGTGGATGCACATTTAAAATGGACAAAGAATTTTTTAAAATACCATAGGAATGTTATGCTATCACTTCAGGATCTGAGAGACACAAGAGAAGAATCTGAGACCCTATAACAGAAAATATGAATATAATGATTACAGGAAAATTTCATTTTCATAGCAATATATCTCCAAAACAAAGGAAGAAGACAAGCAATAATCTAGCAGGAATATTTGCAAGACAGACGAGAGATAAAATGTCAAACAAAATTCCCTACAAATTGATCATCGGTGAAAACAACAACAACAACAACAGAAACACAGAAAGATAAAGCCACTGACTGAAAATAAATAACTCAAAACAAATGAATACACATTAAAATCCAAAAGTAAAAAACCAAAAGCTTCAGAGAAGCAAATCAATGATAATGGTCAGTAAACACTGGAAAAGATACTGTGTGTTATTAATGACCAGTGAAGTGCATGTGACAATAACAATATAATAGCATTTGCTGTCTGTTCATGAACTGAGTTAAGATACTCGTTTTTGCTGAGAATGTAGAAAAAAGAAATGCTTTTAAATTACTGGTATGAGTAAAAACTGGTGTGAGGCTTTTGAAGGAAAAATTGTCAACATAGAGCACTTGAGAATTTTCTCATTTATAATCCATCAATTTCACTGATGCCCAAGAAGTCATGGCCAAGGGTGTCAGCAACACAGCTGTTTGTGCTGTAAATGTGGGTGGATAAATAATGAACTATATTCACTTGATGGCTACATATGCATTCTTCAAAAATGAACCCATTTTGTATACACTGTTACGAATGTATCTCAACAGGTGATATCACGCAAAATGTTTCATAACAACCACAAAACTAAAACCACATGGGATAAAATAATAAACACCTATTTCCCACACTTCTGGGTCATGTGCGGGTAGCTGTTTGTGGCCAGGCGTGCTCCCTGGTCAGGATTCAGCAGATGGAGACGTAAATAGGGCACCGGGCTGTGATCCACATGCCTTTACTCTCCCGGACGCTGGCCCAAGAGTATTCTCATGGGGATGACAGACAAAGAAGGTGGAAAGCAGGAAGGCACAGAGCTTTATCAAGTTTCTGTAGGAATTAAGTCAGCTAACAGCTCTCTGGCCAAAGTAAGTGACATGGCCACAAAATGGGCTAGTAATTTGCAAGCCCCCCCAACCAAGGTTAAATGAAAATGTGAGTCCTCCTGTTCAAAACTATTAAGAATCTCAGGACAGCAACAGAAGAGCATTAAACCAAGCACAGGGCCCTCCTAACCTTGGGCCCTTCACACCCCACCCAGGAAGTTGGCCTCGAGTAGATAAACTCAGATCCAGGGGCAGGGTGTGAGGCAGTTGGAGAGCTGTGCATACTCCACCTCTTGATGCAAGGAACACAAACTTATATGGCAAAGAGTGAAGAGACAGAGAAAGGTAAAGAACTGGGGTCACTTTTGTGCTTCACCCTCTTCAGGTCCGTCTTTACTAAGCTTCTGATCCACCATAATAAAGTGCATAATGGAATGCCCAATATTGTGCCATTTATGTCTCTTTAAAGGAATCCACAAAATACTATGATTTGCATTGGTCTTTAGATGTATAGATGAGTGAAGTTAAAAATATGACAGAAGAATATGTGTCAATACCATAACTGCAGTTAGTGCAGGGGAGTGAGAGGATTGAAGAGGTCTGGGCATAGGAAAAACAGACTTCACTGTTATGGCCACATACACATCTTTTTTTTTAAGATGTAGGAACAATGCTTATGTGTCCATCATTCATGGTTAAGAACGTGTTTCTATTATTCTCAGAATTTTCCTTTTTAAATTTTTTTTTCGTTCTTAGAAAAAAAGCAGTAGAAAAAAGGAGAGTGCTAATATAAACCGTGGACCAAGGAATGATGTGTCAATGTAGGATCATCAATTAAAACAAATATATCACACTGGTGTGGGATGTTGATAATGGAGGAAGCTGTGCATGTGTGAGGTTGAGTATATATGGGAAGTTTAGAGAAATGGCCAAGAAATATTTAGAGAAATCATCTGGAGAAATACAATCTGACCTTAAGATGGTATATATTTTGGCAAATCATGTATGCTTTTGGAAATCTAAGCTGCTGTTGCCTTTTCAGACAATAACTGGTCATATCTCTCCAAATCTTGACAAGTTACAGGATGTGAGTAATAAAGAATGCCTACTACAGAGGTGGTTGTGAAAATTAAATGAGTTACTACAAGCAAATTACCTACAAAATGGTATCTGCTCAATAAAGGTCAGTAACTTTTGCTGTTTTCATCATCGTCATCACCTACTATTATTAGCATTCCTCCTTCTTGATCCAGACACCCTTTTACTGACTTCAAGTCTGTGAAACAGAATCTCTATTATGCATAAATACAGATAAGGATGTTTATTCCAGGAATCTATAGTGACAATCCCTGAAAATAGCTTCATTATCTACCAATATTACATATCATGGGATATTATCTACCAATATTACATATTATGGGACTTCATCTGGTAAAAATGGGTAAAAAATATATACACATAGAGTTAAGCATGTAAATATAATTACTAAACAAGACCTGACACTTGCAGAACACTATTTCCATTAGTGTCAAAAAATAAAAAAAAAAGAAAGAAAAAGATTTTTTTGGTAAGGTTCTACACGCTTGACTTAAGGTAAAGATAAAATTTTGAATAGAAATCATGGAATGATACACACAGGTTATTGATACTGGTTTCCTCACAGAGTGAAAATGGAAGAGATTAAAAATATGTCCTAGCAAAATGAGCTAAAACTACAGTGTAATATCAAGTAAAATGCTTAAATCATAAATTACATAAAATGACATGAACAAAATTCATCATGGACAAATAAAATTATTCTTTTAAGGGTGGCAATTGTAAATACATTTTAAGGACTTACATAAATGATTTTACTTTCTGATATACTTTAATACTGACATCATCATATTAGAATTTATTCTAAAGATAAAGACTCAGAATTCTAGTCGGACATGAATCACAAAGAAGACTCACCATGCTGAATAAATATAATATCCATGCCCTGGAATATTTAGACTCTAAACCTGGGCTCAATTTAAGACACTGATTGTAAACGTTAAGACACTGAAAACAACTGTATGAAAAGAATGGCCGCTTACTGTTTTTCAAGATGGAGAGTGAACGTTTTCATGTTAATTTTGATGGCATAAGTGACCTACAACAAAGTATTTGGAGAGAAATTAATTAGGTACTTCAAATTCTTAAGGTCAAAAGCCCTAATTTCTTAAAATGCTTGTAATTGTCTGCTCAACATAGATTGTATCAGGAGTCTATCAAAATTTTAAAGAGATAGATAGATAGATAATTATAGGACTTTTTGTTCAATCTTGGAATTGTGACAGAATTAATCATAATTAAACTTAAATAAAATTAAGGGGAGCCTAAATCTATTTCAAAGTAACAGCATTTTGTCATTAGCAGTTGAGTATCATAATCAGTTTGTAACTTAAAATGATTACATTTAGAAATGTTGAGTAATCTTGGAAGAAACTTGAATTTTATTATTTTTTCCTACTCTGCAGTTTCTAGAACTATTACCTTGAAAAATAAATTATACAGAGCGTCTGTACGTCCGTTTTTTAATATTCAAGAAGTATCCCCTAGTTGGGAGCGCTATGTGCAGACAGTCTTCCCCTCCCAGTCTTCTAGGAACAGGGAACCAAAGAAGGTCACCTCACACCAAGGCACAGTTTTGCGGAGACAGTCCCCGTTTCATGAGAAGCGCCTTCATTCCAACTCCAGGTATTCTGATGAACCGTGCCAGCTTCACACTTTGATGAGCCTCAGTTCAGTCTCCCTTTTCCCACTATGGCTTCTCTCTCTCTCTCTACCACAGGGGCTCATTCCAAGGACAGACCCTAAGAACCTATCTTTATATGAATCTTCTCGGAGATTGAATCCTAAAGAATTCAATCGGTGATATCATCATAAAACATATGCCTTCTTTAAGGCACAGCATGTGGTTAATTCTGGAAAACATTCTGCATTGGCAAAAAACATCACTCTTGTCATTGCGTGCAGTTTTCTGCATATGGCTTTTTAAATTTTATTGTATTCAATCTTCTATAACCTTATGTCTAGTGAAAAAAAGGTGTGTTGGCATCCCCCCAAATTACTGTGACATTGTTTCTTCTTTCTCCTTGGAATCTGTACTTTTTGGCCTTACATATTTTGGAGCTTTGTTGTTGGGTGCAAATAGACTTAGCATAGTGATAGCTTCAGGGTAAATTGGTTATTTTATCAAGAATAACGTGTCTTTTATCCTAAAAGTGCTTCTGACTTTAAATTCTACTTTAGTATTCACATGGTTGCAACAGCTTATGTCTGATATGTTCACTTCTGTATTTTTAACTCTTGATCCATTTTTATGTTAACAAGAAGGGTTTTTAAACTTTCTTTTCAAATTTCTATAAAATTTAGAGAAGCATTCTAAAGGATAAAACAAGTTGCAGTTTCCAGGGATTTACTAGTATAAAGACGCCCCTAAACCTTATTTCATGGTGGGTTTCACAACTGTATTTATATACATGCAAACTATATAGGAAATATATCAACATAAGTACTATTGTTTTAGTGTCCCTACTTCATCCTGTTTGTAGGATAAATCTTTCATGTGAGGTTAAATCTGCATAATTTGTCTTCTGCAGTCTGCATATCAGATAATGGCAGCACCATATACACAGTTAATCAAGGCAGAAAATTTACTGTCCTATATTTCTTTCTTTTTGCTTCTTTCTTTTTCTTTCTTCCTTCCTTCCTTCCTTCCCCCCCCTTTTTTTTTTTTTTTGTTGTTTAGGGCTGCACCCACGGCATATGGAAGTTCCCAGGCTAGGGGTCGAATCTGAGTTACAACCGCCAGCCACAGCCATAGCCACAGCAATGAGGGATCCAAGCCATATCTGTGACCTACACCATGCTCAAAGCACCGCCAGATCCTTAACACACTGAGCGAGGCCAGGGATCGAACCTGCATCCTCATGGATCCTAGTCAGGTTCATGAACTGTTGAGCCATGAAGGGAACTCCCTGTTCTGCATTTCTTTATCTTGATTTTTTTTTTAAATGCTGTGAATCATCGAATACAATTACAATAGGCACCCTATGCTATCAGTCTGACCCTAGAATGAATGCTGTGCATATTTTAAACCGTTAAGTACGATATTTGCTATAGTCTGCTTTCGTCGGTGATGTTGTTGTTGCATAGATCCATTTAAATCACACTGAGGCTGTACTCTTCTAAAGTGAAGTACTGGATGTGCATTGGGTGAGCACATGTGTGTGTGTAAATGTGAGTGATTTTCTGAAACACTCTTTCCTGGATACATGTACGTACTTCTAAAATATGTGGTATGGTGATTTAATTTAATCATTTTTTCCCCCTCATATTAAGATAGCCTTCAGGGAAATCTTGTTGTGAGTCAGTGGGTTAAGAACCTGACTAGTATCAAAGATTTATATATCATATGCATATAGACAAGCATGATGCTATTCTTTATATATTGTTATTTTAAAATCACGTTACAAGGTAAATGTTAGTATGACCCCACTTACAAGGAATATACCTTTAAATGTACATCTTTTCTAGAAAAAAAATATATTAGACTACATATGCCATTGGTGTATTGGCCAACCACTGGCCAGGAATTCTGGTCAATTTTTTTTTTTTTCTGAGTTGGTGTTTTAAAATTGTTTTGTAATGTTCACCTATTATTTGAGCAGTGAAAACAAAACAAAACAGTTGCCCTCCCTCAGACAAAATGCCACTTGAATTCTCACTCAGAACACAAAATTTCATGAAGAGAGGATACGCATGAATTGCTTTGGGTTTTGCAGTCCAGTAAATACAAAACTCTCATATTTTTAGAGTGCTTTCTTAATTACATTCGTGTCTGAAGCCTCGCTGTCCTTGGCGTTTGTCCCAATCTTCTGTGGCACTGTGATCTGCAGCAGTGATGTTTCAGAGTCTGTGGTAAGGAAAACAGGTGTGAGTGTGAGCATTCCCAAGCAGGGCGGCGCCCTCTCCCTCTTCTCTTACCTGTCCCATCAGGTCACTCTTCGACCTTCCAAGTCCCTGAGCCTGTACACACACACCCACCCACCCACCCACACACTCATTCACTCACCACCAAAATCTTCCCGTGCAGGATTCCAGCACGAGGCTCCCGTGGAAGTGGGAGTGGTATTACTCAGCCACCGTCCAGACACTCTCGGGGCTGATGCTGGACCTCAGCCCTGAGCAGGTGAGGAAGGGCTGTCCCAGGACCCCTTCAGGGCTCCCTCCTGCGGGGCAGGGCCAGGCAGTGAGGGACCACCGTCCCGGGCGCGCTCTGAGCGCCCCTGACCAGCGGGCCCGGCAGGACGCTGAAACCCGGCGGGCTGTGACCCTACCCCGGGCCCCCCGCGAAGCCCGGCCTGGGCTTCTGGAGCCAGGAGGGCCACGCCGCTCCGCCCACGCCGAGGGGTCCTCACTTACGATGGCCGGCGGATGTCAGCTGGCCCAGCCCTGCGAGGAGCAGCAGGACGCACAGCATTGCGTGGCCGGCCTCGCCACAGCGATGGCGGTTGACTGGAAACCGCAGCAGCCGGCGCGAGGGGCCGGGGGCTGGAGGTCTGGACGGGGAGGGGAGGGGCGGGGCGGGGCGGGGTGGGCGCAGGAGCTGAGCGGCAGGGGGCGGGGCTGCGGGGGGTGTGGCTGCAAGTCCGGCCCCGCCCCAGCCCCCCATCCCGGAAGCCCCAGCCTCAGGCTCCTGGCGCCCTCCAGAGGCGCGCTGCGTGTGGACGGCACCGGGCGGAGGTAGGACCCGCTGCCTATGTAATTGTATTCTATTTCCAGAAATTTGGTGTTTTTAACGAGTTCTGGGGTAACCTAAGTTTTATGAAGAACACTTTCTCCTCTGCCTATAAACCATTTGCTGGTGGGATGCTTCGGGGTATTAATAGTCCACGTCATAACTTTCTGGTACAATGGCTGAATTTGATGGAGACAGAAAATAGAAATGCACAGTATGTGTGTTAGCAGACAGTTGCCTATTTTAACATCTACAGCCAGACGTCTGGTTTAAGTTTCAGGTCAAACACACACTTACACACCCAAAGGAACTCAGGCACTAAAAAAAAAAAAAAATTCAAAAGACAAAAAAGGAAAGAAATATCTGAATATATGTAAAGATACCTCATGTTTGTGTATTGGAAGACTCAATATTGTTAATACAGAAATGTTCTCCCAATGGGTCTACAGATTCAACACAATCCTTAACAAATTCAGGCTGTCTTTTTTTGTAGAAAATGTCATACAGTAAGTCCAAGGACACTGAATGGCAAAAGCAATTTTGAAAACATAGTTTTCAAGAAAATTTGAAACTGAAAATATACTTTTAAATTTCAAAACATATTACAAAGTTAGTGAGAGTTCCCACTGTGGTGCAGTGGGTTAAGAACCTGACTGCAGTGGCTCAGATCACTGCCAAGGTGCAGGTCCAATCCCAGGCCTGGTTCAGCGGGTTAAAGGATGCAGCATTGCTGCAGCTACAGCTTGGATCTACTCCCTACTTCTCAAGCTGTGCTCTTAATTTATGTTTAAAATCCATTAAAAATGTGTGGATTTTGGAAGAGAAAATCTGCACAGGTCATCAAGAGCTAAGACAATTGTCTGATATGCCACGATAAGGGTTCAAATTTTCTCATATTTTATTAGGAACAGAAGATATTTTTGAAGTGGTAGGGAGGGATTTTGCATGATATGGTCCACTTTCTACACGTTTCATGGGGACGAATTAGGAGAACATTCAGCCAGACGCAGTCAGAACTGGAGAAATGGAACTCATGGGAAGAGTGTGAGGTGGGCAGGACTGGAGAAGACGGGGAGACCGCTAAAGATTTTAGAGACGTGAGAGAGGGAC
>PVHT021183523.1:4873401-4890056 GCA_004024745.2 Catagonus wagneri | reverse complement strand
GTGGCAAACGTAGAGTCTGTACAAATGAGACCTACGTAAATACCAGTGTAGAGCATTTCCTTTTAGTGTGGTCATTCCAAACGACTCAGGAAAAAAAATATCAAAACAAACCAAACCCTGGGTTTACAGTTCTGTGGAGCACAGGCATAGACCGTGACAGCGTAAACTGTCTTATTATACTAATGAATCGGTATACCTGCGGTTGTGCGGTAAAATTAGACAGCTTTTATGAACTATCAAATGGAGCATTTCTATTTTTCTGTGCTTCTTTTACAACAGTGACTAAAGAAGACTGTCGAAAACCGTGCCTTAGAGAAAAGAGACTACCAAGAAGCTCACCCTTAACTGGGCTGATTCAAGAATGAATCATAGCTGCTTTCCTCTCCTTTTGTCCTGGAAACTTCCAACTTCACAAGCCCAAATAAATCCCAGGGGTGAACGCACATAAAGCCTGTGTCTCCTGATTCTTCTTCGGCCGTGATCCTCCCGTGGGAAGTAAGCGGGCTGGCCTCTTCTGAAGCTGGGAGGCTGTCACACCCCAGACGCAAGACATCCCAGGGTCCACTCCTGCTGCCCACCGCCCTCGGACGGCCACGGCCCTGCTGACTGCTCCCGTCTCAAGAGAGGACGCTGACAGCCCGCCCCTCTCCAGCAGCTCCTGATTCTCGTGCCCCATCCATCTCAAGCATTGAGATATTGACAGGAAGTGTTGCTGGGCAAGGCCGGCCCCAGAGCCCTCAAGCCGTCACTGGCCTCCGTGCTATCCTCAGGGAACTGCTCCAGGTGAACTCCCGTCAAGGACCGCTGCTGTGTCTCCAGAGACTTCCCAGCCTGGTGGACAGTGGGAGCTAGAATATATCTTTGTCCTTCGAAGGAGCCCAGACTGGCTGCTTTTTCTTGGCTGAAGCTGAGCTGGCCTGCATGACATTTTCTTGCTTCAGCGCCCCGCACTCTTCACCCCGCGCTTACTGAGACCCCCTAGCGCTTCTGCAAACCTCAAAGCAGCATGTATGGGTTAGGGACCCACCAGCCTACCTGGAGTCTACTTAGGACCTACAGAGTCTCCATCGGTGTAAACAAAGGTGGTGCTGGGCAGGGGTGGACACAGCTCATCACAAAGGCCAAGAGTCTCCTCGTCCATTGTTCCGCGACTGGTGAATGGGCCCACACGTGGGGTCTGTCCATCCAGTGGGATATTATTCAACCGTAAAAATGACTGAAGCACTGATACTGGCACGGCATGGATGGGTCTTGAACCCACGTTGCTAAGTGCGTAAAGCCAGTCACAATAACCATGTCTTCTGCATTGTGTGAAATATCCAGAACTGGGACATCTGGAGAGACAAAGTTTAGTGGTTGTTTACTGGTGAGAGCAGGGGTGGGGGTGGTAATACCTAAAGGGTAGAGGACTTGTTTTGGAGATGAGGGAACCCCCACTGACTGTGGTCATGGTTTCACAGACCAGTGAATACACTAAACATCCTGCAAAGATTGAGCCGTACATCTTAAGTGGGTGAACTATGTGATTAAAAATATCATGATTCTGCCATAACTTCCCCTTATCCTCATCTCTGCCAACTTATTTGGGGCCATTATAATCAATGCCCTGCCTTATTTAATAATTTCTCAGGATCAGGTTCCCAGTCTCCCAGGATTGGCAGGTCCTGCCTGGAGTTCATTTTTGCAACAGCTGCTACAATGCACCCTTGCTGTAGAGTGTACGGGACACAGGAAGGTCTGGGTGAGTGGCAGGCAGAAGCTGAGTCAGGTTTTGAGCATGTGCAGCTTCGTATATCTGTCAGGAAATTCAGAGACAATTCTGTGTTCTCTCTTCTGCAGCAGTTTCTGTGTTCCTCTCTCAGTCTGTCTCGCTGGCCTTCCCATTTCAGCAGCTTCCTTTCTATAATTCTAGCAGTAACTGCTGACAAAAACACAGTTTCCATTTTACAGTTTCCTTTTCCTTTCCTTAACTAATTACAACCTCACATCCTAAGACCAGGCACACCGTTGAAGAAGTGTGCTTTTTTATTGCCTTCTCAAGCATCAAGTTCAGTATCTTGATTTTTCCTTTTTTGTGAGCTTTGCCAAAAGGGATTTTTAAGACAGCAGCAGCACCATTTAAGTAGACAGTTTCTTGTAAAAGTCGTTTGTATTTCTATTTTCCTCTTTCTCCTCCACCACAGGAAGTGAAACGTGTCAGAAAACCGTAGCATGGATGAAGAAGGGACCAGGAACTGCACCAGAGAAGCGAATCAGGCTTATCTGCCCTTGTCAGTGCAGAAGGATTTAAAAGATGTGATTTTAGTCCCGGGGGACCAGCGGTGCGCAGTCCCTCATGTTTTTGTCTGCTGTTTCTTCTCCCAACGCAGAATGCCCAGGCCCTCGGGATTCCCAAGGGGGAGCAGCACCGGCTGAAGGCAGGCGCGGTCCTCAGCCCCAGGACCCTGGCAGCACTGGAGCCCTGCGTCTCCGGCCCGCGAGCCCCGGAAGGCCCAACGGTCTCTGGCCTTGGCCGTGCGTCCTGCGCCGCAGGCAGCCATGCTGCTTCTCCCCGCACTTCTCGCTGTGTTGGGAGGGCTGCATGCCCGCCTGGGTAAGACCCAGCGCCCCTCGACTTCCTTCTCCCACCTTTGCTCTCTGAGCAGCGCTGGGCTTTTCCTGTAGCTCAGGGACCCAGAGCGCCCCCTTTTGGGATTCCTTGCTGGTGCCTTCCTCCGGGTCTCCCCGCTACCCCATCCCAGGGCAGGGGACAAAGGATATTAAGCTGAGGAACCCATTCTCCGAATCAAGGGTTCTGGTCACAGCAGCCGAGGGTTTTTCTAGGTCAACCGTTCTGTGACCAGAGGGTATAAGAGGTTCGGTAACGCCCTGGACTTATTCTTCAAAGACCCAATGAAAATGGGCCCCAATGTGTGGTTCTGGAAACAAACAGGGTAGCCCCCTGAGAACTGCAATGTCTCATTTTTGTTCACTCGTTTGTATCTGAGCCATTTTCAGTGTGCCCTTGAAAAATCTGTTGGACCAAGGAGGGTCGACACATGTAAATAAGTTGGCTTACGTTTTTTTGACCCCATGAGGGACTCAAGTCTTCAGCAACTTCTGCTTTTGACCAAGAGGGCTGTTGTTGCAAAAAATCCCATTTTCTTGCTGTAGATTCTGAGGGACTATTCCTGCAGGTCACAGTTCCACAGAAGATCAGGTCAAGTGAGGGTGAAGATTCAGAGAAGCAGGTAAATGATTAAGAATATTAGTTTTATAATTTAAAATTTTAAGACTTTTTATTTGCCGTAGTACTGTCATGATTATGTCCTACTACTCAGTAATTACAAAAATCGAATTTATGTGAAATTGTACTAAAAAATCACAGTAAAATAACTTCCTTTAGAGGTGTATTTTCATATACTAATCTCATTTAATCCTCTCATTAACCTTTTGAAATGTGATCTATATCTATGAGAAAGAGGATTACAAACATTAAAGGAGTCAACGTTAAAATTTTCAGGACCTGGAGTCCATTATAAGTAAACTGCCTTCTGTCAAGAAAAATTGCTTACATGAAAGTTTCTTTTTTTTTTCTGATTTGCTGCTGTTTGTATGTGTATTATATTTGCATGATCACTTCAAACTTCAGGCTGTTTATTTCTGATTCGTCATCACAAAGATTGTAGCAATTGTGCAGGCCATGAAGGGGGCAGCACCCACATACATGTTTTGAAATCTGTATATATTTCATTACTGGTATTTGGTCTGTTCATATTTTCTGTTGTTTCCTGGTTCAGTCTTGACGGATTGTACCTTCCTAAGTTTTGCCCATCTCTTCTAGTTTGTCCATTTTGTTGGCATATTGTTGCTTATAGTAGCCTCTTATGATCTGTTATATTTCTGTGGTGTCAGGTGTAATTTCTGATTTCATTGATTTGAGCCTTCTTTTTTTTTTCTGTTTTTTTTTTTTGGGGGGGGGCTGCACACGCAGTATATGGAAGTTCCCAGGGTAGGGGTCGAATTGGAGCTATAGCTGCCGACCCTACACCATAGCCACAGCAATGTGGGATCCGAGCCGTGTCTGTGACCTACACCACACCACAGCTCACAGCAATGCCGGATCCTTTAAGCCACCGAACAGGGCCAGGGATTAAACCCGCATCCTCCTGGATACTAGTCGGGTTCGTTTCCACTGAACCACATCAGGATCTCCTATCATTTCTACTTTTGCACCTTGGAAAAAAAATCAGGTGATTATATTTTTGTGAGTCTGTTTCTAGGTTCTCATTTATTTATTTTTTTGCCAATATCATGCTGTCTTTCTTGGGTACCTCATGCATTTTGACTACTATGAATGTGTTTTTGTAAATATAACCAGTTAAAATGTAGTTCTAATAAATTATATATTTTTTTCAAAATATTTTTTATTATTTTTAAGGTCATCGCTACATTAAATTCGTCACCTACATCCAGGATTTAATAGAAAAATTTAAAATTCTTACTATTCAAAACAATAAGTTCTGAAAACTTATTTAACTTCTTATTTAAATTAAATGGATTGGGTGAGTTTTTTGCTTTGAGTGAAAAAATACTCTTTTACTTTATATATTTTTGATTTACTAAATCATCTTTATTTATTTGCTCTATTTTAGGTGACATATATCATTACACTTGATAAAAGACCATATACTCTGCATCTCAGAAAACAGTAAGATATGGTTTTTTCCTTAAAGCTTAGAATTTACTTTTTCAGTGTTTTTGTACACTATTTAAATTCAAGAATGAGGTGAAATGTAGGCTATTTAATTAGCTACTTTTTCAGTTTAGGATTCATTAGGTCGTAAGTATTAGATCTATGAGAATTTTGTATTTTTATTTTCCAGCTTGTTATGTTCAAGTGAAGAAATAAGTTATGTGTAAATAAATCTTTGAGTATAAAGCCATTGAACCCAAGAACTGCAAGTTGTGTATCAGGTACATCCAATATGAAATCAAACATATGTAGACATCCTATGGTTATTGGTGGAAAAGTCAACTAGTGGCATATTTTTATCTGGAGGTATTAATTGTACATGTAATTATTTTAACAGCTTTATTTGGTACATTATATATGTATATATAGTCATATATATATATAATGTATATGTATATACATAAATTCTTAAGGAATTTGTTCTCAAATATAAATTCAATAATTTTAATTACTTTAACTTAGTATTGCAGTTGTCAACCATAAACCAGGTTTTTTTTTTTAATAATCAGCTTTTCTTTATATCTTTCTTTTTTTGACTGCACCCACGACATGTGGAAGATAGAGCCTGCGCCACAGCAGTGACAGTGCCGGATCCTTAATCCAATGGGCCACAAGAGAACTCCAGGCATAAATCAGTTCTTTTTTTTTTTTTTAAGGCTGAACCACAGCATGTGGAAGTTCTCAGGCCAGGGATTAAATCTGAGCCATACCTGTGATCTATGCTGCAGCTCTGTCAAAGTCAGATCCTTTAACCCACCGCAACAGGCCAGGGATTGAACCCGAGCCTCCATGGTGATTTGAGCCCCAGCAGTCAGGTTCTTAACCCCCTGCACCACAGCAGGAACTCCCATAAATCAATTTTAAAACATTTGACTCCCCTCACATAAGATCCATCATGCCATTTCACCTTAATTCCTGTTATAACCCACCAGCGTGGGCAACAACTAACCTGCATATTTTTCTTTTTCTTTTTTATGGCCACACCTGCAGCATATGGAAGTTCCCAGGCTAGTGGTTGAAACCAAGCTGTAGCTGAGGCCACAGCCATAGCAACACTGGATCTATGTGGAGGCTTGTGGCGACACCGGATCCTTAACCCACTGAGTGAGGCCAGGGACTGAACCCGTATCCTCACAAAGGCAATGTCAAGTCCTTATCCCTCTGAGCCTCGATGGGAACTCCCTCCGTAGTGCTATTTTGGTGTGTGTGTGTGTGTGTGTGTGTTTTTCTAGCTATACTTAATACCCTGGTTATTTCATCTACTTCTATGGATTTAACACCATTTATGTACTGACTACTCCCAAATTCAGATCTCTCTTCCTCCCCAGTGAACACCGTATTCATTTATTTCACTTGTTTGGCTTCGTATTTGCTAGCCAAGCTTTTACTAGAATTCTCATCTTTGTCTAAAATGTGCTTCTGATCCTTTGCCAAAATTAGCCACTCCCACAATTATGTTATTAAGTGGCACTTCTCTTCCAGTTTCTCAGAACAAAACGTTAGGGTCATTGTTGACATCTTTTTGTTTATTTTCCTTCACATCCACTGGATCATTAAATCTCATGTGATCTACATTTACAACGCATCCAGAATTGAACCTCCACCACTGCCACAGTCCTAGTTCAAGCCGCGGTCGTGTCCCGCCTGGATGACTGTCGTTGCTAGTTCATCTCTCTGTTTCGGCTCCTTTGTTTGGCAGATGACTCTCGGCAAAGCATTCAGTCCTATTCTATTAAAATGTTGGTCTGAACCTGTCCTCTGTCTGCTCAGAATCTCCTAATGGCTTCTCTTTGTGACGCTGTCTCTCACTATCATCTCTTGTCTTGACTCCACACTTTCTCCTGGGCGCTTTGCCCCCTGATGGGTGTTCTTGGTATACACAAAACATATTTCTGCCTCAAGGTACTTGCATATAATCCTTGCCCTGTCTGGAATAACATTTCTGTGCAAATCCACGTGGCTTGTTTTCAGGTCTTTAAGACTTAATTCAGCGAGCCTTTCCAATGCCATTCTATCTACATTTGGCAACCAACCTCCCCGACCCTGGGCCTTTTTTATGGTCATCTAACGTCCTAGCAGTAGGTGGCTCTCACTGGCTTGAAGACCGGTGGTTTGGCTTTTGTTTCCTGCTGTATCCCAGTGCCTAAAAGAGGATCTGTCAGATGATTGGTGCTCAGTAAATATTGTTGAATGAAGACATACAAGGGCACACACCAAAATAGCTTATACCAAGGATTCAGAGTCTATTCCAGGGTTAAAAAAAAAAAAAGCCTAAACTCTCTGATACACCAGTTCTATGAATTTACACTGGGTATGACATACTAAAATCAATTAAAGAATCTTTCTATATGAATCCTCTACGTTTTACTTGTATTTTGAGTATGGTAATGTTTATATTCAAAATAACTTCATGACTCAACACTTTTTCAATATTTTTCTTAGCCCATTCTTATCCCAGAACTTTCTGGTTTATACACGTAACAAAAACGGATCTTTTCATTTGGAGCCTTCATATTTCCAGGTAAGTCTCGGATGTCTTAGATATTTATTATCACGTGTTTCTTTATTGAAGTGTACACATTATTACCACTGGGATATGTTTGTCCCATGTTGGCAGTTTAATACAAATATTTAATTCCCTATTGCATATAGGCTAAAAGTGAAATGCAGACCCAGAGAACACTCGTGGGCACCTAGGTAGTACAAGGCAAGGAGAGCTGCCAAATCCATATTTTCCTTGAAAATCAGTTGTAATAATCTATATAATACACAGTGTTATCATTTTTGACTGTATTAATGATTTCACTGTACAGTCATATTTTCCAATATGTTTTTATGTATAAATAATTCATTTATTTGCCTTCCTGTTTCAGCTGCATTGCCATTACCAAGGATATGTTGCAGATTTTCCCAATTCAGCCGTGACACTCAGCCTCTGTTCTGGACTCAGGTAATAGCATCCGAGAGGATATTTATATATGAAAACTTAAGATATACCTTAAAATGAAACTTAGCGGCTGCAAGACAGCAGATCTGGGATATGTAAGGAGCATTCACATCTCAACATTTTCTTCTGGATGGCCTTACTTTTTTATACTAATATTAGAAAATGAATCTTAGTGGTGTCCATTCAAGTGAAATCACTCTAGAGAATCCCGACTGGAGATGTTTTCAAGATACTGAGCAGAAGGAGAGAGACTTTGTTTAAAAAACAAAAATGAAAACCAACCGAAAAGAAACCCAAATCCTTTAGAACACCTCTCTAATTATTATTGTTGTATTATCTATCAGTTATCTTGAATAGTTTCAGAAAATGGCATTAATTAGTTCCTTAAATAAGCACACACTGTATACTTTCAGTTCAGGTGAAGTTAATATCAGAAATGACTGATTAAGAATGTCCCTCAGTGGCAGAGTTCCCCTTGTGGCTTAAGAACCTAACATAGTGTCGGTTAGGATGCGGGTTGGATCCCCGGCTTAGCTCAGCGCCTTAAGGATCCAGCATTGCCACAAGCTGTGGTGTAGGTCCCAGATGTGGCTCAGATCTAGTGTCGCTGTGGCTGTGGGATAGGCTGGCAGCTGCAGCTCTGACTGGATCCCTGGCCCGAGAACTTCCATATCCCGCAGGTGCAGCTGTTCAAAGAAAGAAAATGTACCTCAGAGGCAAAAGTCAGGGATAGGTGATTTCATCATTGATGGAAGGAGATGAGTTTATCAGAGGAAGAAGGACCAGAGCAGAGCAGAAAGAATATTCTTAGCTTTCTTTTGTGCTTTTGGTTACCTGATTTCCAGAGTTTACTCACATAAACTCAGAAAATTGACATTGTATGAGTGTGGTTTTCATACACATCAACCTTTTTAGATCTTTGTGGTCCATATCCATTTTTGCTTGTTCTAACCTCTAAGAACAGGAACTTTTTATTTTGGGGATTCTCAACAAATATGTTGGTTCCCAGCAGATACTTGGCCGCATTAATACATCTCGAATGAAAGTGGTGACTCTCCGGAAAATACAAAATACTTTCCAGTACATTTAGTTCTTCTGTTTGTGAGAAAAAGGAAGGCAGATGTGGTTCCTCAGTCACTAGCGGGAGGCTGAAAGAAAAGTAGCAAAAGAGAGTGGGTTAAAACAGGTTCATTACTGTGATTTCTCATTGCTCACGTTTTAGATTATAGGTCTGATGGGAGCCCTTGTGGGATTTTCATATAATTGTTTTCTCAATACTCAGAGGATTCCTTCAGTTTGAAAATATCAGCTATGGAATTGAGCCACTGGACTCTTCAGGAAGTTTTGAGCACCTCATTTATCAAGTGAAAAGTGGCAGTCCAGATAGACCAATGTTAGCAGAAAATTACAGCCATGTTTGGCCACAAGACGAGCCCTATAAGATTAATTTAAGCGCACAGGTAAATGAGACAGTTCTGTTGTTATGAAACACTGCAAATTTATTTCTGTAGAATTGGATTAGTCCTGAAGAGTAACCACTTAGCTGTGGAGTAGGAATATAAAATTTGATAGAGTTTTTCTGGACTGGTAAATAAAACATCCACAGTCCATCTAAAAGATACAGAACATATGCAATGACTATTTCAAGCTTTTTGTTGCATGATGCATTATGTAACAGTTCTTGTTTTCCATTTTTATTCAAACAAAAATGCATATTTTTGAATACAATTTAGAAGTATAGGAAGAATAGTTACCATTACCCTGGTAAAATGACTCTTAATATTTGGATGTATAGCCTTACATACTGCTAGCACACATCTCTCTAAATACTTAATCATTTGTCTATTATTAAACACTCTGAATTTACTTATAGGCCGAATACAGACTTTGGGTTTGGCAGGTGTTTTTCTTTCATGGCTTTGAATATTTCAGTTCACTGTCATTTGGCCTCAAAGGTCTCTGATGAAGAAACGGATATTATTAATCTTATTGAAGATTCCTTGTACATGACAAGTCCTTTATTGATTCTTTCAAGAGTCACTGTCTTTGCCTTACAACAGTGTTCTTCCCTTATGTGGGATGGGGGTTGCTGTGCCCATGGTATGCGGTGTTCCCCAGCCAGGGATTGAACCCACGCCGCCACAGCTGTAACCCAAGCCATAGCAGTGACAATGCCAGATCCTTAACCCAATGAGCCACGAGGGAGCTCCTGTGACAGTGTTCTTATGAGGTGTCTTTGAGTGGAACTCTTTAAGTTTATCCTGTGTGGTATTCATTAAGCTTCTTGGATGTTTAATGTTTTTCATCAAATTGGGGAAATTTTTGGTCATTAGTTCTTCGAATATGCTTTCTGCTCTTTGATCCATTTCCTTCACTTTCTTATAAAATGTTAATAGCGAGTACCTGGACTCCTGCATTACCCTCGCAGGGATTCTTTTAAACCTCTTTTAAATGTTTTTAAGTACCTTTTCTGATTTGCACCCAATTAATTTTTTATAAAGTCCTCATGAAGGTTTTATATACATCCTTTTTGCCTTCTTTACCTGCCACTCTGTGCTTAAGTCCAAAAAAGACTAACATTTGATGTAGTCTCTCTTTTTTTTTTTCTTCAGGAAATAGCTCTTTCAGAGCTATTACCCCAGTATCTAGAAATGCACATTATCGTGGAAAAAGCTTTGGTAAGTCAACTTTCCCCTCCTTTCTCCGTCTCTCCTTCTTAAGCATAATGATCTTCTCCTCAATTCCAAAAACACTGTAGAATTTTCTACTTATTTCCAAATAAAAATATTTTATCTTGGGTCTTACTTAGCTATGACTACTATCCCAAAATAGAATTTTTAGAATTCCCAGCCTGACCTGCTTGCCCCCTCACCCGGAGCTCAGGCCGGGATCTCGGCCTCATTTCTTAACTGCCTTGCCTGCTCGCTCCTTAACGTACTGTAGCTTCTCTGGTCACAGTGTTTTCTTTGAACATACCACACATAAACATTCACTTAATATTCTTCCAACTTTTTCAGGAATAATTGATAGAGATGATGGTATATAATTAAATTGTACAATGTGAAGATTTGATATACTTGTAAATGTGATTGATGACCAAGATCAAGATAATTAACACATTAATCACCTCACATAGTTAACTCTTTTTTCTGTGAGTGTGTGTGTGTGGTGAAAATGCCTAAGATCTACTCTCAGCAACTTTAAAGTATACAACACCATATTGTTAACTCTAGACCCGGTGCTGCCCATTTGACCCTCGGAACTTATGACTGAAAGTACCCATTGACCTACAGGTCTCCATTTCTCCCTCTGGCAACCAAGATTCTGCTCTCTATTTCTACAAAACTGGATTTTCTTTTTTCAGATTCTGCGTATAAGTGATACCATACAGTTTTTGTCTTTCTCTGGCTGGCTTATTTCACTTAGGACAGTGCTCTCTGGTTCTTCAGGTGGTTGCAAATGGGAGAATGTCTTTCCTTCTCGTGACTGAATAATGGACTCTTAGGCTGTTTTCATATCCAAGCTCTTGTTAATAATGTTTCAGTAAGCATGGGAATGCAGATATCTCTATGAGATACAGATTTCATTTCCTTAGGATATAAAATGAGTAGGATTGTCAGATTACACGATAGTTCCATTTTTTTTAATTTTTAAAGAGGCTATTATGTTATGTTTTCCATAACGTTATGGAAAATGTTATGTTTTCCATAACGGCTGTGCCAGCTTTCATTCCCACAGGGTACAGGGGTTTCCTTTTCTCTACAGCCACACCAGCATTTGTTAGCTCTTATTCTTAGATGGTGGCTATTCTAGCATACGTGAGGCGATAATCTCATTTTTGGATTTGATTTGCAATTTCCTGATGATTAGTAACGTTGAAGGCTTTTTCCTGTACTTCTCGGCCACTTGTGTGTCTTCAGAAAAATGTCTATTTGGTAGACGCAGTGTTTTCTGAGTATCTACCTGAGAGTAAAATTCTTATGTCACGGGGCTGGTGTATGTTACTTTTAGAGGGTAGTGATCAGTCATTTCCAAGCGTGA
Source organism: Catagonus wagneri (assembly GCA_004024745.2). NCBI lineage: Eukaryota > Metazoa > Chordata > Mammalia > Artiodactyla > Tayassuidae > Catagonus > Catagonus wagneri. The sequence goes on along the minus strand of PVHT021183523.1, from coordinate 4,878,333 downwards.
TTATAACAGTTTGTTCTCCCATATTCTCACGGACGATTGGTATTGATAGTCTCTCTGACATTTTTGCCGTTGTAGTGTATGTATAGTGAGATCATATTGTGGTTTTTATTAACATTCACTTGGTGGCTAATGTGCAACCCAGGGACTAGGGCCAATATTTTATAAGGATGTTAAACGGAATCTAATCTGTGAAAATAGTGAATCACTGTGTTGTACAACTGAAATTAGATAATGTTGTAAATCAACTATAGTTTTAAAAAATGTATCTACTGGTTTCAGAGGATAGCCTCTTTCCTTTTTTCTTTCCTTTACACTGTTTCATCTTGTTCTTTATAAATAACACTTTGGAATCATTCATTCCACATAGTTTTGACTTTATATCTTATGATAGCCATATTTTTTCTTATAGATCTGAGCATTTTTAATTTTTATGTTTATTTATTATTTTTATGTTTATTTATTACTTATCTTTAATTACTAAGCATGCAATGGAAAATCCAGTGGTGGATTTTCTCTGTGTAATTTGTATCTCAAGAAATCCCTCTATAATATAGAGGGATCTGTGAATTTATTTTAGCATCTCTTGACGTTTTGAATTATTTCCACTGGACAGTGTTTTTAAAATATATAACAAGTGAGAATCTATTTTGAATGCCCAAGTATACTTTAAAATTTTTTTTTGTTTTCATTCATTATAAATATTATCTTTATATTAATATGCTTTAAATTGTTTGACAAATCCTATGGTTTTCTTGCCTTGTATCATCAAGATATAGTCCCTATACCAAAAAAAAAAAAATTGCTGTCACTCACATTTTTTAAAAAAATCATAAAAAAATTTCTTTTTCAGTATGACTATATGGGATCAGAAATGATGGTTGTAATGCAGAAAATTATCCAGGTTATTGGCCTTGTCAACACTGTAAGTCTTAACTTTTTTTTATTTATGATTTTATGAAAAATCTTTGAAGGCCTTTCCATTATATCATGATAAATCAATGACTCAAAAGCCCTTTACTTGATTGAATATCCAAAGTAATTAAGTAAACTTTTCCTTTATCTTTTTATGTACTATTTTGATGTAATGATTTATGCTATTTGAACAAATATGCCATAAATCTTATTTTTAGATGTGTAGTCCGTTCAAATTGACTGTAATACTGTCCTCCTTGGAGTTGTGGTCAGATGAAAATCAAATTTCTACCAGCGGGGATGTTGATGATTTATTACAAAGATTTTTGACATGGAAACAGGACTCTTTTATCCTCTGGCCCCACGACATAACGTTCTTACTTATGTAAGTAAGCATGATGTTCTACATTAATGAAGATATACATAGATAATTCCATTAATTTTATAATTTAATGCATTAATTGTGTTCTCAGCTTTCTGTAGGCCCCTTTGAAAATGCTCAACAAAATATAGCTGTTGCCATTGAGGTGATAGTGTAGTTGGAAACATGATTAAAAAAACAAAAACAACAGGAATCATATAGCAAAATACTTTGGAGTATAATTTATGTGAAAATAACTTTTATGATATCAACTGTATTACAGGTTACGTACACGCATCAGCTTATTAAGGATGTAAAATTTCCACTGTTTAGTAAACCTTATCTATGATATATTAGTACATTTCATGTCTATTGTTTGATAAAGATTTGATTTTTGGGTAATATTTAATTTTTTTAAAAAATATTATCTTTAGGACAGGTAATATTTCTTTTCCACCAATTAAAAATCCCTTTTGCTTTAGTTTTTAGTGACCTAAACAGTAAATGCCGAATAAAGGAAACTAAGGTGAATTTGAAATAATAAAATTGTATCAAGGCTAGGATTTAGGTTAGGAAAGAAAACTGGTATTAAAGTAAATTATAGTTTTCAATGATTTGAGCATTTTGTATAATATATTAGGTATTATTCAGATTAAAGAAATTTCTATGTTTGAAAAATTGTTTAAAATTTCACGGGTGATTTAATTTAACAAATAAGCTGATAAATTGTTCTGAATAGCCATGCTAATAAAAAAAGGCAATACCATAATGATGTAGTTTCAGGAAACAGCCTAAATATGTGGGAGCAACATTTCCTGGCACAATATGCAATAAAAGTGGTGATGCCGTTATTGCTATGGTATGTAGTTTGCATCCTTTTTTACATTACTATTTTTTCTAAACTTTATATTTTATAAGTATTATTTCATATAGTTAAGTAAACTTGAAATTTTTCTCTATATGCATACTTCTTATGATTTTATTGGGACAGCATTTTAATCTGAGAAAGTTTAATTATAAATTTCAAACATACGGACATAATATGAATAAACTTTAATATACCCCTTTACCAGTTAGGCAAAATGGATACTAACTTTGCGTGGGATTTTCTAAGGACCTAAAACCTTAGAGAAACGTTAAAGCCTCCTTCCAGGTTAAGAAATGACAAAAGTTGTGAATTGGTGCTTGTTGTTTGTATACTTTATACTATTGTTACAAATATATGTGTCCATGAACTATACTTTACTGTTCTGAATTGGTCTTATTTTTTGGACCATTTCAGAACTATTTTGAATAGCTTTTTGAAGGATGTTTACATGTTGAATCATATAACTCAGCTCCAATTACTTTTTATCAAGTAATGTGTCTTTATTACAAATAAAACTTTGAAAGACTAATACACTGAAAATAACTACATCAGTCCTTTGAATAATCTCCACCTCTGAATCCTCTTTCCATTTTTTTAAAGCTTTCCCTCTTGGCATGTAACTTCATGTCTGTTTCCTTTTCAATAAAAGTTTTATTAAAGTATATCATCGGTAGAGAACATTGCATAGGTCATAAGTATATAACACAATAAATTTTGGCCAAGTCAACACATAGGTGTAAACATCACAGAGATCAAGAAGTACAGTCTCATCCACACTTTAGAAGACCCCCATTTACAACCCATACCAAAGAAGACCACTATTCTGACATTTAATCATTTATTAATGTGCTCTTTTTTTGATCATTCTATAAATGGTATCATAGAGTATGTGAGCTTGTGTGTGTCTGCCATACATTTGCTCAAAATTATGTCTGTGATAGTTATGCACGTTTATATATGTAGGAATAGTTTGTCCATTCTTTTATTCTATTTTCCTAAATAATACACCCATTCAATTTCTTTTTTTAAATTTTTATTTGATATTACAGTTGATTTACAATGTTGCATTAGTTTCAAATGTATAGCAAAGTGATTCAGTCGTACATGTACATGTAGCCATTCTTTCTCAGATTCTTTTCCTGTTTAAGTTATTAGAGAATATTGAGTAGAGTTCCCTGTGCTGTGAGTCTGGTACTGTTTTGTAAATAAGTTCGTTTATATCGTTTTTTAGTGCCACATGGCCCATTAAATTTCTTGAGTATTCCAGGGGAAAAGAATCTGATTAGGATCCATGAGGATGCGGGTTCGATCCCTGGCCTTGCTCAGTGGGTTTAGAATCTGGCCTTGCCATGAGCTGGGGTGTAGTTTCCAGACCCGGTTCCGAACTGGTGCGGCTGTGGCTGTGGTGTAGGCCAGCGGCTACAGCTACAATTCGACCCCTGGCCTGGGAATCTCCATATGCCATGGGTATGGCCCTAAAAAGACAAAAATAAATAAATAAGTAAATAAATAAATAAATATATTGAATATTCAAATTTAGACATTATCAGGAATTCCTGTCATAGCTCAGCAGAAATGAATCTACCTGGCATCCATGAGGACGCAGGTTTTACCCCTGGCCTCGCTTTTTTCCCAAGCTTAGCTCTTATAGGACAATGGAATAGGGTACCTATTAACTCATTTTGTCTATGTGGCTAAACAATATTCCATACTTTATTCACACACATACACTCACATACTCAGTATTTTTTGCTTAAGTATGAATTAAATTTACCTTGCCGTAAGTTTTTTATTGATGTAGAAACATTAGAGAAGTTCTAAGTATTTTGCTTATAGTGATTTTAAAAATGAGAAGACTATCACAATTAATTCATCAAGCTTAAAGCATATTAAACCCCCTCTGCACTACCACCAATCATTTTTTAGCAACATCTCACTCCGCATTTCTTCACCATGACTTTGCCTGTCTTGAACTTCTGTCCTGTCTCGTCCTTACTTCACTCACTGAATTACAATCTTTGAACAGGTAACCTATTCATAATTCTGGCTCACTTCCCAAACTTTCTGTCTCAGCCTAAACTTCAATTCCACAAACAGGTTTTTCTAACTATCACATATATATATAGTGCTCCTTAGAATTTTCTGTTGGATCACTCCATTTCTTCAGACCAGTTTTCATGATCTCTTTGTATTTGAAAAGTCTGTTGTTAATTTCTTACTCATTTCTTTCTCCTCTTGTGATATAAGCTCCAGGTATGGTGCACAAAGTCCCTTTCCTTCATGCATGCTGCTATATTCTCATCTTCTCTCGTAGTGCCCAACACGTGTATACTGAGTTAGTATTTGTTAATTTAATGAAGCAACTTTGTAAGAAAGTCAAATAAATATGATTTATATTGGTCGCATCAGAAACACTAAGTGTGTTGAAGGCTCTAGAATATGAGCATGCCTTGATTTTACACCAGAGCATATTGGTAGTTTGATTACATTTTACTTTGTTTCATGCTTTTTAATAAATTAACTAGTGTGGATATTCATAGCAGTGATTTATCAAAAAAAATAGTGATCCACATTAAAAAATGTTAAAATCTAAAATCGGCGAGAGGCGGCAAGATGGCGGAGGAGTAAGAGGTCGCGCTCACCCTCTCCCACAAATACATCAAAAAACGCATCTAAATATAAAACAAGTTGGACAAATCATCATCTGAATGCTGATCAATTTAAACCTCCAAAAACTGCAAGAAACCCTTGAAATAACTGGGTAGAACAAGTGAAGAAAAAAAAAAAAAAA
>PVHT021183523.1:4852281-4872401 GCA_004024745.2 Catagonus wagneri | reverse complement strand
TGGGGAACAGACTTGTGGTTGCCAAGGGGGCGGGGGAGGGGTGGGGGAGGGGTGGGAGGGAGTGGGGATAACTACTGCTTTAATGATGGAATAGCAAGGAGCTCCAACTGTAATGCACAGGGAACTATATCTAATTACATGTGACAAATCCATATATGTACATGTAATCGGGTCACCACATGGTGCATGTTGGAAAATCTGACAGAAATCTGTAAACCAGCTATAATGCAAAAATAAAAAAAAATAAAAAAAAAATCTAAAATCGTATAGGAACAAAACTCTTTTAATGTGTTACTTCCTTTTGTTTTCTTCTTCTATAATTATTTTTTCTTCAATCTTATTTGTTTTAGTATCCAGAAGCAATAACATTGGAGGGATTTTCAGTTCTTATAGCTCAGCAACTTGGACTTAAAATAGGATTAACATATGATGACGTCAATAAGTGTTCCTGTGCAAGAGCTACGTGCATAATGAATCATGAAGCAATGTAAGGCTTTTTTTTCTCTTGATTAACTTCATATATATTTGTGAAGTTGTTTACAGGACCTGATGGATTTATTTTTTTATACTCAATTCCATGACAAAAACTGGGAATCTGTGTTGTGCATGAAGAGATATCACACTAATAAATTCATTCAGAAAAGTGATAAATCCCATGATTAAGAAATATTCATTCAAGGGAATTAGAAGGAAAATTTAAAAATTTATGAAGACTATGAAATATTATATTCCCATAAAGTACTATTGTTCTGTTGTTGTAGTATTTGTTACTCAAGGCAAAAGTGTCTAAAATCACTCAACGCTGTAACATAGCACTGGTAGCTTTGGCTATTATTTTGAAGAAAAGAAAAATAGAAATTTTGAAAAGGCAAATAATTGTCTTTATTTACGTATATCATGACTGATTACCCACATAAATCAACAGAATCATTATACAGTGAGAACAACAAAATCGAAAATTCGTCAGAATAATCAATCTAAAAAAATTAGCATGCTTACTTATATGTGTGTACCAGCGCTAAGAAAATAGATGATCTATTATAAAATTTCTAATTTTTCCTCAAATTTTCTAGAATTTCCCCAAATTTCTAATTTTAAGAGGTTTATCAATTCAGTACAATCCCAACTAATACTTTAGATTATTTTAAGGCACTTGATAAACTCCGTGGAAAGTGATAAAATCGAGATGGTAAATGCAAACAAACTTTTGGGGATTGTGAAGTGGAATTTATAATCAAAGGGAGGATTTTACGTTTGGGAGACACTGTGCATTATCTATAGGTTGATCAAAATAAAGAGAAGAGGAAGACGATGTTGGAGATAATGAACACAAAAGCCAAATCACGTAGTGAATTAGAGAGTATAGGACCCAGTGTCTAAGCAGAGGAGCTGGCTTTTATCAGAGCTGCATAAACTCAATTATTGTGATGGACAGTTAGGAGAGCGGAGCGACAGAGATGTAGGTAGTCTGGTTACTGGAGGTGTAAAGATGAGGACTGCATTTCAGTAATGTACCTCGTATACCTGAAATGTTTCTTGGGCATCTGGTAGACATAGCTATCATTCCCCTGGAAAAGTAGCTGTGATCATCAGTATACGGAACTTCAAGGAACTTAGATTTTATTGCAAGATTTAGGTTGTATAAATACATTGAAACAATACAAATAAAAAAACCTTATTTTACGTGATGTAAAACTACTATGCAGAATGTAAATATGATATTGGAAGTGGAATGTGGGAAGGGACACAATTTCAGGTAATGTTGCCAAGACAGGCCTTTTCAGAAAGTGATGGTTGAGCAGATATCTGATGGAAATGAGCGAAGGAGGTTTTCAGTATTTGGGAGAAGAGCATATTAGGTAGAGAGAAAGATATTTGTGATAGATAGATAGATAGATAGATAGATAGATGTTAGGATAGATGAGATTAATAGGTAGATAGATAACAGATGATAAATGACTAATAGATAATGGATAGATGCTAGATTATAGATGATAGGTAGCTAGATAATAGATGATAGATAATAGAAATAGATGCTTGATGGATAATGGATAGATGATAGACAATAGGTAGATGATTGATAGATAATAGATAACTATTTAGATTGATTTAACCATTATACTTTATTTTTTTCCTGTAGAGATACATTTTCAATGTTTTTAAAAAATAATGTTAAAAAAATAAAAAATAATGTTAAAGATAAGCAGTGATAAACTTTAATCGCATTTGACTTTGTCTCTGGATCAAAGGTACAAGTTTTTCCTTTGAACCACCTTGTGATTTGTATTATTGTACATGGAACATTGTTTAGATGTAGTTTTATTAGCTGGATTTATTTAACCCAAGGACTCATTGCATTTCAGGTTTTCCAGTGGTATAAAGATGTTTAGCAACTGTAGCATGCACGCCTATAGATATTTTATTTCCACCTTTGAGGATCAGTGTCTTCAGAACTTTCCAAAACTGAAACCATTGCATCAAAATCAATCAGTGTGTGGTAATGGGGTTTTGGAACCTTATGAAGAATGTGACTGTGGCAGCAAACGGGTGAGTAATTAAGACTGCAATCTGAGCACAGTTTCTTATGTTCCTAGTAAGTGGCCGTAATATATTTGGAATAATATACGCAACTAAGGCTTCAATGGGATTTGTTGTGACAGTGAGGCTGGGTAAAGGTGTATGAACCACTTCCCCATAACTCTTCAACTGAGAACACAGAGAAGTCATAAAACCTTGGTTTACACCCTGTTCCCAAATGCCAACCAAGAGATTTTGAATATGTAGGGATATATAAAGGAATTCTCTTGTATCCTAAATCATATGACCTCAATCTACCTCTTCACTATAAGCTTCTGAATTTGGCCCCCCTCCCCTTTTGTTTCCTATCGCTTGTGGTTTCAAGGATGTCTAAACATTAGAACGGACCTTTCCTAATTTATCTCAAACATTCCTGCCTTACCAAGTTCCAGGATGATCAAAATTTGATCAGTGTATTCATTCTAAATGTAATATGAAATCTGCTATACTTCCATCAACCAAATATTCAGTGCACACTATTTCCAACTGATAGGACCATACAGTTGGCCTGTTATGCTATTATTATTTTGAAATATTTAACAACTCAACTCATTTAAAAAGATAAAGTTTCTTCACAGTTACTCCCCCAGCAGTTGTGTGAATTTCCTATCCACCTACAAAAATAGCTACCCACTGCATGTTTAAGTAAATTTAAACCCCTACAAATTCTCTTGATTATCTACCATTCCCGAAGTTTATATATTTTATAATTTGTATATAAAATACATTATATGTAATAATTTATGTATAATATTCCCAAATTCTTCTGAACCCTCTGGGCTGTGAAATTACTGCCGTCTCCTTGCTGGGTTAGAACAGCTTCACACTACCTGTAGACCACGGGGAATGGATTTCTTACCAAGATGATGCATGTACTACTCACGATCTGTCCCTGCCTTCCTGCATGGGTACAAGAACCAACAGTTGGACTCAAGTCTAAATGTAGCCAAAATGAAGAAGTGCTCTCTGCCACTGGATTACGGAGGTTATTTTTTAAATGTGTGAAATTTGGTAATATGTGTGGACAAGAATATGGAGAACATAAAGATGGAGGTTAAGGATCTTGACCATAAAATAGTAAAACATAAGCCTGGATAAGGTAGAGTTTATTGATCGGGGACTGCTGTCGGGTGAATCAGGATTTAGTGCCCTGGCCAGGAAACCTAGGGCCAGCCTAGATTTGCTGTTGGATGGAACCTTGAAGATGGTAAACAACCTGGCCTACAATAAGTAAGGTAGATATGCCAAAACTACCTTAATGAAGTAATGCAGAAGGGGTCAGAAGTTCATAGTAGTGGCCACGTTTGAGTAGAATATAAGAATACCAAAATAGCACCTAATGATTTGGTTGGACCAGCATACAAACCTTTCACCAGAGCAACAAGGAAATGCGTTACTGAGGAGATCCCAGCGTTGTTGACAATCTCAGTGGTAGCTCGCTTCTATAGACTAGGGTCGATGGTTGGAAGTGCCATTATGGAGTTGGGCACCCTGTGTCCTCAGGGATTACTGAATCCCAAAATAGCATGGGCCAAGTGGCTGTGCTAAAGAGACAGCTAGGTAGTCAAAGATGTATGTAACTGGAAATTAAGAAGAGCAAGGCACTGGTGCCAATTACTATGAATGGGAATTCACAATCCCTAACTAATTTTCCAGGCCCTAGTCAGTCTCAGAGCCAGAGCTCCTGGCTCAAGTCAAGGACTAGACCCTATAATGCCCCAGTAAGGAAATAAGGCGGGAATTTCCTTAATTACTCCTCTCTAAAGTGACCTCCATCCACCGGCTGGGGTGGCTGTATACTGAAGTGGGGAATACCCAGGCATTGTAAGGTGACTGAATAGAGACTCTTGACCCAAGAGGCACACTAAGACAACCCAAAGCGCCATCATGGGTAGAGTAGGCGCGCAGAAAATCCAGATGACATCTGGCATCTTTGAGAAATTCATCTTACAGTAGGTCCAATCAATTGGTTATCCTAACCTGTGGTCATGTTGCTAGTTCTTTAGTGACACATTGGGGTGATAAGATCCTAGAAGCTGACAGATCCTCACATTGGTTCCCTAATCTGTGGAGTAAAATCAGCAAGCATAGGAAAGGACAATTTTGAGTAACTGAAGCTACCCAAGCTAGCAATGAAGAAGACTCTATCTGGATGAAGACATCAATAGGGAAAGTATAGAAATTGAAAACTAAGGAAAATGAAATGGAATAAAACCCAGATCGTTACAGAATGATTGGGTACAGAAGCTGTGCCGCATTAGAAGACCGAAAATATCGTCATAGCCTAGATTCTGTATCCAAACATGCCACAATGAAATGCAAATTCTTATTGTTTATAGACAAACACAAATAAATAAAATAAGCCTCTACTAACACTAATAATGAAAAAAATCAAGAATAATAGTACTTGGAGTTCCCATCGTGGCTCAGCCGAAACGAATCTAGCTAGCATCCATGAGGACACAGGTTTGATTCCCGGCCTTGCTCAGTGGGTTAAGGATCCAGCATTGCTGTGAGCTGTGGTATAAGTAGCAGACACGGCTCGGATCCCCTGTTGCTGTGCCTGTGGTGTAGGCTGGCAGCTACAGCTCCGATTCAACCCCTAGCCTGAAAACTTCCATATGCCGCGAGTGTGGCCCTAAAAAAAAAAAAGGGACTAAAAAAGAAAAAAGAATAACAGTACTTAAAGATGAGACATCACTGTAGATCCTATATAATATGATATGAAAAAATAGTAAAACGCCATCAGAGCGATTATATTAATACATTTAACAACCAAGACAAAATGGACAAAATCCCTGAAAAACAGCAGTTTAAAAACACAGCTTGAGTAGAAATAAAAATGTGAATAGCATTTATATAGGCTTAGAAAATACCATATATAAATTTAAAACTCATTAAAAGTCCATGCCAGATGGCTCTACTATTGAATTTTTTTAATTAAGAAGTTATGTAGATTTTATACAACATTTTTTGAGTACAGAAAAAAAAAGGTAGTATGTCCTAAATCATTTTTTAAGGATAAAACAACCTTGAATAAAAAAAAAACCTGATAAGACTATCTCAAGAATGGATTTATGTATGCCCATATTTCTTATATCAAAAAATTTTTAGAAAAAGTTATAAATTGAATGTAATAACACACACACGCACACACACATTTTAGAGTTCATTGATTTATTTCAGGAATGTAATTTAAAACGTGATTATCTCAGTGGATAGATATAATCTTCTAGTAAAATAGAAGGGAACTTGCTATGTTTAAAAAGGGTATCTATAAAATCTTAGAGTTAACTTCATGCATAATGGTCTTTCTCCCTGAAGTCAGTAATGAGCCAGTGATGCACACTATTATCTTTTACACTGAATATTGAATGTGATAAAGTAACCAGAGTAATAAAGCAGGAAAAGAAAATATATGACAATTCAAAGTGAAGAAATTTAACCTTCATTCCTAATAATATGTGTACAGTGAAAACCCCAGATAGTCTAGAAATGTTATAATTTGCAGGTATGTGTGTACTTAACCACGGTCACTGGTTACGTAATTCACAAAAATCAAAAGATTTCTTTAGATCATCAGTAAATAACTAGAAAAAGAAATTTTAAAGTAATGCCATTTATAACAGCAGCAAAAATCATAAAATGTTTAAGGTACCTAATGAAGTATGTGCAAGACTGCTAAAGAGAAAACCGCAAAGCATTGTTAACGGAAATCCTGTAAGTATTTAAAAAATTCAACAATATGCCATGTTTTAAGACTGGAAGAACTGATATTGATGAGATCGTGATTTCTCTGCAAATTCGTCCTCTCCAGACGCAGCCCCAATCCATATAAATCCATCCTCAAACAAATACATGGTTATAAAAAAGAAAGGACTTTTAATAATTTTTCAGAAAACTGTGCATATTCTAGTTTGTAAATGCACTCAACTTGAAAATTTCTTTAAGGCTAGATGTATCTTTAAATATGAAACCAAAATTCATGGATTATTTATATCCAATTACATTAAAGCCCGTTGGTCTATAAAGCACTTCCAGTAGACCTTTTTTTTTTTTTAACACATGTAAATTTTGTAACATCATATGCTGATCATTTGGAAAATGCTAGTTCACTGAATTATGCAGATATTTCATTATAAAATATCGAAATTTTATATTTATCATCATCATATGAAAAGTAATGGATAAATAAAGACTCTGTTGATGTTTAAAAAGTTTTCAAGATTCTGATTTCACCTGAAAGACTGAATTATATCAGTGACAGCAAATTCAGTTGTTTTCCTTGAAGTAACAGAGGTATCTCACTGACTTTCAAGAAAATGTCTGCAGAGAGCCAAGCCTGAATTACCGTGGTTTGTCTGTCTGTAGTTCTTACAAATTAAAACTCGTTTTCCATGGTAAACTAGTCAGTCTAATTCAAGCACTCACGCAAGTGTTTGCCTAGAGAATCTGTAGTACTTGAGAATATATTGCGGCTATGTGTGAATTCACAGGTTAGGTGACTAGTAATAAATATTGGAGTTAGTATCTCACAAAATATAGAGGGATACATTTCAGAAAAAATCTTTTAGTTTTAAGAAGCAATAAAGTATCAGAATAAAGTATTGATAATATTTCATAGTCTTGGTTAGGAGACATAAAGCCCAATAGTCAAAAAGGAAGAAGAATATTGCAAATTACAGGAAACATCAGACATTACTAATAAGACGAATAATGGACTGCAAAGAAATGTTATAACCAAATAGAAGAGAAAGAGGATAATGGGGTATTATTTTTAAAGAGCTGTATCTACTATTTAAAGGGGAACAGAGGAAAATAAGCAAAACAAAACAAAAACCTATGCAAAATGGTCAAAATTGTGAGAAGAAATGCTTATTTAATTCATGAATAAAATTGGATAAAACGCAAATTCATGTTCAAACTCACTATTAAAAAATTCAAAACATTTGGAAAATATAAAAAGAATCCTACTTTCTTTTCAAGGACAAGATCTTTGAAACCAGATTTTTGTGTAAATAGAAAGCGTTTGATTTTTTTAAAGTGTTATGAATATAAAAATACTGAAGAATTCTATCAATGCAATGTACTTACATGAAAAAAAAATTTCCTTTGTTAACATTATTTAAATGACCTAGTTTGACAGTTGACCGTCATTGACCTTGTAAAAATGTGTGGGTCAGCATATCCTTTTTTTTGTTTATTTCCACTGTAGTAAAACACGACACATGATTACTATACTAAATGTATTTTCATTTTCTATACTGCCTAACTCTGCTTGAGTTTTATTCACAAGGGAAGCTTTATTAAACAAATCACAAAAAACACAATTGGGGAAAGTTTTCTCTTAGAAATTCAAATGATATATTTCCATGTTGGCAATTTATGAATTAAATACCAAATATTTTAGGTAGCAAATGTTACTGATCAGCTGTTATTTTAGGTGTTACTTACTTAGTTCTTATACTTGTATATGCCTTCGGATATTCTAGAAATTATAAATAATAAAGCTTCACTGAACATAACTTGAAAATTTGAACACAAGAGAGTATTAAGTAGAAGCTGAGCTCGAAAAACAAGAACTGTTAAACGGTTGAACTAAAATGATATTTCTTCTTATGAAATTTTAGGAATGTCAATTTCAGAAGTGCTGTGATTACAATACATGTAAACTGAAAGGCTCAGTAAGATGTGGTTCGGGATCATGCTGCACCTCAGAGTGTCAGGTAAGTTTCCAGCGTTCTATGTTGGCAATGGAGCTGTGAGGGTAGGAGGCTGTATTAATTGAGTTACCGTGGAATTGATAGAGGAACTAGAGAAATAATTCAGTGAAAGAAAGCAGAATGTGCACACACAACCGCAAGTCTACAAGGGTAACTACAGTGAAATAAAGAAGGCATCTCAGGGAGTTCCCGTCGTGGCTCAGCGGTTAACGAATCCGACTAGGAACCGTGAGGTTGCGGGTTCGATCCCTGGCCTTGCTCAGTGGGTTAAGGATCCGGTGTTGCCGTGAGCTGTGGTGTAGATCGCAGACGCGGCTCGGATCCCTCGTTGCTGTGGCTGTGGCGAAGGCCGGCGGCTACAGCTCCTGTTAGACCCCTAGCCTGGGAACCTCCATATGCCACGGGTGCAGCTCTACATAAAGGCAAAAATACAAAAAAAAAAAAAAAAGAAGGCATCTCAGATTAGTGCTGGAACGCCCTCAGGTATCAGTCATCAGGCCTGTCTCATTTTCTCCGCAGTGGCTGATGGAGATTAGTCATTCACAGAACGTCGTCTTCTCTGTCCTCCTAGCTATCAGCAGCAGGCACTCCATGTAGAAAGAGCCTTGACCAAGAGTGTGATTTTACCGAGTACTGCGATGGAACTTCCAGTGACTGTGTTCCCGACACTCATGCAATGAATGGCCAGTTGTGCAGGCTGGGAGCTGCATACTGTTATAACGGACGGTGCCAAACCATGGACAACCAGTGTGCCAAGATATTTGGCAAAGGTGCTTCTCTTTCTTAGTTGTGTCTCTTTCTCTTGTCATTGATGAAGCAGTAGAAATGATGAATTTTATTAAGCCTCCGCTTTTTTTGTTCTTGTTTTTTGTTTTGGCTTTTTAGGGCTGCACCGGTGCCATAGGGAGGTTCCCAGGCTAGGGGTCAAATCAGAGCTGCAGCTGCCTACACGACAGCAATGCCAGATCCGAGCCTTGTCTGCGACCTACACCACAGCTCACAGCAACGCCGGATCCTTAATTGCTTGCCCCCTATCAGAAAAAAAAAAAGAGAGAGAGAGAGAGAATATGATACTTTGTGTACCAGTTCTGAAGATTTTGCCCTTAACTGATGTTTCAGATCGCTCATGTCATTAAGCAGAGCAAGTGACAAGGACAAGTGTGAGGTGTATTGGATGGGGAAGCGTGTGTTCCTGCAGGGAGAGAGGGCAAAATATTTTTTAACCATCACAGAATTGACTACGGTAAATACAATCATTTTCCATTTTCTGTTAGGTAAGACAATCATTGCTTTCTACTTGTGCTGACAGGGTACACATAGAAACAAACAAAGTATGCCCAAGACCAAGATTTTCTTGTTTATGTACTGAGTTTCATTAGCCTTTGATTGACACATGTTTTGTTTGCATTAAGAATCATAATTTAACGAACACGTTTTCATTTTTAGGTGCTGAAGGTGCCCCACTTGCCTGTTTTAAAGAAGTTAATTCTCTGCCTAATCGACCTGGAGACTGTGGTTTTAAAAATTCCCGACCATTACCCTGTGAACAGAAGTATGTATGTATGTAGAACATGATTCATTGAGTTACAAAAATTACATATTTCTTGTCCAGCGACACTAAATAGTAATGGACAGTGGATCACATTTCTGGAGAATATTTCCAGATAATATTGTGTGTATTCTCCTTTTATGCAATTCGGTTCTCTTTTATCTTATTTTTTCCCTGCTAGTTTGCTAATAGGGAGCCTCAACTAAGAGAAGTCTGATGTTTATTACTAAAGGTCGAAAGTGGGCTTGTGCGGAGGGAACAGATGAAATCATTCATCTCCTAGTCTTTCTCTCAAAGGCTGCTGAGACAGAGGCCACCTCAAGTTCAGGTTTCTAATTTGCTGCACCTCTCGGGGCTGTCTGCAGTCCCACCCCAGAGACTCGGAAACCTGGTAGACACATTCCCTGACCTCTCTTTCTAGATCACTCCGGGTCACCGGGACCTGCAAAGCAGGAACTTGTGCCCACTGCTCCACCAGCTTTTGCACTGCTGCCTGGGGGACAGCTCCCCAGGTCGCCTGGCTCTGATAACTAAAGGGACTTCCATTGACAAGTCCCCCAGGCTTGTAGAAAACAAAAAAGGAATTCTTAAGTGGCTACCCCCCTGCCAGGATTCAGTACAGAAGGAGGAGATAAAAACGCCCCTCTTCCAGTCTTTCCTGGGAAGGGGTCCACGTATGTGATTTGAAAGCTGTCAACTGAGGATCAAACTTCTAAGTTAAAAAGCTTCTAATGTGTGCCTTTGATCCTGCCCAGGGACCAGGAATGCCAGCAGACTCCACCTCCAGCATCTCTCTGTAGCCTAATTCCAGTCACCACTATCTCCTGCTGGAAGTTTGTACAGTTAACACCCAAGGAACAGACTTCTGAACTGCTTGGCATTGTTAGTCAGTGGTGTTTCCATTAATGAGTCTGACATATCGTAGCGATCAAATCAGCACTTCCTAATACGCACTCTGCTGCTGTACCCCCCAGGCCCGGTACATAAGAAGAAGGCAAAAATTCCCATTACTCATTTTCTTCCTGGAAGGACTTTGCTATATACTGTATATACTACATAGAAAAAAAATTTTTTTTTTGTCTTTTTGCCTTTTCTAGGGCCGCACCCGCGGCATATGGAGGTTCCCCGGCTAGGGGTCTAACAGGAGCTGTAGCTGCTGGCCTTCGCCACAGCCACAGCAACGCGGGATCCGAGCCGCGTCTGCAACCTACACCACAGCTCATGGCAACGCCGGATCCTTAACCCACTGAGCAAGGCCAGGGATCGAACCCGCAACCTCACGGTTCCTAGTCGGATTCGTTAACCACTGAGCCATAACGGGAACTCCTACATAGAAAATTTTAACAGACCAATAGCAAAAAAGGTGATTGAACTGGCGATCAAAACCCCCCCAACAAACAAGGCCACTGGTGAATTCTACTAAACATTTTTAAAAGATTTAATACAACTTCTTCTCAAAAATCTTCCAAAAATGAGAAAAGGAGAGAACACTTCCAAACTCATTTTACAAAGCTAGCATTATCCTAATACTAAAGACAGACAAGGACATTACAAGAAGAGAAATAACAGGCCATTATCCCTGATGACTGTAGATGCAAAAAATTCTAAAAAGAAATTTAAAAGTACTTTTAAAAGAACATACACCACGATCCGGTGGGAAATAGTCCGGGAATGCAAGGATGGTTGATGGATGAATATCCACAAGTGCTTATAGCAAAATTGGGCTCTGAAAATTTCTTTTCTTTTTTTTTTTTGCCTTTTGTCATTTTATGGCCGTACCTGCGGCATGTGGAGGTTCCCAGGCTAGGGGTCTAATCGGAGCTGTAGCCACTGGCCTGCGCCGCAGCCACAGCAACGCAGGATCCGAGCCACATCTGCAACCTACACCACAGCTCACGGCAACGCCGGATCGTTAACCCACTGAGCAAGTGCAGGGATCGAACCCGCAACCTCATGGTTCCTAGTCGGATTCGTTAACCACTGCGCCACGACGGGAACTCCCTCTGAAAATTTCTTAATTCTTAAGAGAGGAGTACAAAACAACTGGAAAAATCAGCAGGTTGGAAGAATCCTAGGATCAAAACAAAGAGTCTGTGTACTAAACAGAGGTACTGATTAAATCACAGCAGGTAGCATGGGCATAACAGAGAAAGCTCAAAATATGCACAAAGTGTAAATAAATGCCTTAAGCCACTGTCAACAAATATTGGGTAGCAAATGAGCAGACTAGTCATGTTTTAATCATAGTGGGAGCAGGTGATGAATCTTCCCAAAGCAGGTGACACACTATGATGAGACTAGATAACAAAATTGAGTTCTGAGGTAGGAAGTGAAGGCGTTTCTGAACATTGGAGTTCAGTGTGTAGTTTTTAATTCTACTCCAGTGCTAGTTAACCAGCCGGCTTCTATTCAGTGGTTGTGCACCATGAAAATGTCTTCTGGGCATGTTTCTGGTTTTATACTATCAATTTAAACAACATTTATGTTACCGTTCCTGTAATACGATGCTTCTTTAAAACTTGGTTTCATTAAAAGACAAAATAAGACATTTTTTCGCTTTCCCTCCCCAGTGATGTTTTTTGTGGAAAATTAGCCTGTATTTGGCCCGATAAGAATACTTATAAAGGCGACGTTCGATCAGCAGTTTATTCATATACTCAAGGACATGTATGCATAACTACGGGGTCGTCACTGAGGTCAGGTGGAAGAGATTATGCCTATGTGGCTGATGGCACAGTGTGTGGTGCCCAGATGGTAATAAAACATATTCACTTATATTTATCTGTGTTTAATGATGTAATTATCAGATGCTCTATTCCAAGGTGACTATCACAATCATACAGAACGGATTTGAACACGGTGCTGCCAATTATTTCCCGTACCATACTGAAGAGATAATTAAGTCCAACCTCACTTATCCAACAACATCGATTTTTGAATTAAAATGTTATCAGTCCTCATGTGACAAGATGTGTTCGTAGGCACCAGATTCCACTCGCTGACAGGTTGATTTTTTTTTCTGATCTTTGAATTCTAATAGTTTTAAATCATAAAATTCTAATTTTGAGTTTTTAGTTGTTCCTGCTTCACAAGGAAACAGGATTGAGCTTTGCTATGTCTTCATTCATCTGCTTATGCATATGATTAAAATCGAAGTATGAGAAGCTTGGAAGAACCAGACAAGAAGCCTGTCCTATGGAAGAACCAAACAAGAAGCCTTCCCTGCGAGAGCACAGTGATTGAGATGTACAGGCTAATGGGGACACGTACATGCGGTACTACTCATGTCGGCAGGAAACAGGGGAAGAACGGGAATGGTTCATAGGCTTAGTTAATCAGTCTGGAACTATGAATGCCCACATCCCGGAAAATATAAGTCATCTGAGATTTAATCAGTGTGTTTCATGTAAATGGTATTTAGTTCTTACTTGCTGAATTAAAAATAAAACAAAACCTTAAAATAGTGAATCAATTAACCAATTCTCACATCTGGGTTCAGAAATCCTGTGCCCTCAGAAACTTGCTTGTAGTGGTAGGCAGTGTAGACGAAACCAGCCCCTGTGCACTGGCACCAGTTAAGTCTCAGAAACAGAGTTTGGAGTGAGGCAGAAAGAACAGCTTGATCGCTCTGCCAGACAAAGGAGGCCCCCCAAACTGTGTCCTCCCTTGAGGGGGGATAGCTGGGCTTTATAGGTTTAACTTGGAAAAAACAGGGCTGTTGATAAGGATTAGGGGACCTGTGTTCTTCTCCCCCCAAAGATCATTTCAAAGTCATCAAGGCCAGAGTCAGGTGGTCTGGTGACGTTTCTGGTGGTTTTGTGGGGTTAATCGCACCTTGGCCTTCTCTCTGTGATGAAGATTGCTCGCAAAATGAAGGAGGTGTTAGCGAGGGTTCAGAGGAAGAGAAAACACCAGTTAGAACTCTAACTAGAAAGTAACCATTAGTAATAAGTAATAAATAATAACCATTAGTAATAAATGGGCCAAAGCAGGCGGAGACTGTTTTAACTAGTTTTTAGCTATCACGGTATTTTCAAATCATTAACTCTTAGCCTTTCGAAACTGAGGGGAGGCCTGGGAAATTAAAGGGAAAGGCTTTTACTTCAAAGCACAAGGACTGGAGTTCCTGTCGTAACTCAGCAGAAACGAACCCGACTAGCATCCATGAGGAGGCAGATTTGATTCCTGACCTTGCTCAGTGGGTTAAGTAAGGATCCTGCATTGCTATGAGCTGTGGTGTAGGTCGCAGACATGGCTCGGATCCCGCGTCGCTATGGCTGTGTCCTAAGCTGGTAGCTACAGCTCTGATTCGATCCCTAGCCTGGGAACCTCCATATACCATGGGTGTGGCCCTAGAAAAATAAAATAGAATAAAAAGACAAGGACTCGGGGGCTTGCATACGGTTTCAGCAGTTTCTGCAGTGACTCCAGCGCTCCTAGTTCTTGGCAGTGACTCCCTTATATACTCCTCGTCCTTTGGGTGTTCTCTGGATATAGTGACTAGTTCTGAGAAAGAGAAGATGAGTTTAAAATAGACAGTGACTTCTGTTTTGCATGCACTCTCTCTCTCTCGACGTCTCAGATCGCTTGCTTTGCTGAAGCAAACTACATGATGGAAAAACTCCTAAGGAAAAGCAATTGTGGGCCAGAGAGGAACTGAAGCCATAATCTGCAAGGAACTGAATTCTGCCAAAGACCACAGGAGCGAGGTTTGAAGAGGGTTTTTCCAAGTCAGACCTTCGGATGAGATACCAGCCCCCAATGACGTCTTGATGAGAGCTTCGTAAGAGTCTGTGAAACGGAGAAGCCGGCTGGGATGTGCCTGGATTCCTCACACGCAGAAACGCTGATCAAATAAATGTGTCTTGTTTATTGCCATTAATCCTGGGGGGTAATTTGTTAGGCAGCCTTAGATAACTAAGAGAGAGTATGGTACCTGGAAATAGGATGTGACTGTAACTAAACACCCCTAAAGTTACTGTGGAACAGAAAGTGGGTGCAAGCTAGAAGAATTTTGAAGGCCATGACAGACAAAGCTCAGAGTCCCTGATCAGAGCTTTCAGTAAAACTCAGAACTTGGAGACCTTGCTTTTCAGGGCTTAACAGGTAACGAGGTATATATTACTGAAAGCTAAAGGAAGGAGGGTCCTTTTTAATTACTGGGTGAAAGCTTAACCTGTTTTCTTCTACAGTTTGTGGAAATCAGAACACATATCTAATAAACTTGGCGATCTGACCTGATTTCTTCTTGCAGCTTACAGTAAAGTATGAAAGGATGGAAACAAATTGAGAGAAGAACTGTTAAATGAAAACTAACCATAACTTGATGACTTTGAAAATGTCCAGCCTCTTCCCACTGCAAAAGGTGCTAGAATTAACTGGACTCTTAAGAACTCTCAGAAAAACGTGGTCTAGAGCTAACACTGAGTGAGGGTCTAGAAACGTTAGTTACTAGTTCCGATACATCGAAAGGCCAGAGTGTTATTTAATTTCACAAACATCCCTCTTAGAGATTGAGGGTGGACCCCATATATTCTTTAAATAAAACAGAAAGCAAGCCCTCTAGAAGCTTTAGACCTTTTTTCTGTCAACCATCTCAACAGGAGCCTGAGGTTAGAAAACAGCTTATTTTGAAGAGATGTATTCAAGAGATATTGAAGAGACACATGTCTTTTGCCTAATGGGATGAACTCTGATGAGAGCCACAGGAGATCCATACAGTGTTTTGGGTTTTTTTTTTTTTTTTTTTTTGATAACAGGGAAAAAGAATACAAAAAGAAAAGAGGCTACTGGACTTCCCCAAATCTACTGTTAGATCCATTGTTTCTGTGGCTGTGGTGCAGGCCTCAGCTGCAGCTCCTATTTGGCTCCTAGCCCAGGAACTTCCATATGCTGCAGAAGCTGCCATAAAATAATAAAATAAAATAAAACAAAACAAAACAAAACAAAATAAAATATACCCTAAAGACCTCACCTTCTCTTATTCACTCGGTTGTTAAAATATCCCACCCCACACTGTTGTGAGACTTGCTTTTCACAAATCTAGTGAAAGTGAGAGGATGTCACTTCCAACATCAGGGTATAAAAAATAGTATCTTCCATTGTGTTTGCTTGCACGCTCTTTCTCTCCTTCTCATTCTTGCGTGGCTTGCTTTGATGAAACAAGCTGCTATGTTAGAGAATATGGTCTCCATCAACGTCCCCGGAGGAAATGAGAATGGCAGTCCCATAGTTTGCCAACAACCACATGGCAAGTTTGAAAACAGATCTGCCTGAGTAAAGCCTTCACGTAAAACCAAGAGCCAATCTGTGTCATGACCAGAATTCCTGATTTCATGAAACTGAGATAATGTATGTGTATTATTTCATTTCCCAAACATGGCCTAAGAGTGCCATTTGTGTATCACACGGTAAGTATATTTTTGGTTCTGTAAGAAACTGCTGTAAGCTTTGCAAGAGTGACTGAACTATTACGCTTTTCCACCAGCAGTATGTAAGTGGTCTAGTTTCTCCACATCTTCACCAGCATTTGGTGTTATCACTCTTTTTTATTTTTGCCATGTTGGCATGTGTGTACTAATCTGTGGGGTCTTAATTTGCACTCCTCTAATGGTTAATTATATTCAACATTTTTTCATGTGCTTTTTACCATCAGTATATCCTCTGCAGTGAAGTGTCTACTCATGTCTTTTGCCCATTTTCTAGTAGGACTGATTACCCTTTTAAAAATTGTTGAGTTTTAATTGTTCTTTATCTTATATTTAAGTTTGAAAATATTTTCTCCTATAGCTTTTTTTTTTGTTGGTCGCCTCCTCAGACTTTAACAGAGCAAAAGCTTTTGATTTTCATGATGTTGGTTTATCAGTTTTTCCTCTCTAAGCATGCTTTTTTGGTGTCAGGTTTAATAACCCTCTACCTAACCCTAGGTCATGAAGATATTCTTCCAGTTTTTTTTTTTCCACAAAAAATGTGTAATACTGTATTTAACATTTAAGTCTGTTTCAGTGCAGGTTTATTTTATAATGTGTGAGGGTTTTTTATATCTTTGCCAGGAATAGAGTATATTTTTGTGGGTCTTGGGTTGTCTAGATTGTTCGATTAATCTGCATGTCCATCCATCCACCAATATCATATTCTCTTGATTACTTTAGCAATATAGTAAGTTTTAATAACAAGCAGAGTGATTCCTTTTATATTTCTTTCAATAATACAGTTTTTGCTATTTTGGGCCTACACCTTTCCATATAAACTGTAAAATAAACCTATATAAGACAATAAAACTTTTCAGAAATTTAACAAGAGTTATATTAAAACTGTAGTTTAACTTGGGAAGTACTAGTATCTTTACTATATATATATATATAACTTTCCCTCTCTCTCTCTCTATCTCTCTCTCTCTAGTAGAGATATTAGATATACACACACACACACAATTCAGTGGCATTCAGTTCATTCACTTGACCATATATAATCTATTCCATTAGTCAGTTTGTCTGAATTTATGCCAGAACCACATGTTTTTCATTGCTGTGGCTTTATAGTACATTTTCAAATCAGAAAGTGTGAGTCCTCCAACTTAATTCTTTTTTAGGATTGTTTTGGTTATATGAGTCTCTGGAGATTCCATATGCATTTTAGCATGAGTTTTCCATTTTCTGGAAAAAAAAAAAGGTGTCTTTGGAATTTTGGTAGACTGAATTAAATTTGTAGATGCTTTGGACAGTATTGATAATAATATTATGTCTTCTAGTCTGTGAACACAGATCAGCTTTCTATTTTTATATTCTTTAAAATTCTTTTTTCAGTATTTCTTTTTAGGCTTCAGTATATACTTCTTGGTTAAGTTTAGTTGTCTAATAAATGAGGGAAAAATTGACTGATTTACCACTAGATTGCTAACTTTGACATAAGAAGGGTTTTGCAATGATACAAATTAAGGTTTTTTTTTTTTGCTAGATTATTCTGATCAATATTATAACAGGGATTCATAATAACTTGTAATCCAAAATTGTAATCCAACTTATATTTGAAACTCAAATGAAATTAATAAATTTTGTTCCAGTTTTCAAGGAAACAAATTGTTACTATTAATTAACCAATTATTTTAACAGAGCATTAACATAACATATAAAACTCATCTGATAGAGATTCTCAATTCAATTCCTAATTGTATCAAAACAAAAATTATATGACATTATTGTACAAACTAGGTTAAGGTAAACACTCTCAGGGCTTTTTGCTTAAATTTATTATTGTTTAGATTTTTGTATTTGAGTGCCAGAAACCTTGTACCAGAATCAGAGTAATGAATAATAAAAAAATCTCATCTTGAGCGTCTTTTATACATATGTAACAAATAATTCTTTCCTAGTATCAAATTTGTGAATAATTATAAAATATTATGTTTGTTTTATTTTAGTATTGTATAAACAAAACCTGCAAAGAAGTTCCTTTAATGGGATATAATTGTAATGCCACTACAAAATGCAGAGGAAATGGGGTAAGTTACTTCTATTTTTGTAGTGCTAAGTTTCCTGTTATTTTTGTAGGTAATTCAAAGTGAAAATCTGTCCTGTTTGGGGGAGTTGAAAATCTATTATGTCTCTTTTTTTAAATATGCTAGTCTTATATTTATACTTTCAGGTAGAGGAATATGTTCATAATATAACATTAGTGACGTTAGTTTGGCAAAAACCTGGGAATATGTGTTTATGTGTGTGTTATGTGGATATTTATAAGCATACATAGCATGGAAAATGCTTAGCAGTGAACAATGGAACTTAATTAATGAGTGAAGACACTTAGTATTGTGCATTTTAATTATTTGAATTTTATAAAATTTTACTTACACCTTTTAAATGAAAATTAATATTAAGCCATTGAAATGTAAAAACATAAATAGTACATAAACCGCACTGAATATAAATTGCTAGCAATTCAAGCTTATCATAAAGTTTTATTTTATTGGCCATTTTAAATATTTTTGACACCAATGTTTTTCACTTTCAAAAGTTGTTCACTTAAAACTGAAGTGCAAATGGTTGATCAGTAGTGTTAAATTTTGGAAAAGCGGCTAGAATAAGCAATTAAAGTGGCCAAGCAATTGATGGTAATTTTATCACAATATTTTTTTTTCTTATTAACAATGAATTTTATTTCAGTTATAGGTGTACAAAGATCATAAGTCAATTTGATAGATTTTGTGTCCCAAACCCACAGTGCATCCCCCCACCCCCCAGATTGTCTTATTTGAAAAACCAAGGTTTTCCAAAATCTGTGAGTCATTGTCTGTTCTTCAAAGAAGTTCATTGTGTCTCTTTAGTTTCCACGTGTAAGCGGTAGCATTGGGTGTTGCTGTCTAATTGTCTGACTGGTTTCACTTCGTATGATAATTTCTAGGTTCATCCATGTTGCTATAAATGTTGTTATTCCGTTCCTTTTAATGGCTGAGTAATATTCCATTATGTGTATGTACCATATCTTCCCTATCCACTCCTCTGTTGATGTGTATTTAGGTTGTTTCCATGACCTGGCTTCATCCATCTCTAGCTGCTTTAGATGTAAAGTTAGGTTGTTCATTTGAGCTTTTTCTTGTGTCCTGAGGTAGGCTTGTATTGCTATATACTTTCCTCTTAGAACTGCTTTTGCTGCATCCCAGAGGTTTTGGAGTGTCATGTCTTTGTTGTCATTTGCTTCTAGGTACTTTTTAATTTCCTCTTTGATTTCTTCAGTGATCCATTGGTTGTTTTCTAGTTTTTGTATTTATTCAGCTAGTCTATGTCTTTTGGTTGGGGCATTCAGTCCATTAACATTTAACGTAATTACTGATATATATGTTCTTATTGCCATTGTATTAACTGTTTGGGGTTTTTGTTGCTCTTTTTTTTTTTTAACCCTGAAGTTTTGATATAGGAGTCTATATACAAATGAGATTGTTTTAAGTTGTTGGTTTCTTAATTGCACATGCGTCTCCAGTGACCTGCATTTGTTCTCTCTTCTCAAGATTTCTGATTTTGGTAGCACAGTTGTGCATGGAGGATTTAGTATCTTTATTGTATATATGCCTTTCCTGGGGAGCCTTGTCATTTGTGGCCTTTTCTTTTCTGACTAGAGAAGTTCCTTTAAGATTTGTTGTAAAGCTGGTTTAGTGTTGCAGAAATCTCTTAGCTTTTGCTTATCTGTAAAGGTTTTGATCTCTCCTTCAAATCTGAATGTGAGCCTTGCAGGGTAAAGCAATCTTGGTTGGAAGTTTTTCCCTTTCATCACATTAA
>PVHT021183523.1:4567882-4852181 GCA_004024745.2 Catagonus wagneri | reverse complement strand
CAACCTTATTGGGGTTCCCTTGTATGTCATTTGTTTCTTTTCCCTAGCTGCTTTCAAAATTTTCTCTTTGTCTTTAATTTTGGTCGTTTTGATTAATATGTGTCTCAGGGTGTTTCTCCTTGGGTTTATTTTATATGGTACTCGTTGCACTTCCTGAATTTGACTGAGTGGTTCCTTTCGCATATTAGGGAAGTTTTCGGCTATTATCTCTTCAAATAGTTTTTCTGTCCCCTTCTCTCTCTCTTCTCCCTCTTGCACCCCTATAATACAGATATTGGAGCGTTTAACATTATCCCAGAGTTCTCTGAGACTCTGCTCATTTCCTTTCAATCTTTTATCTCTTTTCTCTTCTGCATTAGTGATTTCCACTAATCTGTCCTCCACCTCGCTGATTTGTTCTTCTGCCTCCTGTATTCTACTGTTGGCTGCTTCTAAGGAATTTTTTATTTCAGTGATTGTATTTTGCATCTCTTCTTGTTTAATTTTTACAGCTTGTATTTCTCCGCTCAGTGTTTCCTGTAAATTATCAATCTTTGCCTCCAGTTTATTTCCAATGCCTTGCATCATCTTCAGCATCAACAGTCTAAAGTCTCTTTCTGAGAGGCTGATAATCTCCTCATCACTGAGCTGTTTTTCTGGGCTTTTCTCTTTCTCCCTTATCTGTGTTATAGTCTTCTGTCTTTTCATTTTTATAGGTTTTTGGTGTGGTGACCTTTTCGCCAACAATAGAGTGGTAGCCTCTCTTAGTTCTGGCCTTTGCCTCCCCTGTGACTAAAGTTGGTATGGGCGGGGCTTGCTGTAGGCTTCCCGATGGGAGGGACTGATGCCTGCCCACTGGTAGGTGGGGTTGATTCCTATCCCTCTGATGGGTGGGGCTTTGTCTCTGGATGAGATTAGAGGCTGGCTGTGTGCCTGAGGGGTCTTTAGGCAGCCTGTTTATTGATGGGTGGGGCTGTGATCCCACCTGGATTATTGTTTGGCCTGGGGCTTCTCAGCACTGATGGGAGGGACCAGATTTTCCCAGTAATGGCCCCCTCCAGAGAAATGCAGGCTGATGAATGTTCCCGAGAGCTTTGCCTCCAATGTCCTTCCCCTACAACAAACCACAGTCACCCCTATTTTCCCAGGAGATCCTCCAAGAATTGCAGTAAGGTTCCACCCGGATTCCAATGGAGACTGCTTTGCCCTGGGACCCAGTGCACGTGAAAGTCTGTGTGTGCCTTTCAAGGATGAGGTCTCTGTTTCCCCCAGTCCTGTGGAGCTCCTTCACACAAGCCCTGCTGGCCTTCAATGCCAGATGCTCCAAGGGCTCTTTCTCCCTGTGCCCAATCCCCAGGCGTGGGGTTTTGACGTGGGGCTCAGAACTCTCAGCCCTGTAGCTGAGTCTCTGTGATGCAGTTACTTTCCAGTCTGTGGTTGCTTCTATCGCGTAATCGCCCCTCCCACCTCTTGATGTGGTCTCCTGTTTGTGTTCTGGAGTAGAATACCTTTTTTGGAAGTTTAGAGTCCATTTGGTTGAAGCCTGCTCGGCATTTAGTTGTAGTTTTGCTGTTTTTCAGGAGAGAAGTTGAACTCCAGTCCTTCTATTCTGCCATCTTAATCCAATCTCAGGAGTATCACAATATTTTGTATATAAATTAAAGTCCATGAATGAGAAATGTGGAAATAGTGATAGAAAATGTTTAAAAATAATTAAATGAAATATTGTTAGTGAAAAATTCTTAATTCACCCAGTGATGCTATGAATACAGTGCCCATAATTTGTATTGTCCTCACTTATTAAAAGAAAATGATTGAGGAAGACAAAGTACTTATCAAAAGCAGTCAATATATGTAAGCCAGAAATAAACTATCATGTAAGGTAGTTATCACCGACTGTTATGTTGCCAAAATTTTCACTGCTTTTTGTAGCCTACTTCTCACATTATATAGTCTCAATAAACTTAGAAAAATAGTAATTTTTGTTCTTTTGAATTTAAGTGCTTATGTAGCATGATTTATAGTGATTACATATCTTTCTATTTCAGATATGTAATAATTTAGGTAACTGTCATTGCCTTCCTGGCTATAGGCCTCCAGATTGTGAACTCCAAATTGGTTCACCAGGAGGCAGTATTGATGATGGAAATGACCACAAATCTGGTAAGGAGTGATTAAACTTTTAAAACAAAATGAGGGTTTTATGAAATAAAGAAAGTGGCTATTCATTGATTCAACATCTATTTATGATAAAGACTCTCAACAAAGTGGATATAAAGGGAGTATACCTCAACATAATAGAGGCCATATATGGTAAACCCAAAGTTAACATCATACTCAATAATGAAAAGCTGAAAGCTTTTCCTTTAAGATCAGAAACAAGATAAGGATGCCCACTTCAAATACTTTTATTCAAAATCATATTGGAAATCCTATTCACCCTAGTCAGAGCAATTTAAAAAAATCCAGATTAGAAAGAAAAAATTATAACTATCACTATTTGCAGAGGACATAATTCCATATGTAGAAAAAACCCAAAGATTTCACTGAAAAGTACTAAAACTAATGAGTGAACCCTGGAAAGTTGCAAGACACAAAATTGCCATACACAAATCTGTTGAATTTTTATATACTAACAAACTATCACAAAAAGAAACCAAGAAACAATCTCATTTACAACTACATCAAAGAGAATAAAATACTTAGGAATATATTTAACCGAGGAAGTGGAAGACCTATAATTTAAAAATGGTAAGACATTGATGAAAGAAGTTAAAGAAAACACATATTTGGCAATGTATACCATGCTCGTGGATAAGAATAATTAATATTGTTAAAAAAATTCATACTACCCAAAGCAGTTTTCAAATTCAATGCAATCTCTATCAAAATTCCAATGGCACCCTTCATAGAACTAGAGTAAATAATTTTAGACTCACAAAAGACTCAGAATAGCCAAAGCAATCCAGAGGAAGATGAAAAAAAACTGCACGTATCAAACTTTCTGATCTCAAAGTGTATTACAAAGCTGTAGTAACCAAAACAGTACAGTCCTTGCACAGAAACAGACACATAGATCAATGGAATGGAATAGCCCAGAAATAAACCCACACTTATATGGTAAATTAATCTATGAAAAAGAAGGCAAGAATATACAATGAGGAAAGGCTAGTCTCTTGGATAAATGATCTTAGGAAAACTAGATTGCTACATGCAAATTAACAACACTGGACCGCTTTCTTACACCGTATACACAGATGTGTTCAGTTTAGAAAATTCTTTGAGCTGTATAATTATAGCACACATGCATTTCTTTTAGTATTTTATACTTCAGTCAAAATATAGTAAGTAAATAATAATGGAAGGGATCCATACACTTGTAATCTTTGGAGAGGAATGATGATTAGAAAATATCATGAGGATGCTTTAGGGATTCTAACGGGATATGTTTTTCCTGGATGATTTTCCTCGTTCTTTGCTAATATATTCATTTATTGTATACTTTTCTGGATTGTGTAATACTTCAGTTTTTTAAGTATGAGAAATACTGAAAGAACATCAGCCGGTGAATGTCAATGTGAGGGGAAAACACCTAGCATATAGGTAGATACAGAGACAAGTATAGGTATAGATGTGGGTTTTATTCATGTATATAAAATACAAATCCTAGATGGAGGAATAGAAGTCCTTTAAAAATGGTTTCCTCCAAGGAGGGAAACTATGTGACTTGGTGTAAGGGAAAGGAATGGGGGTTTTTCCCAGTATATTTCTAAATAGTTAACTTAAGCTCTATTAATGCATAACCTTTTAAAAAATTGATGCCATAAATAAGCCGAATGTAGAAAGCAGAACTCAAAACATGTAGACAGTATCATAATAGTTAAATACATAAAAAAGATGAGTAGTAAATCTATGAAAAATGTACCATTGTAGTTTTGGGTATGAGCTTAAATGTCCTTTTATTTTCTCCTGTAAGAGTTTGCAAGATTTTAAGGTTTCAATTATGTATATGGCTGGGGTTTTTTGTTATTTTCTGTTTTGTTTTATTTTGTTTTGCTTTTTAGGGCATATGGAAGTTCCCAGACTAGGGGTCGAGTCAGAGCGGCAGCAGCTGGTCTGCATCACAGCTACAGCAGCGCAGGATCTGAGCCCTGTCTGAGACCTTCACCACAGTTCATGGCAATGCCAGATCCTTTAACCCACTGTGCGGGCCCAGGGATTGAACCTGCATCCTCATAGGTATTATTCAGGTTCATTTCCACAGAGCCACAATGGGAACTCCATGTATATGGTTTTATATGTACACATGTGATTAAAGTGAAATAAATATAAATTTATCCAAATATTCAGTGACTATCCACTGATTTCTATGTTTCGTTTCTAGCTATAGTTTTTAGTAAAAAAGGCTACAGTACACATCGGAGCAACTGGCTTATTTTGAGTTTCTACATTGCTCTGCCCTTTTTCATAATTTTCACCTTTATGATCATGAAGCGAAATGAAATGAGACAATCGTACAACAAAGAGAATGCAGAATATGAGGGGTAAATATGATTATACAAATAATTATCTTAAATTGTGCTCGTCATTAACCAGTGTCCTAAGTTCTCTTGCCTTTCAATGTGTGAACTCCATAGTGATTGGGGAAAAAATTCTGTTTAGCCATTCATCTTAGTCTTTCTAAACCACAGATTCTTCTAAGCACCACAAGTGTACAAAATAAACAAATAAATGGATTTTGATTGTTTTCACTAAATTCATGGCTGTAATTATCTTGCCTCATATTTAAATGAAAAATCAACAATAAAGTAATAAAACGCATATATATTTATACATATGAATATATAAACACATGCATTTAATGTTTAGCTTTTTATTTGGACTGCTTAGTTGTCTAAGAAACGAACTTATCTATAATAAATATTTCAATTAATATATAATTGATTTTTAAAAAAAATTTTTAGAGTCTATTCTTTTGTGTGAGTGTTTAGACCTGACACTTAAAACAGACATCGGGTGGTAGATACCGGTAAAGTAGGAAGCCTTCTGCTACTAAACAAACTGAATTTCCATTTTCTTTTTCCTTTATCAGTCATTCAGTCATGATACCAGAAAGCTATGACGTGGACTACTAATATCAACAAGAACTTCGCCAGCAAGTGGCTTACATGCAGAGAAGACAGTGCTTTTTGAAACCCTTATGTTACCCTTGCATACGTTTAAAATGTCAGATTTTTGGAAATAAAGCACACTTTGGCAGCAGGAGGCACTCCTCGGTAACGCTTGCATTCATCTGGCCGCTAGGGGGCGCCTGTGACTTCCAGGTCCAGTAACCAGCCTCCACCAACCCCGCCCCTCCCCGCCCAGATCTGTTGCCCGGGCCCCTCCACGCCAGTTGCTGCGCTTTGCAGCAACCATCCCCGTGGGGAGCGGGCCACGCAATGCTGTCTGTCCTGCTGCTGCTCTCAGGGCTGGGCCAGCTGACATCCGCCGACCATCGGGAGGACCCCTCGGCGTGGGCGGAGCGGCGTGGCCCTCCTGGCTCCAGAAGCCCAGGCCCGGCTTCGCGGGGGGCCCGGGGCAGGGTCACAACCCGCCGGGTTTCAGCGTCCTGCTGGGCCCGCTGGTCGGGGGCGCTCAGAGCGCACCCGGGACGGTGGTCCCTCACTCCCTGGCCCTGCCCCACAGGAGGGAGCCCTGAAGGGGTCCTGGGACAGCCCTTCCTCACCTGCTCAGGGCTGAGGTCCAGCATCAGCCCCGAGAGTGTCTGGACGGTGGTTGAGTAATACCACTCCCACTTCCACGGGAGCCTCATGCTGGAATCCTGCACGGGAAGATTTTGGTGACGTGTGTGTGTGTGTGTGTGTGTGTGTGTGTACGTACCCAGGCAAGGTCCCAGAGTGACGTGATGGGACAGGTAAGAGGAAGAACGCTGCCAGGGCCGGGGAGGGCGCACCCACCTGTTTTCCTTACTGCAGACTGAAACATCACTGCTGCAAATCACAGTGCACGGAAAACTGGGAAGAACACCAAGGACAGCGGGGGCTTCACACACTCCTGTAATTAAGAAATCATTCTTTTGGAGTTACCCTCCTGGCTCAGCAGAAACGAATCTGACTAGTATCCGTGAGGACACGGGCTGGATCTCTGGGCTCGCTCAGTGGGTTAAGGATCCACGCTGCCGTGAGCTGTGGTGTAGGTCGCTGATGCTGCCTATCTGGCGTTTCGTTTGCCAGAGGCTACAGCTAGCCCAGGAACCCCCAAATGCGGTGTGGCCCTAAAAAGACAAAAACAGCAAAAAAAGAAATCATTCTTTTTATTTTATGGGCATTTTATTCTTTCTGGACTCGCCCAAATCAATTCATACAGACGCATTTGTAAAACTACTTGTGTTTTTATTTATTTTGTTGAAGAGCCATTTTGAATGAAAGCAAATCTTTTAATATGTAACTTTTCCCTTATTTCCCAAATAATACAAAAAAAATCACGTGTATACACATACATACATATGTGTATGTATATACAGTTATAGACTCAGAAAAAAAAAAAACTGACCAAGCTTCTCCTGGACCTTTTATCTATAAAAAATATGTAATTTTAACGTTTATTCTTGTATCAATGAGATCATACTAATGCATTCAATTCTTGTGGCGATTATGTTCTGTAAAGTCCCACACACAAATTAACTAATACTTAAAGGGGGAAAATATATATGTATTTACATATATAAATATATATATGCATATATATGTATACACACACACATATACATATACATGCATATTATATAGTTACAATATCTTTTAAATTTTATTTTTTATTAAAGTGTAGCCGATTTACAATGTTCCTTCAATTTCTGCTGTACCCACAATCTGCTGTTTATATATTATGGCCACGCAGCATATGGAAGTTCCTGGGCCAGGGATTGAATCCATGTGACCTACACCCCAGCTGGATCCCTTAGCTCACTGTGTCCAGCCGGGGATCAAACCCACACCTCAGCAGTGGCCAAAGCTGCTGCAGTTGTATTCTCAACCCACTGAGCCACAGCACGAACACTCCATCTAGTAAATAATATGAAATCCTAAAACAATTCATCGTGGAAGATTCTACTTTCCCTCTTACAAGCAGAACTGGAAAGGGACTTGCCTGGGGCCGTGTCACCAACAGGTACCATAGCTAAGATCCAAACACCAACCACTTGGCCTCAGAACCCCGGCTTCTTCCGCGACGGTGCACTGCTCTTTCCTTACATTGAATGGTTTGCCACCTTAGCCATATAGACTCAAACGATCCAGGGGCAAATGTTGATTTGGGGGTTACCAATAAATATGAGCAAATAGGCAGATTGGCAAATAAGGAATTATTGAATAACAGTGGTTGACTATCTTGTAACCATTTAAAATAAATGTAAATATTTTAAATAAATATAAATATAAAATATTGTCTTAAAATAAATATAAAATCAATAAGGGTTGAGAGCTAATATATGTGCCACATTAGCTTATGTGGTTGTGTAGGCTGAAAACCTGAAACATCTTACATACAAATTCTCAGAATTAAGAAAGTTTAAATGAAAATAACTGGGCATTGAAAAATGGAATAATGAGTAATCATGGTGAAAAAGTTGAAATATGTTAAGGGAGGTGATGCTTTCAAACCTCCATCCCTTACTAGCTCTGTGCCAAAATAAACCCAAGTTCTTTCATTTCCTGAACTGTCAAATGGGTAAACTAGAACCTTACCCACCTAGCTCATAAGTATATTGTGAGACTTTGAGTTAGTAGTTTAAAGCGTGCTTCGGCATAAATCAAATAACATCTTTTTTTTTTTTTTTACATTTGGTTTTTACTAGTAAGGTACAGATATATTTTGTTGTTGAAACAGATTTCTGCCTCAAATAATGGACTGTGGTGATACCATCACATAATATCCAGGACGTGAGAGGCAAATCATACATTTTCATTCTCAAACAATAGGATAAGGAGGAGAAAGACACTAAAAGGATTATTTTTTCTTTTTAGTGCCACACTTGCCGCACATGGAGGTTCCCAGGCTAGGGATCAAATCAGAGCCTCAACTGCTGGCCTACACCACAGCTATCCAAGCCACGTCTGCAGATCTAAGCCACATCTGCAACCTATGCCACAGCTTGCGACAACACTGGGTCCTTGACCCACTGACCGAGGCCAGGGATCAGACCTGCATCCTCATGCATACTA
Source organism: Catagonus wagneri (assembly GCA_004024745.2). Classification (NCBI taxonomy): domain Eukaryota; kingdom Metazoa; phylum Chordata; class Mammalia; order Artiodactyla; family Tayassuidae; genus Catagonus; species Catagonus wagneri. The sequence goes on along the minus strand of PVHT021183523.1, from coordinate 4,843,980 downwards.
ATGGGTTTCTTAACCGACTGAGCCACAACGGGAATTCCTAAAACAAATATTTTATCGGTTTGCTTCCTAAAGATTTTGGGGCAAATATAGGTATCAAAGCCATCACGGAGAAGAACCCAGGTGGCGCAGCAGGTCAAGGATCCAGGGTCGCTGCTGTGGCATGGCTTTGATCCCCAGCCCGGGAACTTCCGCGTGAGGAGGGTGCAGCCAAAAAAAATAAATAAATGAAAATAAAGCCATCCTGCCAACACACAAAGGCAATCAGTGCAGTACGTATTAACAGAATGAAGGGTAAGAACCACTTGATGCAAAAAAAGCATTTGACAAAGTGCAACACACTTTCACGACACAGTTATTTCAGCTTATTTCCAAAATATAATTTTCCTGATTGAAAGGATTAATTGCTGGTAGTATATCATTGCAACACAAAAGAATCCTGGAGTTACTAATAAAAAGGAGGAGATCCTTAAAAAGGTGTACCAGTCACTGAGTCACACCCCTAAAATATGGTCCAGCTGTTTTTACAGTTCTAATTAAAAGTGTTCTGACTACTTGTGCAGATGTGGGAGTCCTTGTACCCTCGATTGTTGTTTTTTCTTTTTTCTTTGTAGGGCCACACCTGTAGCGTATGGAAGTTCCCAGGCTAGGGGTCGAAATGGAGCTGCAGCCGCCGGCCTATGCCACAGCCACAGCAATTCCAGATCCAACCCACATCTGTGACCTACACCACAGCTTATGGCAACGCCAGATCCTTAACCCACTGAGTGAGGCCAGGGATCGAACTGGCATCCTCGTGGATGCTAGTCAGGTTCCTGACCCAATAAGTCACAGCGGGAGCTCCTTGTCTTTTATTTCTTAAGGTGAAGTTCACATAAAATCAATCATTTCTAAGTAAGCGATTCTGTGGCATTTAGATCTTTACCGTGTTGTGCAACCACTACTTCCATGTGGTTCCAGAACATTTCCATCACTCCTAAACCAGACCCCGCACCCATAAAACAGTCTCCTCCCATTTTGTCTTCCCACCAGCACCTGGCAACCACTGATTTGCATTCTGTTTCTCTAAATAAAATTATTTTAATTAATAAAAACAAAATTAAAAATACTTCTTATGTCTGATTTCTTCCACTTGGCATAATGTTTTAGAGGTTCATCCACCTCGTAGCATGTGTCAGATTTTCATTTCTTTTATGACCAGTTAATAGTCCACTTCTACGACATGTATATGCCATAATTTGTCTATCCGTTGTCCATCGATAGTCATTTGAACGCGTCCACATTCTGGCTACTGTGAGTTGTGCTGCTATGGACATGTGTGTACATGCATAGGTTTAAGTACCGAGGGGTGGAAATTCTGTGTCATATGGTTTAACTTTTTAACTTTTTTTTTTCTTTTTCAGCCGCTCCCATGGCATATGGAACTTCTTAGGCCAGGGACTAAATCCAAGCCATAGCTGTGACTTACACATTTGCAGCAATGCCAGATCCTTAACCCACTGTGCCAGGCTGGGGATCAAACTGGTGCCTGCATAGAGACAAGCCAGATCATGAACCCACTGTGCCACAGCAGGACGTCCCATTTTAACTTTTTGAGGACCACCCAAACTCTCTTCCACAGTGGCTGAACCATTTTACATCCCCACTGGCAATGTATGAGGCTTCCAACCTGGCCAGCACTGGCCTCTTTTCTTCTTTGATTTTAGCCGTTCTGATGGATGTGCATTGGTACCTCACATAGTCTGATCAGCATTTCTCTAATGACTAAGAGGCTAAGCATGTGTTCACCTGCAATATTTGATACTTTTTCTTTAACCCTTACACCATAGGGTTACTAAAATAGTTGACCCACCATTGTAATATAGTTACAGTTTCTTTTTTCTTTTTTACCACCGCACCCCGCAGGATAGGAAAGTTCTCTGGGCTAGGGGTTGAATCAGAGATGCCACTGCAGGCCTATGCCACAGCCACAGCAACGCCAGATCCAAGCCATATCCAGGACTACAGTTCAAGGCAATGCAGGATCCTTAACCCTCTGAGCAAGGCCAGGGATGGAACTCACATCCTCACAGCCATGATGTCGAATTCTTAACCTGCTGAGCCACAGTGGGAACTCCTTGGTTACAATTTCTAAGTCTGTTTATTTTTGACCTTTACCAGAGTGTTGTGTACTTTTATGGCTTTTTTTTTTTTTGTCACTGAGTGTCATCTTTTAAGTTTGAAGAACTTTTAGCACTTTTTGCGAGGCCAGTCTAATGGTGGTGAGTTGCGTCTACAAAAGGCCTTTATTTCTTCTTCATAACTTGAGTGATAACTTTGCTGAATAAATTAGCTGGCAATTTTTATCTTTCAATACTTTGGGAGTTCCCGCTGTGGCCCAGCAGAAGGGAACCCAACTAGTATCCATGAGGCTACGGGTTTGATCCCTGGCCTTGCTCAGTGGGTTAAGGATCCAGGCGTTGCTGAGAGCTGTGCTGTAGGTCGCAGACATGGCTCAGATCTAGCTTAGGCCAGCAGCTGCAGCTCCAATTCGACCCCTAGCCTGGGCTCTTCCATATGCTGCAGGTGTGGCCCTAAAAAGCTAAAAAAAGGGGAGGGGGCGGGTACTTTGAATATGTAATTCCACTTTCTCATGGTCTGTGGTTCCTGCTGATTAACTAACAGCCAAATTGGGGTTTCTTTGTAAGCTGTTTTTCCTGCATTTGAAATTATTTTTTCCCTGACTTTTGACAGTTTCATCATGAGGCTTGGAGAATGTCTGTTTACACTGACACAGTAGGATGTTTTATTAGCTTTGTGGACCTGTATGCTCAATTCCTATTTCAGATTTGATAAGTCTTCAGCTTTTATTTCTTTAAATAAGCTCTCTGCCCCTTTCTCTCTTTCTTTTCCTCTGGTACACCAGTTATTTTTATATCTGCCTTTCTGATCAAATCCAGTAGTTCTCATAGGGTTTCTTCACTTTAAAACAAACAAACTACTGGCTCTACCCTCTTCTAACTGAATTGTTTCATAGATCTGTTTTCCCGGTCACTTATTCTATTTTCCATCTGATCTGCTCTGTTACCTCTGCTTTCTATTGTGTTCTTCATCTCCTTCATTAAATGCTTCAGCATCAGGATTTCTGTTTAGTCTTTATTTAAAAAAATAATTTTTAGGAAAGAACTCCTTCAGTGCATTAATTTAATTCTTGAGTCTAGTGCGTTGTCTTTCTGGATTTTCTTGTAACTCATTGAATTTCTTTGTAACAGCTGTATTGAACTCTTCTGTTACATCACGAGTCCATGTCGTTGAGTTCAGTTGCTGGCGAATTGTTTTATTTTGGGGATACCGTATTTCCTTGATTTTTTTTTCATAGTGCTTGGTGACGTGAGCTTCTGGTCTCTCATTTGAAGTAGACTTAACACCTTCTTTAATTAGGAATTTGGTTCAAGACCGGCAATTAGAACTCTTTCTTTTGTATTCCAGTAGGTGGCGCTATCGCTCGTCTGTAGTTTTCCCTGCAGGGAGCTGGCGGTGCGCCCCGGGAATGTGCAGAAGGAGCTGGCATAAGAGCAGCAGGAACTTGGGAGTTGGCACCTCTGGCTTAGGGGATACTTAGGGCCTGGTGGGAAGAACCTCAGCTGGGGCAGCCTTAGAGGTCTGTGGATGTGCCCCCTGCTGAAACCCCAGGCCAGACTGCAGGCGGGAAAGCTGCCTTCAATGCCCACTGATATTCCTGCTTGCCCCCTCCTCTTTCCTCTCCCTCATTTCTGGTGAGAGGGCCCTCACCAGAAATCTGGGCGCTGCTGGAGAGAACCAGCTCCCTCCAGCTACAGTTCACACAACGGGCAGCTGAGTGGTCCCTCAGTACTTTCACCTTCCCCCTCCTCTGCCAGGAGAGGTCATTGCTGATGCTGCCACAAGCCTGCACCTTGCAGTGCCGCTCTGGGGCTGGGACATGCCCGTTGAGCTCCTCTACCTCCTCTGCTTCAAAATTCCTCCCCATCCCGCTCTGACGCTGTGCCAGATTCCACTGTCCAGGCAGACCGGACCTCTACAAATTCTCTACCAGCCGTGAGTAAGTGCTCAGGTTTACACTCGCAGGGTTTCCTTTTTGACAAGCATGTCAAATGGGAGAGGGGCAGGCGCACCAACTCCCTTGGGTCTGCAGCCCTCGCTGAGGTCCCATCTTCCCGCTTTCAGATGCACAGATGATAGAAACCTCCACGGTGTCCTGGGCTAATGTGCAGAGGTACTTAGGTTTGGTTATTCTTTTTTTTTTCTTCTTTTTAGGGGTGCAGGTGTGGCATGTGGAAGTTCCCAGGCTAGGGGTCGAATCAGAGCTGCAACTGCTGGCCTACGTCACAGCCACAGCGAAGTGGGATCCAAGCCGCCGCTGCAACCTACACTGTAGCTCATGGCAGCACCAGCTCCTTAACCCATCAAGTGAGGCCAATGATCAAACTCACATCCTCATGGATACTAGTTAGATTGTTTCCACTGAGACACAATAGCGACTCCAGGTTTGGTGTATTCTTGACATTCTTGTCACCATCAGTTGAAATGTGTGGATTTTATTTCTAGACTATTCCATTCCATTGGTTTACAAGTTCGTTTTTAAATCAGAACCATACTGTTTTAATTACTCTAGTTTTGTAATATGTTTTGAAATCAGGAAATGTGAGGCTTCCAGCATTGTTCTTCCTTCTCGACCCAGTTATGGACTGCTTGGGTCCACTTATACACAGATTTTTTTTTTCAGTAAATATATACAGTACTAAACTATCTATGGTTGGTTGAATCTGCAGATGTAGAACTGCAGATACGGAAGCCTGACTAAGGGGCTTTAGCACATCTGTGCTTTGTTCCATTTCTTTTTCCCTGTTTTGTTTTTATTGCATGTTGCCGTTCCCCTTTCCTTTTGTTTAATATGTTGAGCTATCTAAGTACAGTAATGTGGGGATCTCTGATTAGAAATCTATTGACTGCATTCAAAAGCGCTCTCAAGAATGTGGACTCTTTGAGCTATAAACAAATAAGAGGTATGCTAGCATGAAATGCACAGAATTGTCACAATGTGTAACTAGTTTGTAAAAATCCTGTTATGGAAACTCATGTACCTTGTTAAACCCAGGAGCAAAAGAAAAAAAAATGCTTTGTTATCTTTCATGTAAGCATTAATATATATAATATATATTTATATATATTCATATATGTATGTATTACATAGGTAATTACACATAATTAGACATATATAATTATACATATACAGCTATATAATTAAGAGAAGAGATTGTCCAAGTCATAAAACAGGTGATGTACACAAGCCAGACAGATTCGTATAGTCTCAGAACTAGGAGGCTATAAATGCAAAGGCTGAATTCTGACTTTCAGGGACTTTCTAAAATAGCAATCTGGCCCCAGGGGAAAAAAACAAAAGAAAAAGAAACTGTATAAGACAGATTAAGATGTTCTTCTGATATCACTCGAAAAGGGGTTTTCAAGATGTGGTTATTACCAAAGAAAAATCAAGAGGAATCAAAACTAAGGGTCACAGTTCCTGCTGTGGCTCTTTGGAAATGAACCCGACTATCGACCATGAGAACTCAGATTCAATCCCTGGCCTTGCTCAGTGGGTTAAGGATCTGGCGTTGCCGTGAGCTGTGGTGTAGGTTGCAGATGCTGCTCGGATCTGGCGTTGCTGTGGCTGTGGTGTAGGCTGGCAGCTGCAGCTCCAATTCAACCCTTAGCCTAGGAACTTCCATGTTCCACAGGTGCAGCCCTAAAAAGCAAAAAATTACAATTAAAAAAAAAAAAAGACTAAGGGTCAAGCGAGGACATAGTTTCAGGCATATGAAAAGGGTTAAAGTTTGAAGGACTTAAAAAGGCGGAGAGTAAAGTATTATTGTTTCTGCCATCAAAGGGAGGACAGATTTAATGAAATGGCTGGGTAAGCAGAATCAAGAAAAAGTTCTCTCAAGCCATGCTTTCTCAAATTCAGTCCTCAGAGATTTTTCCGAGACGGAATCATAAGACTTCACGACATGCCTCTGTTTTGACTCACCCATAAAAAGAAGGAAAAAAAATTGAGTGCAAAGAATTAAAAAAAAAAAAACAGGAATAACCACATATTTTCTAACTCTCATTATTTTGTTGGTATATTTGGCTTCCATGTAGAGATGATATTTGTCAACACGACATTTTACGTTTGTTTGTTTTCTTCTCTTGGGCTTGGTTTCAACAGTTTTAGCCTTGTGAACTTTTTTTTTCTTTCCTGGAGTAGGGTTCGAATGGGAGCTGCAGCTTCCAGCCTACTCCACAGCCACAGCCACACCGGATCTGAGCCGCATCTGTGACTGACTCCGTTTTTCTGGCAATGTGGATCCTTAACCCACTGAGCGAAGGCAAGGATTGAACTCACATCCTCGTAGACACTATGTCGGGTTCCTAACCCGCTGAGTCACAACAGGAACTCTTCTTATGAACTGGCCATTAAAGAAGTGTAGCTGTTGTGTTCTCTGTGCTGAACAATTTTAGTCTCAGTTTCCTTTACCTTTACCATAAAGAAAAACATATTCTTGGATAACTCTATCTTCCAAAAAAAAAAAAATAATAATGCAATGGGACGAATAACATGAGAACGGTTCTAGAATGCAGTCACTCTGGTGTAATGTACTAACTATTAAAATGCATTTTAAGTACTGACGTGTTGCATGACACCACTACACTGTCTTCTTTTAAAATGAAATATAGGGAGTTCGCATTGTTGCGCAGTGGAAACAGATCCTACTGGTATCCACGAGGATGCGGGTTCCGATCCCTGGCCTCCCTCTGGGCGGTGTTAAGGATCCAGGGTTGCCAAGAGCTGTGGTATAGGCTGGCAGCTACAGCTCCTATTGGAGTCCTAGCCTGGGAACCTCCATATGCAGCAGGTGCGGCCCTAAAAAGGAAATAAATAAATAAATAAATAAAATTGAAGTATATTTGATTTACAATGTGTTTATTTCTGCTGTACAGCGAAGTGGTTCAGATCTGTATCTATATCTATCTCCCTCTCTATGTGTACACACACTCTTTTTTAAATATTCTTTTCCATTATGGTTAATCACAGGACCTTGAATCATGTGAACATGAAAACACTGCGCATTGTTTCCAGGTAGCGAACACAAACTCCTTTTTTCTCCTTTTGATCATCAAAAGGAACAACATGGCTTCGTCTCTTGCTTCAGCTTGGTGTCTAAGATGAAAGGATGCCTGTAAGTGACCACAGACTTGCAGACACCCTGACAATCTTTGCTCAATGCAGTCTTACTTTGCATTTTAATTTGCATTTTAAAAGGACCCTTTTCAGGATGTTTTATCCGTTCTTTCAATCTTTAACATAATACAGATGGGAAGGTCGTATTGCCTTCTTGGCCCCTTAGCAGTCGGATGAAGTGGAGATGCAAGGAAATCTTCCTTAAAAATGACTTATTGGGAGAGTTCCCTGGTGGCCTAGCAGTTAAGGATCAGGTGTGGTTACCTCTGTGGCTCAGGTTAGAGCTTTGGCGCAGATTCAATCCCTGGCCAGGAAATTTTGCATGTTGTGGGCACAGCCAAAAAAAAAAAAAAAAAAAAGACTTATTGGGAATATGAAGAAGAAAAAACAGTATTGTGTGAACAACTGCAAAGACTGGGTAAGAAAACTGGGGGTTTGGGATGAAGAAATGCTATCTTTCTAAATTCTCCACATCCTTGTGTTTTCCTTTTGTTTCACAGTCTCTAACTCTGGGCATCACAGGTTTTCCTTCATGGCTGCTGAGTCCAGACAGTAATACACCAAAGAACTCTGGGGTTTACAAGAAAGTCAGTGGCAGAAATAACTAAATGATGATTTAGCACTTATGCCTTGGTGCAATTCACTATTTGAACTTGGAGATTAAGAATTTCCCATCAAATACGAATGTTCTTTCTGGTCACCTAGTTTCATGGCTTTTGTAATTTCAGAAGGGCCCCTTTGCTGTCCCTAAAGCAGTAAGCAAATAATGCCCCCAGCGATTAATATCTGAGAAGGAATATGAACTTTCAGTTTATTCATGTGATGAACAATGATGCTTTTGTGGTTTTATTTTTTTTTTTTCATCAAATTGCAAATAAAGAAAGTAGAAAATGAAACTTCTAAAAGTGGAAGTAGTTTTCCCTGCCTACGTGGGTAGTTGTGGTCACCAACTACTGCAACCTAATAAATAGATGCTCCAGTCTCCTTCCTCAAAGACCAGGGAGGACCAGAGGAGCTGCCTGCAAAGATGGCCCTTGACTGGTGGTCTCCAATGGAGAATTCTTGGAAGATCTTTGAAGAGTACCACATAGGTGAAGACCTGGGCTTTGCTCTGCCAAACCCACTGGTAAGAGAGGGGACTGAAATGATGGACAAAAACTTTTTTTTTTATCATGATTTACCTGGATAAGTGCGCTTTCCATTGGATGAATGGGGTTCAGCAGGAAAGCAGGACCAAAACCGGAGCAGGGTTTTAATAAAGGGATTTCACTTAACTTTCTAAAAGTTCTCTACCTAGACACTGAGTCTTAAGGGTCCTTCTTACTGACCTTACACCTGTATGGAGATGGGTGAAACTGTGGAAGTATTTTGGCTTCAGACAAAATTCCATTGCAGAGGGGCATTTTGAAAAAGAAAAAAGTAATAAATGACTGATGAACAAAGAAACCACGTTTCTCAGCTAATGTACATTAGACTGGGTGAAGTCTGTGTCCCTGTTTTTTTTGAGGTGGGACATCTAGCAACTTTGAGTGGTACTATTATTATTACTATTGCTGGGTGGTTATCAAGCCTATAGAGTGCAAGGCATGTAGAGTAATGGTGTACCTTAAAATTACCTTTCCTAAGTTATCTGTCTTCCAAAGAACACCACGAAAAGCATCTTATCATTAACCCTTTAATCACCAAATCACTCCTGTTGCTTTTTTTTTTTTTTTTTTTGGCAATTTACAGATACTAACTCTGTCCATCTTTACAACCAGCCTGGAAGGTAGGTATATCAGTCTCATTGTCCTGATGTGAAATGTAAGCCATGTAGAATTGAAGTCATTATTGAAACTCACAGAGGCTGAAATACCAGGGCTAGGATGTGAATGTAATCAGCTGGCTCCAGAGCCCAGGATCTTAAAACCAGTGCCTATTACGCTACACTGACTCACTTAAGAGATTACAAGGGGTTGCTTTGTTTTGTTTTGTTTTCCCTCCTTAGGTAAAATAGGAATAGGAAATTCCAGAAACGGTTTCTAGGAAAGAACTACTTGTGACAATTCTGCATGCCATTATGCTCCTATTTGTGGCTCAAACAGAGTGCACTCCAGAGAAAACTTCAAATGCAGCAAAACTATATTTTAGTCGGAGATTCTAATCTAACTGTAGTTAGAAATCACATCTTGTAAATGCCTTGCATAATACAGGCGCATCTAAAGCAAATTCTTTCTTCCAATCTGATTTCCTCTTCGGATTCTTGTTAATTTCAGAAAAATGAGGTGTATGCTTTAATTTGATTGCTGAAAGCACGTTTACTTGGTATTTGCAAATCGATAATATTCAGACTTGTCTCCTCTTCATGTAAGCACGTGGGCGCCAGGAGTCAACGTTTCAAAAATGTACTTATCAATGGTATCCCCCCCCAAAAAAAGTCTTTTTCAGAAACTGCAAAATTTCATGTCAAATTTATCGTTCCCCTCCCCAAAAGCTGACCCTCTCAAAAAGGAAAATAATCAAGGGTAGTTATGTAAACCTCGAAAACACATTCCAAGGATTCAAGCAGAACTCCAAAACTAAATCAGAGCAAAACTCCTCCTGAGCTGCTTAAATAATGCTGTGACTTGAAATGCTTAAGAAGTTAGATTTGTGTCTTGAAACATAAAAAAAAAGAAGAGGTTACTTTTATTTATTCCTTCACTGAAGATCTTTCCTGGAAATTATGGGTTCAAAAATGTTCATCTCTTATACTCTATTGGCTTCCTCTTCGAAAGGAAAATAATATGTCTTCTGGTTCCATAGCAATCAAAACATATTCTCTAATCTAACAGGAGTTGAATGGCCCTCTGTGTTGTTCTTTATTAATTTATTTTATATAGGATAGGTATTCTCTGAACCAGAAGCACATTACCGATTGAATTTTACATTTGTTGAAAGCTCCGTCCAATAGGACACTAATCGTGATGCATCACAAAATGTTTCTGTTGTTTGGGGGAAATAGCAACAATCAAAAATGTGAGTGTGCCACCCAGTGAAACACACAACCACAAAACTATATGTATAGAACTAAAAACACTAAAGCACCGTCTTTGTGTGGTTAGGGAGAAAAATTCAGAGTAAACAGATAAGGTGACTTTCTGATGAATATGCTGCCTGGATTTTTCATTTGCTAAAAATCCTCCCTGACTGCTGAAGTTCAGCCAGTTACCTGCAGCCCCCTGCAGCCCCTGAACAGGCCTGACTCTTCTGTTACATTTATCTTTGGGGTTTATAGCTTACTCGCGTCGTCAACTTGGGTTTGCAGCTTAAAAGCTCACTCCTGTTGGTTTGAGGTAACCCCGTGATTTGTGTCCCATCCCTAAAGTTCAGGATGGATGCCCCCCAAAGGGAGTCAGGAGGCAGCTCAATGAAAAAAGGGTGGGGACAGGGCATACTACATGCATTCATGGATCCCTAAACAAACTTGGGGGTGTTGCCTCGCTCTTTTGTTTCAATGTTTTCCCTTGAGACCAGATTCTAAATACAAGATCCAGAGGAAAAGCTTGTTGAAAAAACAAAATCCAACTGAGTAAAGGTTAGAGACCTCCTCGGCTTCCTTCAGCACGGCAGGAAGAGAGAAAGGGGCTCTGAGGAACTGTGCAGAACAAAAGATGGGCGAGTTCCCTTCGTGGCTCAGCTGGTTAAGAACCCCACTAGTAGCCATGAGGATGTGGGTTCGACCCCTGGCCTCGCTCAGTGGGTTAAGGATCTGGCGTTTCTACAAGCTGCGGTGTAGCTCACAGGTGCGGTTTGGATCCCGAGTTGCTGTGGCTGTGGTGTAGGCCCGGAGCTGCAGCTCCAATTTGACCCCTAGCCTGGGAATGTCCATATGCCGCAGATGTGGCCCTAAAAAGAAAAAGAAAAGAAAAGAAGAAGAAGAACAAAAGACATTTACAGGCGGAAGGAAGTAGGAACAAGGGAGTTTTACCTGCCAAAAGTGGGTTTGGGTTTGGCTTAGGGTTAGGTTAGCTTTTATCCACTTGACCTTCCTTTGGAGCACAGGGTCTATGACCAGGTAACCTCACTAAAGCTGACCAGGTAATTCCATTCTAGGAGAGGCTGAAAGTGTAATTAAGTATTAAGTCGTGATTTGGTGACATGGGGCTTAAGTCACTCCATGTGGGGCCTATTGTCTTGCTTTTAACAGTCTTTTCTTGGGGTTTCATTTTCACTGCATAGAAAATAAGCCTCTAGTCCCAAGAAGGCATTCAAGCTGTGTATATACAGCATCTCCTACCCGACCAGGACTGTGCCAGATGCTGTGAGAAATACAGGATTAAAAGCATGATAAAGCCCTTGCCATCAGATAGTGAGATATAAAAAGAACAGGGTTTTTCAAAAGTTGGAAACACCTACATTTCAATCACAAGAAACTGTACACACAAGACAAGCTACACAGGCTGTGAGCCTTGCATTTCTTATTTACGGCGTGGAGATAGCAATCAGTTTGGAGGGCCATTATGGTAATTACATGAGAAAATTCTTAGAAAGTGCCTAGTGTTCTACTGATGTTTAGTACATCTCACTTTTCCTCTATTCAAAACCTTTTTTGTTTTCTTTTTAGGGCCTCGTATGTGGCATATGGAGGTTCTCAGGCTGGGGGCCAAATTGGAGCTGCCGCTGTTGGCCTACACCAGGCTGCATCTGTGACCTGTGCTGCAGCTTGTGGTAATGAGGGATCCTTAACTCACTGAAAGAGGCCAGGGATTGAACCCACGTCCTCGTGGATACTAGTTGGGTTCTTAACCCTGCTGAGTCACAACAGGAACTCCCAGTTCCAAAAAACTTAAACTCTAGCTGAGAAAAAAAAAGAAAAAGCCAAAAACAATGAATATCTTAATGTGGAAAGTTATAATCCATAGGATTTATAATTAGAGGTATGAGTGGGGAATGGAATAGGAGTGAAATGTTCAAAGTGACCCTTGAAAAAGAGGCAGATGTAGAATTCCCACTGTGGCTCAGCGGGTTACAAACCAGCTTAGTATCCATGAAGATGCAGGTTCCATCCCTGGCCTGGCTCAGCTGGGTTAAGGATCCAGCATTGCCTTGAGCTGAGGTGTAGATCCCAGATGCGGCTTGGATCCTGCATTGCTATGGCTGTGGTGCAGGCCGGCAGCTGCGGCTCCGATTTGACCCTTAACCCAGGAACCTCCATATGCCACAGGTGTGGTGCTAAAAAGAAAAAGAGAAGAAGAGGGAAGGGAAAAGAAAAGGAGGCAGATGAGAGGACGAGGAGGAGCATGAGAAGTTCTGAGCCCCGAGTGTGCAGATGCAAATGAATGGGCTGGTGTCAACTGCACAGAATTGCTTCAGAGGCGACATGGACTGTCAGCGGGAAACAAAACTATTTTGTAATCCCGTCCACGGGCCGACACAGGTTCTGTTTCTTCTTTCCCAGGAGGAGCTGCCCCACCCTTACGATGCCTGGATTACCATTGCTAAAAATCTCCCCGAGCTGATTAAGAACGGACAACTACGCGCGGAAGTGGAGAAGGTTTAAAAATAGATTTCATTTCTTGGGTCTACGATAGTTTCCTAAAAATGTTATGTGGTTTTGGAGCTCTAAGAGCTCCCTTTCTGAGTTGTGTCCGCCTCTTCTTTCGTTCTCAGTTAGCAATGCTCAGCATTGACGGCCTCCAAGGACACAAGATGCAGCGCCTGGCACATCTGGCTCTGGGGTACATCACCATGGCATACGTGTGGGGTCAAGGTGATGAAGATATCCGCAAGGTTTGGAGACCTGCTCGTATTTCTTACACTGCATGACAGATTAACATCCAGTTTACATTCAGTGTTAAAAAAAAAAATCTCAACACTAATGTAACTGCATTTCATGAAGCTTGGGTAACAGGAAAAAATAAGAGGGTTGGAAAATAACCATCGGTTGATTTAACAGGTCAGTTGTTAGCATGATTAGATTTTCAGTCTTTTGCTTCTATAGCACAATGACCCCATCCTGTCCATCTGCATATAAGCCCAGCTTCTTTTGCTAAAATTATACTGTAAACAGTTTTCAACTGCTACAGTCGTCCTAGACATCATTTGAAATCACTTTGCGATTTTTCCTCAAGTTCCTGAACTTTATCTTCCAATTCTCTGTTAGTAAGTACCTTATTTGTTTTTAACGTTTTACTCTTGTAAATAACACTGCAATCAATACATTTGAATATGGTACATTTTTTTTCTCTATGACTTTTAGGAGATAGAGACCTTGTATGGCTCTCCTTAGTTAATTCTGAGTTCACACACTGCTTTGGCATCAAAGAACATAATTGGTATCATCCTACTCTTATCAACGTTAGTTCTAAAATAACATCATCTTGTATTTTATCTGGCAGCCCTAACCCTATGAAACCATTATAGCCTGTAATATCTAACCTTTTAACCATAACCAAGGGCATAAGATAGATTCCAGAAGCACCACCTGCCGTTTAGCAAAAGTTGTTCCTTCCTTTTTTGATAAAGGTAATTGGCATTCCATCTTACTTTTCTTTCCACGTATTGTTTCAAGAGAGAACCGCACATATGGTCCCCCAGTCTCATGAGTCATCACCTGATGTGTAAGAAGAGAAAAACAGTTGCTCTGTGGAACCGTGGAAACACCTTGCTGGTGGCTCTGACAGGCATCTTGAAATTGATCAGGCAGTGGTCTGACCCCTCACCAGCTTGATTGTTTTAAGGACAGTTCATCTTCAGTTCCAGGGTCAGTTTGTTCCCCTTTCTTTGAGGCCAGTTCCGGGAACTGTGGCAGCTCATGTCTTGGCCACAGACTGGTCATCACGCAGTGAACTTCTCCTACCTGGTGGGGTTTTCAGTATCTATAAGCCAGCTCACAGGACACGGCTCTGAATATGATCTACAGCCCTTGAAAAGGAACTAACTGAAGGTCGTCGACTTTGCTTAATGACTCGACTATTATTATTTGGTCTCATTTGACCTGTTTTCTTTGGATTCTGCATTCTCTCATTTCTCTGATCAAACTTATTCTCGGACTAAAGTTTTTCTGCAGAAAGAAAACATGGCGGGGGGCTGGGGGTGGGGTGTGGGGGACCATAGGGTCCTGCTCTGTGTCATATTCTGCTTGGAACATAAAGCAAACATCTGACCCAAGTACGTCTTTAAGGCCGAGTATACCAATGTCACTCTACGGTGAGGATTTCTTTGAAATCATCCAGAGACAGTTCCTGTCCCCACTGGGCCCCAAGAGCAATAATCTTTTTACAGTTCTAGCCTCAATTACAAACGACTTTGAGCTTCTTGGAGACAATTGATTTAGTCTTTGATTTAACACTTGATTTACTCAGAGCACTTGCAGGACCACTATTTGTATAATGGATGAATGAGTGAATGGTGACAAATAGCTCACAGATTATTAGAAACTCAAGGATGTAGCGGCTTCTTTCCTCTTGCCCCCTGCCTGCCTGTTTGTTGTCTTTATGTCCATATTATGTCCACAAGCAACACAAATCTAAATGTAGGGATTTAACAGTGACTGGGATTAAGTTACGAAATGAAGAAAAGAAATTACGTTTGTTTGGTTTCAAAGTGCCCTTATGCAGAACAGTTCGTTTTGACACCCAGGGAGCAGAAGAAAAGGCGAGGTATTTTGAAGGTTAATGCTAAATATCTACCGTATTTTAATCAGGTCCTGCCAAGAAATATTGCCATCCCTTACTGCAAACTCTCTGAGAAGCTAGGACTGCCTCCCATTCTGGTCTATGCAGACTGTGTCTTGGCAAATTGGAAGAAAAAGGATCCGAATGGGTATGTAAACTGTGATTAAACAGGAATTAAAGAGGCACATTCTAATTAAATTAAAAAAATCACATGCTATTTAAATCCAAAGGGAGTTAGTCATTGGTTTAATCTTTGGCAGCATAGATTTCTTTGTTGTTGGGGTGTAAAATGTATATGTATGTGAGAGAGAGATGCCTAATTAATATACGATGAAATGCTCAAATCTTAAGTATTCAGTCTGATGACTTTGACTGGCTTCTCTTGATGAACATGTTTTTGAGATTCTACAAATGTCAATGTTTACTATTCACTTGGACTTGAGACAACACATCTCCAGCGATCGATATGGCAATGTCTGGGCTTTCAGAGCAGCGTGCTCAGAATCTAGGCCCTTCCTAAGAGTGTAGTGATGGGATCTGCTGCAATTAAGGTGGGTGGCATTGGGGTAAGGATCCCATGTTGCTGCAGCTACAGTGCAGCTTGCAACTGGGCCGTGGGTTCCATCCCTGGTCCAGGAGCTTCCACGTGCTTCAGGCGTGGCCAAAGGCAAGGAAAAAAACAAGAGACAGAGGTTCTGGTTGTGTATCTGCAGAGAAGTGTTCTAGATAGGCAAATACCACAAAATGGAAAAATTTTATTAGTAACTAGTTTTAACTATCCACTGTGTTCCTTGAATAATTTTTAATTTCACTTATAAAGTCCTGAGTTAAGTGTTTGCAGTGCCTTAAAAGTGTATTTTTTCTTTTTTATCTATTTTTTTTTACATTTGTTAGATTAGTTTTAATAAATGGAATAATAATAACTCAAAAACCATTTAACTTTTTAATCAATTTCCTTTCTCTCTTCCAATTGATCCATTGCTTCATGGCTGCTTTCATAAGGCCCATGATTTACAAGTAAGTATTCAGTCTTTTTTAGTCTAAGAATTACTTACTATTCAAAGTAAATAAAGGTTTATCAATATCCTCCAAATATGTTTTTTTAAAAGTCCAGTTGAGGGAGTTCCCTCGGTATGCAGCAGGTTAAGCATCCTGAATTGTAACTGCTGTGACAGCTGTGGTGCAGGTTTGATCGCTGGCCCCAGAACTTCCGCTTGCTGTGGGTATGACCAAAAAAAAAAAAGGTCAATTGAATTTAGGCAAAAATTAATTCAAGTAGTTATTTAAAGAGCAAATAATTTCAGTCCTTAATATGTCTATGACTGTGATGGGACTGGGTGTGTTTGATGCTATATCTATTAATATATACAAAATAGTACTTGCATATGCCCATGATTCCCACTTACGGACGAGTCAACTTAAGGTTCTTGGACTTTAAGATGGGGCAAAGCACAGACAAAGAAAACAAACTCATGGTCAGCAAAGGGGAAAACTGGGGGAGGGATAAATTAGGAGTTTGGGATTGACACATAGACACTGCTGGATATAAAATAGATAACCAACAAGGACCTACTGTATAGCACAGGGAACTATACTCAATATTTTGTAATAACTCATAAGGGAAAATAATATGAAAAAGAATATATACAGCTATCTATTCTTTTTCAGGTTTTATATGTATGTGTATATATATATATATATATATATATATATAAAACTGAATCGCTTTGCTGTACACTTGAAACTAACACTACATTGTAAATCAACATACTTCAGTTAAAACAAAAACTTAAAAAAGCGATATGCATTCAGTAGAAACTGTAGTTTGAGGAGTTCCCTGGTGGCTCAGTGGGCTAAGGACTCTGCATCATCACGTGGCTCAGGTCACTGCTGTGGCTTGAGTTCGATCCCTGGCCCAGGAACTTCCATTTGCCATACATGTGGCCAAAAAGAAAAAAAAAAGGGACAGAGAGAGAGAGAGAAAAGAAAGTAAAGTACTAGGTGTTCTGACCGAACAGAAAACATAAGGAAGTATCCTTGTGGCAAGAACTTTTTAAACCGAGTCCTGAAGAGTGTGTAGACATTACCTAGAAAAAGGAAACGCTGAGGGTGTTCGTAGTGGAGGAAATAGCAAGAGTGAGGACCAGGAAGTGACGAAAATTTTGGTGCATTATCAGAACTGAAGGAAGGCTAGAGTCAGCGATAAAGAATGACTGATGAAAGTAACAGTACGGGAAAGGAATGAGGAAATAAAAAATATGTAGGACTTGGGCTCTGATTAGGGGTTTAAGCAGTATCTTCAACTCAATGGGAAGCCACGGAAGGTTTTTAAATGGGAGAGTGATGCCATCAGTCCCATAGAGCAGATGGGAACACTGAGGCTGAAACAGTTGAAATGTCATGCAACGTCACACAGCAGGGAAGCTGCAGAAGTGGTCTGGTTCCAGACCATAAATTTAATGGCCATGAAACTCAGAGATATACAGATACTGAGACCATGTTTGCATCAATGCAAAACTCCAATGATAAAGAAAATAGCATCTGATCAGGTATTTGATTTTCCCAATCGGGTCTTTTGTAAGGCGGATAAATCATTGAAAAATTGAATCAGGCCCGTGGATAAAAATCTGGCTATGAATGCAGTTAAGAAAAAAATCTACTTTTAAAAATCGTACCTTGCAGATATCTCTATAAACATTGAGTTTGTATGTACATATATATACACATATGTATGTTTATATACAGTAATACATGTGCGTGTAAAAAACTGATGGCTAACAAAAACGGAAGTAGTCAGTTTCTGCTTTCAAGTTCTAGTATGAAACTTCAAGTCTCAGCTTAATCCACTGTTAATCGTGTGAGACGACGGACCTTACATTAATATTGCTAAACTGCATAACGGACATAGTAAAACCTTCCATACTTATCTCATAAGATTATTCTGAAAATATAAATAAAAAGCCTTGGACGTGAATGTAAGTACCCAACAAATACGCATACTAAATTCTTGACTTCCTTGACTAATTTCCTTAGGAACATGGACATCCTATTCTCGTTTCCGGGCGGAGACTGTGGTAAAGGATTCTTCCTGGTTTCGCTGTT
The DNA here is from genome assembly GCA_004024745.2 of Catagonus wagneri. NCBI lineage: Eukaryota > Metazoa > Chordata > Mammalia > Artiodactyla > Tayassuidae > Catagonus > Catagonus wagneri. The sequence continues at coordinate 4,826,004 of PVHT021183523.1, read as the reverse complement.
GGTGGAAATAGCAGCTGCTTCTGCAATCAAGGTAGGTCCATCCGTACTGGAAAATGAAGGCTTGGGAGATGCGGCCAGCAGGTGTTAGGAGAATTTTATTCTATGCTAATGCATAGTGCTAGCAAACCTTAAGAAGTGTTTGTCTCTTGTTTTTTAAAGGTGATCCCCACTCTCTTCAGTGCAGTACAGTGTGAAGACATGGATGCTTTGCAAAAGGCATTGCTCGAAATCACTTGTTCTCTGCACAAAGCCCTTGAAGTGTTTCGCCAAATTCACGGCAAGTATCATAGGCCATACAACATGCTAGGCCACAGTCAAGTGTTTCTTGTTTAGTATGCGTATTTGTTGAGTACTTAAATTCATGTCCAAGGCTTTTTATTTATGTTTTCAGAGGCAACGTCTACTCTTATCTACTGGGTGTGTTTGCGCTTTATCCTACCCCACTAAATCATTATCCTTTCCATGTGGTAGGTTTTATTATGTCCATCTTAGAGATAAGGGGATCTGAACTTGGAGAGCTGAGATAAATGACTGAAGATTACATAAGCAGTAAATTGTGAAACCAGAATTCTAAGCTCGATCTATTTATCTCTATGGAAAATCCTGGTCTCCAGTGAAAGCTCTGGAGAAACTTGCCAAAGGTGCAGGTCATTTTTTTCTATTTTTTTTTTATGTTTATGGGGAAGTTCCCTGGCCAGGGATTGAACCTGTGCCACAGCAGAGACCTGAGCCACTGCAGTGACAATGTGACAATGCCAGATCCTTAACCTGCTGTGCCACAAAGGAACTACATTCAAAAAAATTTTTTTTTAATTTTAATTTTTTTGGATACAGGATGTTTTAAGTTCTGAAAAACTTAGCTCCTGCTTGATAGGAACTTTCTACAAATTCTGCTTTTTCATATGTTAACAACTACAACAAAAAACAGAAAAGCCATTGAGCACAAAAGTTATTGCAAAGTTAGCAGCTGTAAAACAGCAGTAACCAAAAAGTTATATAAGGATTTGCAAAAGGCAATGGGCCCTAAGGGACACTCTTAACCAATGTATCACCGTGTGTCCCTGGGCTTTGGCAAGAAGATTGACCTTCGAACCAAAGACATTAGCAAGCTTTGGGCACAGACTCCTGGGGACGTGGTCCAAACCCTCCTGGGGGTTTTGTTTCATTTTTCTTTTTATTTAGGTTTGTTTCTTTCTTTATGGAATTAGTTTATCTGTTGCGTAAGTAACACATGAAAGAGCCTTAAACACGTGTTGGCTGTTCCAAACAGGGGTCTGTGGAGGATGAGTGGTGGGTGGGCCTAGGATCTCGGACACAGGCTGTGCATCGACCCCATCAGTGGTCACAGCGGGGCTCTGATGGGAGAGGCCAGGTGAGTGACAGCTTGTCCTTAGGGACTTTTCCTGCACAGACTGACCTCATGTCTTTCTCGCATCTGAGGCTGAAACCCATAATCAGTTGTTTATAAGATCTTGGCTTTCCCCGATATACCTGATGCTACTCAACCAAATCCATCTCATCTTTTCACAGACTGTGTGGACCCACAGCTCTTTTTCAATGTTCTTCGCATATACCTGTCTGGGTATGTAGTCTTACGCTTGAATTTGTTTTCCCATTAAAGCAATTAACCCAAAGAAGAGAAGTTTCCACTGATGGTCCCCACTATCAGTCCAGTTTGAGAAACAATCCCTATCCTCAAAGACGCGTTGAAAGAATCAACAGACTATTCTCCCTGTTATTACCTGGCCAGGCATACGCTGGGGTGTGGACAGGAAAGCTAGTCATTTTCAAGAGAGTGAGATACTCTTTGGTGGCACAAAGGTAGGGTCCCATTCATAGAATACTTACACCAGATTTGCTCAGAACTATGTCTTTTTATTATTCTTATGCCTGAACATGAGTAGAAAGGGGGGTGTGGAGGAATTCTAATGAAATCTCAGTTTGCCTCCTATTCATCCTCTATGGCAAATTTTACATATGTAGACGTGGCGATTAATCCAAATAATGGTCATTCTTTCCTTCCTGGCTTAGTTGGAAAGGCAACCCCTTGCTGCCAGACGGTCTGCTGTATGAAGGTGTTTGGGACACCCCCAAGAAGTTCGCCGGGGGCAGTGCAGCCCAAAGCAGCATCTTTCAGTGCTTTGATGTTCTCCTGGGTGTCCAGCACACTGTGCGTGGAGGTGAGAAGCAAATGACACATGCTAATCATCTCTTAGGCTGATACGAGAGTATCTAAGAAGTAGCTTCCCATCAGCAGCCTCTCTGAACCTCTCTGATGCTTTCAGGAGAATCGGTAGGGACTTTAGGGCAGACATCCCATTTTGCAGATGAAGAAGCAGAAACTGAAACAGGCTCCCCGCTAACTAGCTAGAAAGCAGTGAAGCCAGAGCTCAGGCCAAGTTCAGCACCATCTTGATCTTGACATCTGAACATGTCTGTGGGGCTTGATGGCCTGTGGTGAGGTCAACATCACTTGTTCTGAAAAATGTTAAGATCAGATTCAGAAAGAGAAAGTCTCCTGCAAAGGAGCTCGTGGGTTAAAGCTGGGGAGTGGAAGGGCTTGGCATTTCTCCGGTTCAGCTGTCCTATTGCCTCAGTGGCCCAGGGTCAGTGCTTACACCAAAGTTTAAAGATGAACCACATTCATCACAACCCTTTTAGAACTTAAGGGGGAAGATGAAGAAGCTCCAGGAAGAATATCTTCCTAGCAGCGTCTGTTTTCCTAAACTTCTACTTAACCACCAAAGGGGAAAGCAGTGGGCTGAGTGATACTAAACTTTTATCTTGAGTTCATTCACTTGTTTAAAAGTGATCTCCTGGGAGTTCCCTGTTGGCCTAGAGGGTTAAGGACCTGACATTGTCACTGCTATGGTACAGGTTCAACTCCTGGCCCAGGAACTTCCGTATGCTGGGGGTGTGACAAAAACAAACAAACAAGTGGTGCCTTAAGTTCCCTTAGACTCAGTGTCAGGATCTGTCAAACCTAGTATACATAGCCTGTCCTTCTTAGAAATATCAATTCTAGGAGGAAAGTGAGAAAGGAAGTAGAATAAAAATACTATGAAAGGAGGAGTTTAGCTCCTGTGGTTTTCAGAACTAAGTGTATTTTACAGTAGTTATCCTGATGAGTATAAAGTAGCTAGACTAGTCGGACGCTCATAGGAAATTCGTAAACTCATTGCTTATATGTCCCACCCGCTCTGCCCTTCTCCCCTGGACCGGAGAATACTTTGGCCTCCTGACGAGCTCCTCTTTTTCCTTTAGTTCCTTCAGACTCTGCTGCTGAATTCCTCCAGGAAATGAGAACCTACATGCCACTAGCTCACCGGAACTTTCTTCACTCGTTGGAGTCAGGCCCCTCCGTCCGGCAGTTTGTCCTTTCCAGAGGTGACTCTCTCCTGCAGGAAACGTACAATGAATGTGTGCAAGCCATGGTGTCCCTGCGAAACTACCATCTGCAGATAGTAACCAAGTACATCGTGATTCCCGCAAGCCAGCAAGCCAAGAAAAAACAAGGATCCGAGGAGCCTCCTGAAGAAGAAAACAGAGGAACCGGGGGCACCAATATCATAGATTTTCTCAAGACTGTACGAAGCACAACTGTGAAGACCCTGCTGAAGGAAGGTTAATAGATTGCATGAAAATGTGCATTTTATTAAGACAAAGATAACCGCGTAGTGTAGCATCACTACGTATTATAGCAGGCCGACAGATTTAATAAGCTATTAATAGCGCTTATGAAAATTTTCAGGTGTAAGCAATCAGGTCCTACTGTGTAGCACAGGGAACTATATCTAGTCACTTGTGATAAAACATGATGGAAGACAATGTGAATGTGAGAAAAAGAATGTATGTATATGTGTGTGTGTGACTGAGTTACTTTGCTGTATAACAGAAACTGACAGAAATTGTAAGTCAAGTATAATAAAAAAAATAAAAATCTTACCGAAAAAAGAGAAAAGTTTCAAAGTATTTTTTTCTGATGTCTGTGGATGTCTCATGTGAAAAATATAAAGCAATTATTAATCTTTCTGCCTTGGTAAGAATGTAATGATAAAATTCAATGAAACATGAAATGACATAATAGAAAATCTAAAAGTTGCTTTATTTATAACTATAATTGAATATTCCCAAGGAGGAGACCTACTGCACACTGCTACCCTTCAACCAGGACCAATGGGTTCCAGTATTTTCCCTATAGAAATAACACACTTTTTCATGACTGTTTCCTCTGTTTTGTTTCCACAGTATAGTTCACTAGGCCCCTGCACCCCCATTTCTTAATAAATACTTTGCAAATATCTGTTTAAAGAATATATGAAAGATTGAATAAACTCATGAATTAATTAATCTGGGCTAATATAAACAAGAATCTTTCTTCACACCATAGATGAAAATAAATCCGTTGATCAAAATGGATTAAATAACTACATGTAAGCCTGGAAAACATACAACTCCTAGAAGAGAACATATTCGGCTCACACTTTGACATATCTTAGCAACCTTTTTTTTTTTTTTTTGCATTATAGCTGGTTTACAGATTTCTGTCAGATTTTCCAGCTGCACCGCGTGGTGACCTGGTTACATGTACATATATGGAATCGTCACATGTGATTAGATATAGTTCCCTGTACAGGGATGCTGTACAGTTGGATCTCCTTTTTTTTTTTTGGATGTCTCCTCAGGCAAGAGAAATAAAAGCAAAAGGAACAACGCAGGACCTAATCAAGCTTAAAAGCATTCACACAGGAAAGGAATTCATCAACAAAATGAAAAGACTATCTACTTAATAGGAGAAGATATTTGCAAATGACGTCTCATACAGGGCTCATATCTAAAATACATAAAGAACTCACACAACTCAATATCCAAAAATCAAACAGCCCAATTTTAAAAATGGGCAGAGGAGCTGAATAGACACACATACCGTGGAATATTACTCAGTGACCAAAAAGCATGAATGTTGGCCACACACAGCAACATGGCTACCCTGGAGGGTATTATGCTTAGTGAAGTAAGTCAGAGAAGAGAAATGTTCTTTTCTTAAACTTATATGTGGAATCTAAAAAATAAAGGAATGGATATAACAAAAGAGAAACAGACTCACAGATACGGAGGCTCAACTAGTGGTTACCAGTTGGCAGAGCGGTGGCTGCAGGGATGACAAAAGGAAAGAGGATTAAGAAATAAAACTACTACTGTGATACATATGTTTATAGTGTGATATATATGCATACACAAAGTTTACTGAGTGATATGTATGTATATATGAAGAAGTTACTAAGTTCAGTGTATTTGAATTTATATACAATCTGTGAAGTAAACATTTATGTTCTATGCATTCTTTTGTAAGCATCATACTTGCAAAAAAATTAAACTCATCAACAATGAATCACATAAGAAAAAAAAACTACTAGGGTATGAAATAAATACTATGTGAGGATGTAGTGTACACCACAGGAAATATAGCCACTATTTTTAATAAAGTTTAAATAAAGTATAATCTTTAAAACTATCAGATCACAGGAGTATACCTGAAACTTACATAATATTGTAAAATCAATGAAGTTTAAATCAATCAGCCAGTCGATGAGGCAAACTCATTTCAAAGATGACAAAGTGGAGTCTCAGAAAGTGAAGTAACTTACTTAGGGCCACAAAATTCATTATGAATGGAAGAAGAACTTCAATTTTTTGACCACGTGCATCTTTTTCACTTGACTCGGAGGAAACCAGTTTCCAGAGCAAGGGGACTTCGGAAAGGGTGAGACAAAGGCAGTGAGGTGACTTGGCTGGGTCTCGTGCAGTCTGTATGGTTTGTTGGGAGTTGGGTACACTCTTCAAGTTGAGGAGATTAAAAAAGGCATAGTGGTTTGCACAGGCACAAGACTAGCGAGCAATTTGAACAAATGAAAAGCCCAGCTCTGAGGAAATGGGTTGAAGACACCAAAGGAGATTTAAGGAAGGAAATTCATTCAGGTGCGTCTAAAAACAAACATCTACAATCGGTTTTAACAGGGTTTCTCAAATACAACGTAACCCGATGAACTCAAGCGAAATCTTCCTGCCTACGTTACGGGACTACTGACTGAAACTGCCCACTTTGGCCAGACACGATAATAGCTGCTTGCATGAGTTGTCCTACAGCAGGAGGCCCAGATACGGTGCCTCCCTGAAGACTAACTGGCACAAAGACAGAAATAGTGATCAGTGGAACAGGATAGAAAGCCCAGAATTAAATCCAGGCACCTACAGTCAACTAATCTATGACAAAGGAGGCCTGAGTATACAATGGAGAAAAGACAGCCTGCTCAGTAAGCGGTGCTGGGACAACTGGACAGCCACATGTAAAAGAGTGAAATCAGAACACTTCCTAACACCATACACAAAAATAAACTCAAAGATTAAAGACCTAGATATAAGACCAGACACTGTAATGCTCTTAAGAAAACACAGGCCAAACATTCTCGGACATAAATGACAGCAACATCTTCTCAGACTCACCTCTTAGAGTAATGACAATAAAAACAAAAGGGACTTAACTAAACTTGAAAGTTTCTGCACAGCAAAGGAAACTCTAAACAAAACAAAAAACAACCCACAGAATGGGAGAAAATATTTGCAAAGGAATCGACTGACAAGGGATAATCCCAAAATTTATAAACACCTCCTACAACTCAATACAAAAAAAAAAAAAAAAAAAAAAAAACAAACCTGTCTCCAGGCTGGCTTTCAAAGAGCTCACTAGTGGGAAGAGGGATTATTTCCACACAATGAAATAAGGGTCATTTAATATAAGCAGAGGGCTTAGAAGTACAGAGCAGTAGCCCCTAACCCAGACGGCAGGGCAGCTCAGTGTGGCTGAAGTATTAAAGAATAAAAAGGGTGAGAAGCTGATGAGGTTTAAACCATGACTGGCTTCAAGAGCCATGCGAGAAAGTAGTTTCCATTTATCCTGAAAACAAAGGGAAAGATTGTTTTGTTTTTGTTTTTGTTTTTTACTGCGGCACCTGTGGCACATGGAAGTTCCTGGGCTAGAGGTCGAATCAGAGCCATCGCAACGCAGGATCTGAACTGCCCCTGTGACCTACACTGCAGCTGGCTGTAACATCAGATTCTTAACCCACTGACTAAGGCTAGGGATCAAACCGGTATCCTCACGGAAACCACAGAGCGTCCCCAACTATCTGAGCCAAAATAAGAGCCACGTAAGAAATACTGAGGCAAGAGGAGTAGCGAGATTGGTGTTCTGCTATTCACAATAGCCAAGGCGAGGAAATAAGCTAAATGGCCATCAACAGGTAAATGGATAAAGAAGATGTGGGACATAGACACAGTGGAATACTACTCAGCCATGAAAAGAACGAAATAATGCTATTTGCAACAACATGAATGCAACTAGAGAGTCTCATACTAAGTGAAGTAAGTCAGAAAGAGAAAGACAAATAACATACGACATCACTTTTTTTTGGAATCTAATATAGGGCACAAAGGAACCTATCTGCAGAACAGAAACAGACTCACAGACACAGAGAACAGACGTGGTTGCCGAGAGGGAGGCGGGGCGAGTGGGATGGACTGGGAGTTTGGGGTTAGTAGATGCAAATTATTACACTGAGAATAGACAAGCAATGAGACCCTACTGTATAGCATGGGAAACTATATCCAATCTTTTGGGATAGACCATGACAAAAGGTAGTATGAGAAAAAGAATGTATATATATGTATGACTGAGTCATTTCGCTGTATAGCAGAAACTGACAGAACATGGTAAATGAACTCAAAAAATAAAAAAGATTTGTGTTCTGTTGAATGTGATGGAGAAATGACTTTGAGGTCTCTGAGGGATCAGCTACATCAACAATTACTAAAGCCAGTCTCATGGACATTCCGCCCCTGCTGTCACATGGGGTCTTGCTCGCAGAAGGGCCCAGAGCTTGGCTTTGTGCTCCACAGTCAGTGTCTTGAAACTCTGAATACTTTTGAGCAAGGATCCTTATATTTTTATTCTTCCCTAGGTCCTTCGAATTATACTGCCAGGTATGAAAGACCCCAATCACCAAAGCATGGACTAGATGGGGAAGATGAGCCTGGTTCTTAGTCTAAGAGAATAAGTAATAAGTAAGCATTGAGTCTGTCGTTTGGCAGGACACTCTCTGCTCAAGACCTTGAACTGGCTGCCAGAGGGTTAGTAAGGATTTGCCCCTGGTGTAATGGAAGGTGTTTCTTACGAAGCTTCTACAGAATCGTAAGGCTGTACAGGAGAGGACATGAGAAATCCAGCTAGATCCAAAATATGGGGAGTCCTCAGCCTAGAAGGTGATGACTCTTCAGTGGAGGCCATCGTCCAAGAAGAAGAAAGTCAGGACCTCAGCAATGGAGGCTGCCAATGGCACACTGTACCGGAACAATGAGAGAGGAAAAAACAGAGAAGGGAAGCCATGCCTCTAATGGTTAAAAGCGATGACTTTAAAGTCAGATTGCTCCAGTCCTGACCCCACCACTAACAAAAAGTATGATTTGGGGCCCTTACTTAACATTCCCCAGCTGTAGTTTCCTGGTACATAATTCACAGGGCTGCGTGAGTGTTCAATGAGATACTCCATGGAAGACCCTTATGTAGGACATGGCACAGAGGAAATATCAGTGAATGTTAACTATCAGGTCTATCTTATTAGTTTTCAGTACGATCCAACCAGAAGGAACATGATAGGGCAAGAATATAAGAGAGTGGAAAAAAAAAAAGAAAGTAAAAAAAAAAAAGTAAGCAAAAAGCCAAATGCTTGACCTTAATCGGAAAGGAGTTGAAAGACCCAATGAATTGAGAAACAAAGACACAATTAAGGAGCTGTACGAGAATAACACCATGTTCCAGGCTTGTTTGGGTTGATAGCTTTTGACAATCCAGATTTGGGGCTTTATAATTTAAAACTGAAACTAAGCATATCTGACACCAGGCTGAGGTTGACTCTTAGGGTCTAATGAGCCACAAATCAATTAGGGTACTTTTGAGGTGCAACCTTTCAAGTTGAACCTTGGGTCGTGGAAACTGTTACATGGATTATCAGAACACCTCTTCTCTTAGCTTTTATAGTTATCTCAGGGAAGCGGAGGGAGGAGAAAACATGTGTAGACAAATTAGCTTCCGAATAAACTTGTTTACAACCTTGAGACTTAAGTTCAGGGCCCAAGTGGTCAAAACGCAGTCTTCAGAACTGTCCCAGTGCAGATCTATGGTCTGGAACTTATTGATGGGCTCCGTATCGAAGTGAATTTAAACCATGGTGGCATCTTTGACAGGCAGCCGGGCAGCCTGATCTGGTGAAGAGCGGGAATGGCTTAGAAGCAGATATACTACAGCTGCAGGACTCACTCTGCCAATAATTAGTGGAGCTTCAGTCCATGGGGTTATTCACTTGGGTGTGCCTCGGTTTACTGATCTGTAAAATGGATCTGGCAGAATCATCTTAGGGGTCGGCTCTCAAAAGATGTTCGATCAAAGTGCAGGCTTTAGGTGCTCCCGTTGTGGCTCAGTGGGTTAAGGACTGAATGTTGCCTCTGTGAGATGTGGGTTCAGTCCCCAGCCTAGACGGGTTAAGAATCTAGCGTTGCTGCAAGCTGTGGCATAGATCACAGAGCAGGCTCCGATCCTGTGTTGCTTTTGCTGTGGCTGTGGAGTAGGCTGGCAACTGCAGCTCCAGTTGGACCCCTAGCCCAGCAACGACCATATGCTGCAGGTGCAGCCGTAAAAAGAAAAAAATGCAGGATTAAATCAAATATTCTGCTAGGCTTCTCTCAGGTTGGTTATTACCTGTTACCTAATTTGTTAAACTTAACACAATTATATATTCCCCTTTAACTGTCATTGAAGCTTTCAAAAATAATTAAAAGGCATTCCTTAAGGTAAATCGAAACAATTCTAATCTTAGAACACCGCTGTACGGAACACTCCTGAGCTTCTGATACGTACTTAGGATCCCCCCACTCTACTCATGTCCAATCACTGAAATATTTGTCTAAATATAACTCACTTCTAGTTTTAGTAGTTTACCCCTTTGAAATAAAGATCCAACTGTCAAAAGTTCATCACAGACTGTGTTCCCGTCAGGGTGTCTGGGATCAGCTATAACCAAAGTCTCGTTCATTTCCCCTTTCCCAAGGTAGAACAGATTTATCTCTGGGTTTAGAATCCATCTGCTTTATTTTCATTTTATATTGGAGTATAGTTGATTTACGGGGGTGTGTTAATTTCAGGTGTACAGCAAAGTGACTCAGCTATCTGTGCACATATATCCATTCTTTTTTAGATTCTTTTCCCATCTAGGTCATGACAGAGTATTGAGCAGCGTTCCCTGTGCTGCACAGCAGGTCCTTGTTGTTTATCTGCTTTATATACAGTAACATGTGTATGTTAACCCTAAACTCCTAGTTTATCCTGCCATCTCTGTTTCCTCTTTGGTAACCATAAGTTTCTTTTTCAAGTCTGTGAGTCTGTTTCTGTTTTTTAAATAAGAAGTTCATTTGCCTCTTTTTTTTTTTTTTAAGGGCTGCACCGCAGGCTATGGAAGTTCGGGGGCCAGGGGTCCAATCAGAGCTGCGTTTGCAAGACTACACCACAGCCACAGCAACACTGGATCTGAGCCTCATCTGTGACCTACACCATTGCTTGGAGAAATGCCGGATCCTTAACACACTGATCGAGGCCGGGGATAGAACCCAAATCCTCACGGATATTATGTCGGGTTCTTAACCCACTGAGCCCCAGCGGGAACTCTGGTATCTTTTCTTTAAAGAATCAGTCGTTTTATATTCCCATCTATTTCATTCCCATGAAAAGAAAAAAGAGATTTTTTTTTTTCGCCCTTGAGGCTGTTGTTTGCCTGTTTGTTTTAAGCAGCAGTCCTTGCTTAGTCAGCTTTGTGTTGTAAGAAAGTCCAGGGCAGTGTGGAATTTAACCTCAGACCAGGGTTCTCCCCTACTCCCCAGGAAACCAGGAGGGAAACGTGCCGCCTGAAAACTCCTTTAACCCGGACCTTTGATACATTTGGAGCAGCTGTTTCTGTAGTAGTGGCCTCGGTGCAGAGACTGCAGACAACACGATGGAGCCAGCGGGTCAGACTCTGACGACGGCGCCTTTGTTGACTTTAGAAAGATTTCACATTTCTGAAGAGTATGGCTTTCTTCTTCCAAATCCTCTGGTAAGAATAGAGGCTTGGATCAGGTCAGAAAACGTCTCTTAAGATGCTGATTTGTGGAGTTCCCTTCGTAGCCCAGTGGTTAACGAATCCGACTGGGAACCATGAGGTTGCGTGTTCGATCCCTGGCCTTGCTCAGTGGGTTAAGGATCCGGCATTGCCGTGAGCTGTGGTGTAGGTCGCAGACGCGGCTCGGATCCCGCGTTGCTGTGGCTGTGGCGAAGGCCGGCAGCTACAGCTCCTGTTAGACCCCTAGCCTGGGAACCTCCATATGCCACGGGTGCGGCTCTACATAAAGGCAAAAAGACAAAAAAAAAAATGCTGATTTGTGTGTTAATTTGTTTAGTGACTGTGTCATTAACAGAGATGTAATATATGGAGCTCCCTGATGGTTCAGTGGATTAAGGATCTGGCCTTGTCACTGTAGCAGCTCAGGCTGCTGCTGTATTATGAGTTCGATTCCTAGCCCAGGAACTTCCACATGCTGTGGGTGCAGCCAAAAAGGAAAAAAAAAAGGGAAAAGAAAAGAAAAAAGAGAGGTATTTTAAATACCAAGTCATTCATGCGGGACAGATAATACAAATAGAGGAAAGTGTGATTGCCAACAGAAGTGGCAGCAGTAGCAGAGGAGAGTTTAAATGGAATGTTTTAATGTCAGGTTTTTGTTTTGTTTTGTTTTGTTTTTTGTCTTTTTAGGGCCGCACCCACAGCATATGGAGGTTCCAGGCTAGGGGTCGATTTGGCACTGTAGCCGCAGGCCTATACCACAGCAACTTGGGATCCGAGCCGCATCTGCAACCTACACCACAGCTCGCGGCAATGCCGGATCCTTAACCCACTGAGCAAGGCCGGGGATCGAACCTGCATTCTCATGGATGCTAGTCAGATTCGTTTCCACTGAGCCACGACGGGAACTCCCAATGTCAGGGCTTTTTTAAAAAAAGTTTTTAAATGTATTTAATTTTTTTGGCCACCCCCACGGCACACTGAAGTTCCCGGGCCAGGGATCAAACCCAAGCCACAGCAGTGACTGCATCCTTAACTGCTAGGCCACCAGGAAAATCCTATGTCATTTTCTCTTTTTTTTAACATATAAAACTGTATTTAATTAATCTCCTATTGCCGAACACTTGGGTTGCCTTCATGATTTTGTCAAGACATGATTAGCACCTTTTACAGAATCAAAGATAATTCTGTAAAAGAATCTAATTGCTAATTTCTTCAAGGTACATATTTAGGTTTCATTTTTAAAAATAGTTTTCTTGAGAATTTTTTTTTTGAGGGCAGTATTTTTTTAAATTTAATTTTATGGGAGTATAGTGACTTATAACATCGAATTAGTTTTAGGTTCCCAGCGAAGTGAATCAGTCATACACATAAATATAGCCATTCTTTTTTCCCATATAGGTCATCACAAACTATTGAGTAGATTTCCCTGCCCTATAGAGCAGGTTCTCATTAATCGTTTATTTTACACAGTAGCGTGTATGCGTTATTCCCACCCTCCCAATTTGTCCTCCCCCCACCCCAATGTTTTTGCCCAGGGTAACTGTAAGATTGGTTTTGAAATCTGTAAGCTTGTTTCTGTTTTCTTTTTTTTTAGATAAGTTATTTTGTATCATTTTTATTAGATTCCACAGGTAAGTGAGATTCTGTGGTATTTGTCTTCTGCCCTCTGACTTACGTCACTTAATACGATCATCTCTAGATCCGTCCATGTGGCTGCAAACGGTGTTGTTTCATCCTTTTGTGGCTGAGTAATGCCCCGTGGTATGCACCGCAGCTTCTTTATCCGTTCCCCTGCTGATGGATGTTTCGGTTGTGTCTGTTTCTTGGCTGGTGTAGACGGTGCTGCACTGAACACTGGGGTGCAAGTATCTTTTCAAACTAAAGCCTTCTCTGGATAGACGCCCAGGAGGAGGATTGCTAGATCGTATGGCGGTCCTGTTTTTTTCTTTAATGGATTGTCAGTCTATTAGACTTGTGAGCAAGTGTCATCCCAAAAAAGGAGAGTGAGAATTTAGAGAAAGATCAATTGTTTGAGCAAATCCGTGTATCTTTACTTGCTCGTGGGAGAGCAAAGAGAACGGGGTGGGGGGTGGTGGCTGGGTGCCTTCGAGGCTGGGAGAAGGGAGGAAAAGTTCACAAAATTGCTGAGGAGAGGAAAGAATTTTTGAGAACCAACAGGACCTATTTCTTAATCGTTCTTCAGGCTCAAGCCGTAATGCTCAAGCAGTTCCACTTGTTCAGCCAGCTCACTCTCTTAAACATTGTTTAATCTTTGAATGTGCTCTCTGATCAAAAACATTAAAACTGTAAGAGTCCTTAGAAACCATCTGGTCCCAACTTGGTTCTTTTATATTTTTCTTTTTTTTTCTTTTTAGGGCCACGCCCACGGCATATGGAGGGTCCCAGGCTAGGGGCTGAATTGGAGATGTAGCCCTCAGCCTACACCACCAGCCACAGCAACACCAGATCCAAGCCCAGTCTGTGACCCTACACCACAACTCATGGCAAAACCGGATCCTTTAACCCACCAAGCGGGGCCAGAGATGGAACCGGCATCCTCATGGCTGCTAGCCGGGTTCATAACAGCTGAGCCACAGTGGAAACTCCCCAGCTTGGTCCTTTTATGTTTGGGCTAGCTGAAGGCCAGAAGAAGTGGCTTGCCCACAGTCATCTCAGTACCGAAAGCAAAACTAGTACTTAAGACCCTTGACGTTTTTTTCTACTACATCATACATACATAGGGGCCAAGGCTGCTCAGGTAAGAATCTAGGGATCCTGGAGTGCCCTGGTGGCGAGTGGCTTAAGAATCCAGCGTTGTCACTGTTGTGGCTCCGGTTCGATCCCTGGCCCTGGAACTTCGGTGGGCACGGCCAAAAAGGAAAAGAGTAAAAAGAATCTAGGGAGCCTGCATTACTTTGCTACACAACAGAAATGAACAGAAATGAACTCAACATTGTGAATCAACTTATTTCATTGAGAGGAAGGAAGGAAGGAAGGGAGGAAAGAAGGAAGGAGGAGAAAGAAAGAAAAAAGAATATAGGGAGACAGTGTTATTGCAATAATTTAGTAGATCCAATTTTTCCTTCCATAGGCCTAATTGTCCACTTCACAATGATTGATGAATTATCTGGAATTCTAAGAGTTTTTATGAAATACCTGCTTCTGAGCGTTCACCGAGAAATACAGATGAAGATCGGATCTATTTGCTGATCCCAAAAGCCCTCTGTAGGTCTGTTAGTCCTGAGACAAGTCACAGACCTGCAGATAACTTGAGCATTAAAAGTAATAACGTTGGGAGTTCTCAAATGCACCAGACTAGTATCCATGAGGACGCGGGTTCAATCCCTGGCCTTGCTCATTGGAAACTCTTCTAGAACAATTAGCAATTTTAAAAAATCCTTTAAAAATAAATCAATAAAAGTAATGACTTTGCGGTGTTATGGAGAGGAGGGTTGTAGCCCAGGATACGGTACTGTGTTCCCCAACACTGCTGCTAGGGTGACCCAGAGTGACCATTTACTGGAGAACAAAGGAGTTTCAAAATGCAGGATTTCCCATGCTAACCCAGGAAAGTCCTGGGCAAACCAGAATTACTGAGTCACCCTGGTTTGCATTCACTCCTTCCTGTGACTACAATGAATCACAAGCATTACCTGACTGACTCTCCGTTGTCGCATAGGTTTCAAGGAGATCTGGTTCCAGCCCCCCCGGATTGCTAGGGAGCATGAAAATACTTTCCGAATTCCAGTGTAAGGATAGAAGAAGCCAAGTTCGCCCGGCTCTCAGTCTAAGAACTTTTGCAGAATTCCACCCTGGGTGTATATATACCTTGATTCAGGAACATTCTCGTCATCTCTAGTTCACAAGGATCAGTAGGCTAACACGCTCTTATTGCGATTAAATGTACACACTGAGCTGAGAAAAATGATATGAAAAATATACAAACGTGGGGTAGCGCCCTGCTTAGGGCACTTCATTCTTTGCTGATTCCTATCTTATAAAGAAGAAAACCAGATGGAAAGCAGTAACATCATCAAGTGCTTGTGACTTTCTGAGATAGCACAGGCTTGTCTCCACCCTGTAGTTTGCTGGATGGATTCCCCTTGGAAGCAATTTCAGGGCTCACGTAAAAATTTCCTGGCCGGCTGTGTCCACCCTCTCAGTCCTGTGTCAGAGTTCCAAGGAATGCAATTCTTTGTTTCAGTTTTAGTTTTCTCTCACTCACGTGACTGTTTTAAACATCTCTCTTTCTGGGAAGAGGTGGGGCAGAAGAGAGCGTGCACCAGAATCTTTCTCAGGTTGCTCATCTGTCACGCATCATGAGGCTGTAACAGTTTTGAAACTGGTCCCCAGTCGAGAAATAGCAGCCAGTGACTTTGCCACGGGCAAGAGTGAGCTTCGTGCATTTAGGGAAGTGATGAGGTGGCTCTTCCTTCATGCCAACCAAAGATGCTCTTTCAGGAAGCTTAGTGGCTTACCCTAAATACTTATTTTGAAGTCTCTCTAAAGAAAACGCAGTCAAGCTAGCGAAGAAGCAAATATAATGGCTTTGCAGGAGAGGCTGACTTGGTTTCAAGACACTCACTCCCACACTGTTTCTGTGAACTCGCAAACATTTCCAGAGTCTAGTGTTTTCAGTGAGGAAAATACATTCCCCTTAAACCCGCATCCAAAGCCAAGACCGTGTGTTGTGTGTGCATGTTTGGGTGGGGGCAGAGGGGTGGGGAGTTATTGTTCTTTAGACATAAAGAATAGGAAGAAATTAGCCTGGTAGGAAAGAGGGGCCGAGATAGATTACAGCCGATTAGATTGGAACGCAAATGTGAGGCTTGGGAATCGGAATCGCACGCATCTGGGAAATGCATAATTCACTGGCCTGGGAATACAGTCATGGCGGAATGGTAAGTACTCGGCAGGTTACAGCCCTGGTTCCTGGACTGCACACCAAAATTAGTCGGGGAGATTTAAAAAAAAAATACGGATGCCAGTAACATCTTTCCATCCACAGCATGAAACCGGAGCAAAAGATGTGGGCACCCTAGGTGGATGATTTCACTTGATGCCAATGAAGAGTTTTTAATATCTGGCCAGTATTTATGATAAGAATGC
This sequence comes from Catagonus wagneri, assembly GCA_004024745.2. Classification (NCBI taxonomy): domain Eukaryota; kingdom Metazoa; phylum Chordata; class Mammalia; order Artiodactyla; family Tayassuidae; genus Catagonus; species Catagonus wagneri. The sequence continues at coordinate 4,809,691 of PVHT021183523.1, read as the reverse complement.
TGGAGTTCCCCTTCTGGGTGAAGAGACAGGGGCCAGGTGTGTCCCCTCCTCTCTGTAGCAGCTGTTGTCCAAAGCTAACACGTGTCAGTCCCAAATCCATTTCCCATACCTCAGGAAAAAGCAGAAAGAAAAAAAGAGAGAGAGAGAGAGAGAGAGAGAAAATAAAGGAAACTTGATCTTTGTCCAGCTGCATCTTAAGAGGCATTTTAGCAACCATTTGTTGTTTGCTTTGGGATGTCCTCAAGTAGCTTACCAAAATATTCTCTGCAAACTTTTTCTATATTTTTTCTGTCTTTTTTTCCCTCCGATTTTATGTATAGTAATACTTTTCCAGTGTCAAAATATACTCATAGTGGAGTTCTCTTGTGGCACAGTGGGTTAGGGATCCGGTGCTGTTACTGCGGAGGCTCGGGTCGATGCTGTGGTTGGTGTTGGACCCCAGGAACTTCCACATGTTGCCAGTGTAGACTCCCTCAAAAAAAAAAAAAAAAAAATATATATATATATATATGTGTGTGTGTGTGTATACACACACACTCATAGTAATGCCCCAAATTAATTGGTCTTTGGATATACTATAGAATTCAGTTTGATGATATTTTATTTAATAATTGCTCTGGTGTATTCATACATAACAGTAGAGTTATTATTTCAAGGGTTAGTCCTGAGGTTCAGTTATCTTCAAACGATGTAGTTGATGCTTTTTCATGTTTGTCTGTGCTCTGGAACAGATAACATATCGTGATCCTAAGACTGGAGAAATTTTAGATTGTAAGTTTTTAATTTTTTTTTTATTCCTCTATGTGTATTGGTCCATTTAGATGTCATATTTTTATTTTTTAATTAATTAATTAATTTATTTTAATAGTATCTTCTGATTTCCTCAGTGGGTAATCAACTTTTTATTTATTTGTCTATTTATTTATTTATTTTACAGTATACCCAGCTGTACAGCGTGGTGACAGGGTTACACATCACAAGTGGTTAGACATAGTTCCCAGTGCTACACAGTAGGATATCCTTGCTTTTCCAGCCCAGAGGCAGCAATCTACAGCTATTAACCCCAGACCCCCTACCATCCCATTCCCTACCCCACCCTTTTGGCAACCACAAGTCTGTTCTCCAAGTCCTTAATTTTCTTTTCTTCATAAATGTTCATTTGTGCTGTATGTTAGGTTCCAGTTATTAGTGATATCATATGGTATCCGTCTTTCTCCTGCTGACTGACTTCACTCAGTATGAGGGTCTCTAATTCCATCCATGTTGCTGCAAATGACATCATTTTATTCTTTTTTATGGCTGAGTAGTATTCCATTGTGTACATATACCACATCTTCCTAATCCAATCATCTGTCGATGGGCATTTGGGTTGTTTCCATGTCTTGGCTATTGTGAATAGTGCTGCAATGAACATGCATGTGCAGGTGTCTTTTTCAAGGAAAGTTTTGTCCGGGTATATGCCCCAGAGTGGGATTGCTGGGTCATATGGTAGTTCTATGTATAGTTTTCTAAGGTACCTCCATACTGTTGTTGTATTTTTAGACTTTTTTTTCTTTTTAGAGACACATCCACAGCATATGGAAGTTCCCAGGCTAGGGGATCGAATCAGAGCTATAGCTGCCGGTCACAGCCACAGCCACAGCCACAGCCACAGCCACGCAGGATCCAAGCTGAGTCCCTGATCTACACCACAGCTTGTGGCAACGCCAGATCTTTAACCCACGGAGCAGGGCCAGGGATCAAACCTGCATCTTCATGGATACTAGTCAGTTTCTTAACCCGCTAAGCCACAAGAGGAATTCCCATAGACAAAAAAAAAATTTGACCTTTTACAAGTTTCACTTCAGATTTTCGAAGTATCAGCAACATTTATTTCCAGCATTCTCTCATTCAGAAATGCATTTTTCTCACGAGTTCCCTGGGAGTCTAGTGGTTAGAACTCAGTGCTTTCACCACCACTGCAGCCTGAACTCAATCCCTGGTCTGGGAACTGAGATCCCACATCAAGCTGCTGCATGCCACCCGCCCCCTAAAAAAAGAATTGCGTTTTTCTTCTTTCCTGTGATCACATATAATGCTATGAATGTAGTCATCATTATTTAGTCCTTGCCCACATTATCCCAGGCCTTGTATTAGCTGCACAGTTTGCATTTGAACCTCACAGTAAACTCCACTCTTCTCAGATGATTCCTGTGATAATGAATTCAGTCCCGTCTCTCAAGTACACCCCCAGCTGCCCTTCTTCCTCTTTTCCACCCTAGCCCAACTGGCCACCATTCCCCATTCCCCACTATTGCCTCCCAACCATGCCGATTTCGATTTCCCCTCTTCCTCAACTATAAAACACTCTCTACATTGCAGTCAGAGCGATCCTTTAAAAAGAAAATCAGAAAGCTCCCGTTGTGGCTCAGCGGGTTAGGAACCCGACTAGTATCCATAAGGAGACAGTCGGATCCCTGGCCTCGCTCAGTGGGTTAAGGATCCCAGCGTTGCTGTGACTGTGGCATAGACTGCAGATGCGGCTTGGATCTGGCGCTCCTGTGGCTGTGGGGTAGGCTGGCAGCTGCAGCTCCAATTTGATCCCTCGCCTGGGAACCTGCATATGCCGGGGATGTGGCCCTAAAAACACAAAGAAAGGAAGAAAGGAAGAAAGAAAGAAAGAAAGGAAGGAAGGAAGGAAGGAAGGAAGGAGGAAGGAAGGAAGGAAGGAAGGAAGGAAGGAAGGAAGGAAGGAAGGAAGGAAGGAAGGAAGGAAAAGAAAAAGAAAGAAAGAAAAGAAAGAAAGGGAGACGGGAAAGGAAGGAAGAAAAGGAAGGAAAATCATATCAGTTACTCCAGTCTTTAAAACAAAATATCTTTAGAACAAAATCAAGTGTTTTGGTGTAAACTGCAAGGCCCCTCATGCTGCTTATCTGCCTCTTCAAAGGCATCTAATATTTCTTTCTCCTCTTTACATTACAGCGACATCACCCCGGGCTTGTCCACTGAAACTTAGCTATTTCATTTAAAACCGTCTGCTTCAAATCCTCATCTGTCCAATAGTTTACATTTCGATGTTTATGATCCTGCTATTGTCACTCAGCCTTCCTTTGTTGACATCATCCTGGTTTAATTTCACTTAAACTTGGGTGTTTCAACCTTTCTGTTCTGCTTTCTTAATCAGTAGCTTTAATGTTAACACAGCTTATGGCAATAAAAGGCATCCTTTTTAAAAAAGTATATTCTGGAGTTCCCGTCGTGGCACAGAGGAAACAAATCTGACTAGGAAACACGAGGTTTCGGGTTCGATCCCTGCCCTCGCCCAGTGGGTTAAGGATTTGGTGTTGCTGTGGCTGTGGTGTAGGCCAGCGGCTGTAGCTCCGATTAGACCCCTAGCCTGGGAACTTTCATATGCCGCAGGTGCAGCCCTAAAAAGACAAAAGACAATAAAAAAAAGAGGCTCTTCTTTTTTAGATTATAAATGTGTTGAGAAAAATTATCCAAAATAGAGCCAAAGGAGGGCTGAGGCTTCATTCGAGACCATTTGGAGCCCTAATACTGTCATTTTAGGATTATTTAATCATCTGAGGGACGGCTTGTTTGACATGCTACTTATCAGTATCTGAAGTTACATATTAGCTTGCAGGTTTTTGTACAAAGTTTGGCAGTTGATTTCTGTTGAGTAGGAAATATCACCCTAAAGCTTATGATCGTGCCACCATATAGGACATTAACCAACTCCTCTGCTTTTAACTTAGTAATTTGATTTTAATGTTTTCCAAAACTCTGTAAATATTCAGTTTATCAAGCTCTTTTTTGGTTTGACTTTTTTTTTTTCCTTTTTAGGGCCACACCCACAGCATATAGAAGTTCCCAGGCTAGGGGTCAAATCAGAGCTGCAGCTGCCAGCCTACATCACAGCCACAGAAACGCTGGATCCGAGCCGCATCTGCGACCTACACCACAGCTCACAGCAATGCCAGATCCTTAACCCACTGAGCAAGGCCAGGGATGGAACCCGCATCCTCATGGATCCTAGTCAGGTTACTAACCCACTGAGCTGCAACGGGAACTCCCTAACACGAGCTCTTTTGAACTGACTTTCCCATCCCGCTGAGCTCCTCATTCATAAACTAAATGCGTTTCGGGAGTTTCCTCATGGCTCAGCACGTTAAGGATTTGGCTTTGTCACTGCTGTGGCTTGGATTTGATCCCCGAACCAGGAACTTCTGTCTGCTGTGGGTACAGCCAAAATAAAGAATATTTTGGACACACAGTAAGAGTCATTGTTTTCACTTTTTGCAAATGATACTCTGACAGATGTACAAGTCCAGAAAAAGGATAACATAAAATAGGAAGCTGGCTTTTATCAAGAACACAAGGCCAGAAATTTTATTAGTCCTGTCCACCCCGCTTCTGGGTCTACGCGTCACTGGAATGAGGGGAAGAAAAACAAGTTAAGCTTCTCTTGAGTTCTTGGCCCCTTGCATCAGCTCTCCATCTCCCTGGGCCACCCCACCACCCACATATTTACTCGAAAGAGGTATTGGAAAGCACACCGAACTTTGAGTCAGAAGTATTTGACCTGGTCACCAACCAAATGCGTAACCTCAGAAAAGTTATACAACTTCTCTGGCCTGGAACTTGCTCTCTTTTGAATCAAAACCAATGAGATAATGTTATACTAACTCACAACACCAATGGAGATAGGGCAAAGATGTGGGCGTCCACAGTTAGGCTAGAAATACTCCAAAAAAAACAAAAACTGATACTGGGACCAAAAGAACTTTCTAAGCATCATTAAAACCCAGTGGCATAGGAGTTCCCATGTTCCTAGCAGCTTAAGGATGCAGCATTGTCACTGCAGGAGTTCGGGTTGCTGCTGGGTGTATGTTCAATCCCTGGCCTGGGAACTTCCATACGCCCCAGGCCAAAAAAAAGGAAATCAAACAAACAAGAATTGAGAGGAAGGGAAAGAAGCCTCTGGGAACCTAAGGAGATAGGAAAAGAAATGTGCCTGGATTGAGGTAAAAGTTAGTGTTTAAGGATTTCCATGCAAGCCAGGACGCAAAACTCCAGGATGCTTTCATTTAATTCTCAGGACATAATCCCCTCTCTACCAAAGAAGAAAAGACAGAGGTGACGATTTATTATAACTCTTCTTAAAATCTCCCTTAAAAGGACCTTCTGAGTACCATGACGCTGCTTCTGTGATTTTCCTTTATAGACCTCATGTTCCATTGTCTCTGCAGCTGCATTCGACTTGTGTCCACAAAACATATGCGTCGTTATAGAGGAGTTGAAAACCACGTCACCATTTCAGTCAGTTCACCATAAATCTCTCTGCCTTTATTTTTTTTAATTGAAGTATAGTGGATTTACAATATTGGAAGTTCTGCCCTCCAGCAAAGTGACTCAGTTATGCATACTTACATGCATTCTTTTCTTGTATTCTTTTCCTTTATAGTTATCTCGAGATATTGAATGCAGTTCCCCGTGATATACGGTGGGATCTTATTGTCTCTCCATCCTGTATGTAATAGAGCATCTGCAGATCCCAAACTCCCAAGCCTTTCCTCCGCCGGGCCCCTCCTTCTTGGCAACCCCAAATCTGTTCTCTATGTCTGTGAGCCTGCTTCTGTTCTGTACATAGGTTCGTTTATATTTCAGATTCCACAGATAAATGATATCATATGGTATTTGTCTTTTTCTTCCTGACTCCCTTCACTTAGTATGAGAATTTCTAGGGCGGCCCGCATGGCTGCAACCAGATCCTTTAACCCACTGCACCGAGCTTGGGATGGAAGCTGCGTCTCTGCAGGGACCCAAGCCACTGCAGTCAGACTCTTAACCCACTGTGCCACAGCAGGAACTCCCATGCTGAAATCCGAACCCCGTTTCCATGACCCTGACCTAAATGTCTATGCCCTATATATATATATATAGAAAAAAAAATATATATATATCCTAGTGAACTTTTTAGGTTAGGCCTTTTTTTTCCCCCCCCAAAAAGGGAAAATCTTACCTAACGATGCATTTGGCTTTCTGATAAGTCCCTACTTCTGAGAAATGCTTTATGGTGTGACTTTTACAGGGTGATTCCCTTGACTCACTGAGCTTCCGTACATGTTTTTCCATCTGAATTGCTGAGGGTTCAGTTTCCTCGCCTGCCTAGCAAGTGTTCCCCCGTGTGCTGATCCAAGCCCTCTTCTCCTTTTACTTTGCACTTCTCCCAAATGCCATTGTATACTCTTGCGGTTTTAACCACAAGGTGGCATTTGCACTACTGCTGTGCCTCCCGATTGTATATTTCTAATATTACTTCTCTCTTGAACTTCCAACTGTACAGCCAATGGCCCAGGCTATAGCTCTCTTGACATGCCACAGATATTTAGGTTGGAGCTATCTAAACCTAAATTCAGGAGTTCCCATTGTGTCTCAGTGGTAATGAACCCGACTAGTATCCATGAGGAGGCGGGTTCGATCCCTGGCCCCTCTCAGTGGATCTGGCATTGCTGTGAGCTGTGCTGTAGGTCGCAGATGAGGCTCAGATCCGGCGTTGATTTGGCTGTGATGCAGGCCGGCAGCTGCAGCTCCAATTTGACCCTTAGCCTGGGAACTTCAAATGCTGCAGGTGTGGCCCTAAGAAGCAATAACTAACTAACTCGCTAAATAAATATGAACATAAATTCACTCCTGTATGTCCTCTCTCTCTTACTTCCGCCAGGATTTCGGCTTCAATCTCACCCGTTCATTCATTCAATCACCTAATTCAAACACATGTAGGTCAGTCTCACTTCCCCTCCTTTTAAACCCAGAGACCCGCATTCAGTGGCGCAGATGGGACTCTGCCAAAGGGGGCCCAGCCTCAGGGCTTAGACCAGGAGTTGGCCTTTTTTTTCTGTAAAGCGTCACACAGTAAACACTTTAAGCTTTGCAGGCCAGAAGCCTTCTGTTGCAATGACTCAACTCTGCGACGGTAATGCAAGACACTATATGCAAACAAAAGAGCTGGGCTGTGTCCTAATAAAAGTTGGTTTACAACTGTGAATGTCAGTTGCAACAGTCTTCAGTTTCTTGGCATCGAGTCAGGGTTGCCAAAATCCAGTGTATTCTGTTCTTGGCGAAACCGTGGGCCCAGAGTGGGCAACGAAACGGTGCTACCGGGGTAGAAATCTTCTTGCCTCGAGCTCCACTCCTACATTTCATTATTTCAATTTTATTTTCCAAATTTTCTGACGCTTCCTGGGCCAGGGGTCGAACCCACGCCACAGTTGTAACCTGAGCCACAGCAGTGACAACAGCAGATCCTTAACCCGCTGCGCCACCAAGAAAATCCTCCAACTATTTTTGAAAACATACCTTCTCCTTTCCAAATTCACTGTCATTGCCTGAGTTTAGTTTTTTCACAATATTTCAAAGGCTTCTTAATCTGACTTTGTGTCTTAAATCTTATAAGCAAGATTAGCTGTCCAAAATTCAGATGGAACCATGTCACCAACATACATAAACATAAAATTCTCATGTATTTTATCAAGAGAATCCATAAGCAATTTTTGGGGGTCTTATTTTTAGGGCCGTACCTGCGGCATATGGAGGTTCCCAGGCTAGGGGTCGAATCGGAGCTGCACCACTGGCCTACACCACAGCCACAGCCATGCTGGATCCTTAACCCACTGAGCAAGGCCAGGGATTGAACCTGCGTCCTCGTGGATGCTAGTCAGATTCATTTCTGCTGAGCCACGACTGGAAATTCCATAAGCAATTCTTAAGTATTTTAGAAAAGAAAAGTTTTGATCTGATTTTTTCCAGTCAACTCTTCCATCATTCTTTCTTTTGAGCTTTATTTTCCGGTGACACTGCATCATTTGCAATCCCCAGAAACACAGTTATCTCCATTTATCCTTTAGTCTGTTGCACCACTTTCCCATCCTCAGATTTCCAACCAGAAAAGTCCCTTTCAGAGCCTAATACTGGCCCCGTTGTTATATTTCTAGAACAGTTCCCTTTAATTCTGTAGAACAGCCGACTGAATTGACTGCTTTCTCCTCTAATCGATCTTGAGCTTCCAAGCACGTCAACAATTGAACATATTATGCTATATGGGGTATGTGTGATTACTATTTTTTTGGCCATGCCCCCAAAAATGTGGAAGTACCAGCCACAGAATTCTTGCCACAGCAGTGACCCGAGCTTCTTCACTGACAACGCCAGGTCCTTAACCTGCTGCACCACCAGGGAACTCTCTGAGGACATCTCGTTTATCCCTTGCTGGACCAGGTGCTCCTCCTTAAGCACCGGGATGGGGTTTTGGTCACCTGTGCTTCTGCAGTGTGTCCAGAGGGTCCAGCATCGTGTGAGTTCTCCCAGCTCAGTGACCCGAATGCTGCTGTAAGATCGAAATCTGAAAGCAGCAAAATACTGAGACACTTTGTATTCTTCTGAACTGCAGAAGGAACTCCCCGATCACTACAGGCCTTGGATGGAAATTGCCAGCAAACTCCCTCACTTGATTGAGACTCACCAGCTTCGAGCTCAAGTGAATGAGGTACCACTTTCTCTATTCCTCTCTTTAACCCCATCTGAGACCCTCTTTTCATCGTCGCACCGCTTTCCTTTCACACGACACAGCAGAAGTTGGTCCATGGGCTGGGCACCGCTGTTGAGTTTTTTTTTTTTTTTTTCGGGGGGGGGGTTTTTTTTTTTTTTTTTTTTTGCCTTATCTAGGGCCGCATCCGCGGCATATGGAGGTTCCCAGGCTAGGGGTCTAACAGGAGCTGTAGCCACCGGCCTTCGCCACAGCCACAGCCACGCGGGATCCGAGCTGCGTCTGCAACCTACACCACAGCTCACGGCAACGCCAGATCCTTAACCCACTGAGAAAGGCCAGGGATCGAACCCGCAACCTCATGGTTCCTAGTCGGATTTGTTAACCACTGAGCCACGACGGGAACTCCACCGCTTTTGAGTTTATCACCCAAAACTCTGTCTTCTTTCGTGATAAGCCCAGTGATGTGTTCTTGGTAATGACAAAGCGCCTTTCCCCGCAATTTCCAGACACGACCCAGAACAATTCCTGGAAGCCAGGGAGCCCTTCACAAGTACGGTCTGATAAGATCCAGCTGGGGAAGGACAGCGGGGACTTCTCAGCGCCCTCGGGTCAAGTCGCCTGGTGGGGACGCTCTGCCCTCTGAGTAAGGCGACGTTGATTCGCCATAGGCGTCTCGCGAAAGAGTGGAGCCAAGGAGCATTCTGAGTTATAAAGTCAGACCGGCAGGTTCTTTGGAAATAATGGATATGTCTGGAAAAGCCACCAATGGGGAAGATGAGCAGTGTCACCATATATAATGAACACTGACGTTTCTCGGTCTTGGGAGAAGGGACTTAATCCCATGGGAATAATAAGAAGGTGTTACAGGAGTTCCCATCGTGGCGCAGCAGAAATGAGGCTGACTAGTATCCATGAGGACGCAGGTTCAATCCATGGCTTCGCTCAGTGGGTTAAGGATCCGATGTTGCCGTGAGCTGTGGTGTAGATCGCAGATGCGGCTCGGATCTCAGATTGCTATGGCTGTGATGTAGGCCAGCAGCTGTAACTACCATTAGACTCCTAGCCTGGGAACTTCCACATGCCAAGGGTGTGGCCCTAAAAAGCAAAAAAAAAAAAAAGGGGAAGGGTGTAACAGGAAGAATATGGATTTTGACACAGCAAGACTGAGTGGGACCCTTGGTTTTGTCCCTTAGTAGCTATTAAACTTTGAGCAAGTTACTTAACCTGTTATTTATTCTGCTTCCATATTTATAAAATGCGAGACATTCTGGCCCCTCAAATTGTTGTGAAAGCTACATGGCTTTTGAAATACCCCTCTCGTATTTCCTCCCCTAGATAGTGTGCCATACATATTTATATTTTCCTCTGGTCTCTTCGTCCGCTCTCACTTGGTCTGGAGGGCCAAGCGGTTTTAGAGATAGAAGAGTTTGTCCTTCATGAAGCTCCTTCACTGACCTGTACGTCTTTCATATCTATAATTACAAGTTCATTTTAAAATACTTGGTGTGGGGAGTTCCCACTGTAGCTCAGTGGTAACGAACCTGACTACTGTCTATGAAGATACAGGTTCGATTCCCGACCCTGCTCAGTAGCTTCAGGATCCCAGGGTGCCATGAGCTATGGTGTAGGTCGCAGACACAGCTCAGATCCTGTGTGGCTGTGTCTGTGGTGTAGGCCGGCAGTTGTGTCTCCAATTTGACCCCTACCCTGGGAATCTCCATATGCCACCCGTCTGGCCCAAAAAGCAAAAAAAAAAAAAAAAAAAAAAAAGGCAAAAAAAGTCCCAAAAAAACTTGGTGGGGAATTCCTTTGTTGTGCAGTGGATTAAGTATCCTGCATTGTCACTGTGGCAGCTTGGGTCATTGCTGTGGCATAGGTTTGATCCCTGGCCTGGGAAATTCCACAGACCACAGGCGAGGCAAAAACAAAATCAGAATGACAAACAGCAAGCAAACAAATGTCTGCTAAATGCAGGCACAAAGTTTAAAACTCTGGAAGAGATTCAACACTTTAGTGTCTATGAAGATGGTAAACTAAACCTAAGAATTTATTTTCATGCTGCCAAAAGTCTCATTAAAAGGACTCAAGACATTCCAGAAGAAGAAAATATCTGAGAGTAAAGGCAAAACAAGAGAAAGTGCCAACGATGCAATGAACATAACGGTATTGTATTCGGGTGAACCCTCAGTGCCGCGAGACTGGTGTGCTTAGCGCAAGAAGGCAGTTCGGACTTGGAGACACAGATACGCAGATGAGAACATCCTGTGATGTGAAGGCAGAGGCTGAGATCGAACTGATGCATCTATAAGCCCTTAAATTTTCCCGTGAGTTGCTGGCGATCACCAGAAACCGGGAGCAGAACACAGACCAGATTCTCCCTCAGAGCGAACAAACCCCACGGACACCTGAAAGCCGGACTTGCAGCCTCCAGAGTGAGTGCAGCTGAAATCAGCCTCTGTACACCAGCGCCAGTTAAGTCTTGGAGACAGTCTTAGGTGAAGCCGAAAGAACAGCTTTCTCGCTCTGCCAGGCACAGGAGGTCACAGCAGGCTAAGGCCTCCAAACTGTGTTCTTCCCTGAGAGGGGACAGCAAGGGGCTTATAGGTTTAGCTGGAAAAAACAGGGCTCTTGATGAGGATTAGGGGACCTGTGTTCTTCTCCCTAAAGATCATTTCGGGAGTTCCCGTCGTGGCTCAGTGGTTAACGAATCCGACTAGGAACCGTGAGGTTGCGGGTTCGATCCTTGGCCTTGCTCAGTGGGTTAAGGATCCGGCGTTGCCGTGAGCTGTGGTGTAGGTTGCAGACGCGGCTTGGATCCTGCGTTGCTGTGGCTGTGGCTGTGGCTGTGGCGGAGGCCGGCGGCTACAGCTCTTGTTAGACCCCTAGCCTGGGAACCTCCATATGCCGCGTGGCTCTAGATAAAGGCCAAAAAAAAAAAAGACGAAGATCATTTCAAAGTCATCAAGGCTGGAGTCAGGTGTCTGGGGACGGTCGCTGGTGGTCTTTGGGGTTATCAGCCTTGACCTTCTCTTGCAGTGAAGGTTGCTCACGAAAGGAAGGGGGTGTTCGGGAGTGTTTCACAGGAAAAGAAAATGCTAGGCACACAATCTAACTCTAACTAGAAAGGAATCATTAATAAAAGAGAGCAATCAAGCAAGGAAGAATTCATTTGTGAAAAGCCGGTTTGTGTAAATTCATGGGTCCAGGCAGGGCATAACATCGTGGAGAGCACATGAACCAGTTTTTAGCTGTAACAATATTCCCTAGTCATTAACTCTGGAGTCAGCCTTTTGAGGCCGCGGGGGGCCCTGGGAGGCTTCTCCTTCAAAACATAGGGACGTGGGGGCTTGTGCAAGGTTTCAAGAGAAGATACTTCTGTTGTGTTTCTTGGTTGAGGCAGCCTTAGGAAACTAACGCAACACTGGTGACCAGTCTCTAGCCTTCAAATTACTCATGGACAACTAACTAGGAGAAAAACAAACAAAAAAAACTTTCAGACTTCACCGCTGCAGACTGAGACAGAAGCAACCAGAAAACCATCATGAGAGGCAAATATTATGGCTTTGCACCACACATGGAGCTTCAGGCGAAGACATGCATCCTCTTGAGTCCTTTACTCGGCATAAATAGCATACTCAGTGAATTCACGCTTTTATTTTTGATTTTATTTTGTTTCTTTTTACTGCCACACCCGTGGCATATGGAGGTTCCCAGCCTAGGGGTAGAATATGAGTTGCAGCTGCTAGCCTAAGCCACAGCCACAGCAAGGCCGGATCCGTAACCCACTGAGCAGAGCCAGGGATGGAAGCCGAATCCTCAAGGACTCTATGTCAGGTTCTTAACCCACTAGGCCACCAGGGAACTCCTGAATTTACACTTTTCATCTTGCAGTGCTCCCAGGCCAACCACCATGTTCTTAGAAAGGCTCAGTGTACCTCCCTCTATCTTGGTTAAAAAAAAAAAAAAGGTGTTCGTTGACTTAAGACTCCTTTATCTTGTTTCAGGAAGATTCCCCCTTTTTCCAGCCCCTGCGACAAAGCCTGACAGGCAACTGATTTACTCACAGGAAGCTATACAAGACGGAGAACTCAGAAATATCCTAGAAACATGATAAGGGAAATTACATTTGCTACTAAACCTGATAAATCGAACCTCTCTTCCTGAAGATGAATGGATAAGCCCAAGTTACTGAACTGTAGGCAGAGAAGAAGCACATCAAAAAGGAGGAGCAGGCATCTGGCTGTGTCTCAGTGGGTTACAAACCGGACTAGCATCCATGAGGACGTAGGTTCGATCCCTGACCTCGCTCAGTAGGTTGAGGATCTGGTGCCTCTGTGAGCTGTGGTGTAGGCTGGCAGCTGCAGCTCCGATTTGACTCCTAGCCTGGGAACTTCCATACGTCGTGGGTGCAGCCATAAAAAGACCAAAAAAAAAAAAAAGAGAGAGAGAGAGAACGGAGTGTCATGACCTGTGGCTTCCAGTAAAAACCCAAAGATGAAACAACCAGGGCTTTAAAAAACCTGATTAAAGGTCTCCAGTTTATTTACCTCCTAAAACTAAGTTGCTGTGTAAAAGAAACTTTGGGAAAGCAAAGAAAGAAACAATAAAAAAAACTCAACATAAGCCCAAATAAATGAGGGAAACACTGATTATAGAAAAATAATTTATTTCAGTTAAGCAAATGCTGCCTAAAGAAGGGTGAGTTTTTGTTTTGTTCTGTTTTGATTTGATTTTGGTTTGGTTTGGTTTGGTTTTCGGTCTGGCCCGTGGCATGCGGTCAAGCCCCTGCAGGGACAATACTGGATCCTTAACCCACTGCACCCCGAGAGAACTCCTAAACAAGGGTTTTTGAGACCAAATTGTGAAAATCCCGACTCAATGTGTTACAGCTCAAGTATTCTCAATTCAGCCTCCTTCATATTTATACAAAGGGACATTGTAACCAATATTCAGAAAATCAGGAAATACGCCAGCCCCCTCTTGCCAAGTACAGCAGAAAACTTTTATGTTTTGACATCCCGCAAACTCAACTGTTCTTGCTTTTACAAAAGCATTGCTTTCCACCTTACAATGAAACACAAATATGTAATTAAGTTGATATGTAACTAACCTGCAACTGAGAGAGGTATTAAGTTTTTAACTGGCACTCTTCCTAATCATGTCGTCTTTTTTTTTTTTTGTAGGAAAAAATTCCTTTACAAAGGTTTCTTTTTTAATGGGTTAAAAAATTATTTGTATGGGAGTTCCCGTTGTGGCGCTGCAGTTAACGAATCCAACTAGGAACCATGAGGTTGTGGGTTCGATCCCTGGCCTCGCTCAGTGGGTTAAGGATCCTGTGTTGCTGTGGCTATGGTGTAGGCCGGCGGATACAGCTCTGATTTGACCCCTAGGCTGGGAACCACCATATGTCACATGTGCGGCTCTAAAATGACAAAAGACAAAAAAAAAATTATTTGTATGTTTGCTTGGAGTGGGAGAGTCCACAGGCTCTGAAATGCACAGGAAATTTACAAACAAAACAAAACAAAATCTCTAGCCAAGAGAGCTATTCTCAGTTGGGACACATTGTTCCCTCACTTTGAGGCTGCCACACTGTAAGAAGAAAATAGCCACTCCTGGTTACTAAGCACCATTAATGTGGCCATAACAAATTGACACGTAAGATATTCACTGAAGTTTGAAGACTTACTATGAAAAGAGAGTGTAAACTATCCTGATATTTTTTTAAAGCCTTTTTTTTTTTTTTTGGTCTTTTTAAGGCCGCACCCACTGCATAGGGGATTTTCCCAGGCTAGCGGTCTAACAGGAGCTGTAGCCAACGGCCTTCGCCACAGCCACAGCAATGTGGGATCCGAGCCGCGTCTGCAACCTACACCACGACCTCACAGCAACACTGGATCCTTTAACCCACTGAGCGAGGCCAGGGATTGAACCTGGGTCTTCATGGATGTTAGACTGGTTTCCTCTGAGCCCCTGTGGGAACTCCCCATCTCGATATTTTTAATACTGATTATAGGCAGATAACGTTTTGCCTACGATAACCTAGATCAAATGTTATTAAAACTAATTCCATCTGTTTCTTGGGGTTTTTGTTGTCTTTTTTTTTTCTATTCTTAAAATCTGACTGGTGGAAAATGGAAAATTACACACGTGGCTCCCATTTGTACTGGGCAGAGCTGCCTTCAGAAAGCAGGGCTGAGGTCTGCCGAACTGAAGTAACCCCCTGGGCTCTGTGGCCCTGTGTAAAGATCTTACCCTCTCTGTCTCACAGTTTTGGCCCGTGGCTTTGGGGAAGACGGACTACCGCCCCGCGGGGGAAACTTTTAGAGTTATGCCCCGCCCCCCGCCCCAACTTTCTGGATTCTATACGAAGAGCCAATTTTTAGGGCCAAAGTCTGGCAAAAGTGCGGTCAAAGAGATGCTGCCCCCTAGCGGACAGCGGAGGAAGGCGTCCCTCGCGGAGGCTGAGGCTCCAGCTGCTCGGCCCAGCCCAGCCTTCATCCTCGCCCGCCGCTTATAATAACACGCGATGTCCACCGCTGCCCCTTCTGGCGCTTCGGACCCGGGACGGGGGCACCTGGGAAGATCCCCAGCAGCCTGTGTGTGGAGCTGGGGAAGGCATGGGGGACGGAGGGAACTCTAGGAGGACGCTCGGGGAAGCTGGAGCTCAGAGACTGCTGATGTCCACCAAGACCCGCGGGGGCTCGCTCACGCAAAAATGGGAAACAGGAATATTCGCTTGGGTGGCGCTGCGGGTAGTAACTGACTTGCGTACCAAGTATTGCTTTCAATAACATCACCTTTAAACCTCCCCATGAGGCCTCTTGAACAGGGAGGAAGCAGGCCCGGAGAGGTGAAAAGACCCAGCCAAGATCACGGAAAGTGTTTGGACAGGACTGAACCCACCCCAGCCCCACGCCAGCTCGGCGACCTCGCGCTGGGGATTGGGTCACATACCTAACTCTAGTGGGTCTGTTTACGGGAAACAGAGAGAGTAACCCCCCCCCGCCCCCCCCAGCAACAGGGAGGTGGTTCGGGGCAAATGGACCAGTGAGCAAGGTTGCCCCGGGAGACGGCGGCCCTTCAGTCAATGACGTCAGTCTCGGGACTCAGTTACTCTCCAACACTCTAACCGAGCGGTCATTTCAGTGATGTTGACCAGGGCCCAGCGCAGTCAGGGGGACAATGTGGGGCACTTCGTGAGCAGCAGCATCTGAAACGTCACAGCATCTTAAGATCAGAGGAGAAATGGGTGTCTGCGGAGACTCAGGCCCTTCGAGGAAACACAGCCCGTCTTTTACACCCAAAGATCCCTTCAAGGCACAGCAGCCCTGTGTCTAGCCCATCCCGGCAACTGGTAATATCTGGCAATTCTCTCGAACAGATGCCCCTCCTGAGCTGCCGGCTCCTCAAGGGTTACCGGGAGCAGCACCTGGCGCACGTGGTCCTGAGCTTTATCACCATGGGGTATGTCTGGCAGGAAGGAGACACGCAGCCCAGAGAGGTAGGGATGAAGGGACGCCTGTTTTGTCATCCAGCAGGTCTGCGGCGCCGGGGGTGTGCTTGCTCCACTGTTTTCCCGGAAAATGAGTCCTTCCTGGGTTTGCTTCCGGGGACTGGGAGGTTGCTATGAACTAAAGGACAAAAGGTTCATTGAAATGAAAGATGTTTCTACCTTCCGGCCAGGAGGTTACTTTTCCTTAGAACCTGTAGCCCTTTCATTAGGTTTTCAGTCTTTTTTTTTTTTTTGCAACCACCCTGCTCCAAGAATTTTGAAGACTCGCACTGGAAGGCAAGCCCTGAGATGGTATAAAAACATGCAATGGCTTCCGTTTGACAGCATTTTGTGCTCTTATACACCTCCGTAGTCACAATCAGTGTTCACAGTCCCAGAAGGTAAGTACGGCCACACTCAGCCCATTTTACAGACAGCTGGGGGCCACAGCGGTTAAATGGCTTGCCAGAGGTCAGGTGGCAGGTTTGTGGAAATTTCAGGGCACGACCCAGATCTTCTGATATCACATCACAGGCACACGTTGCGTTTTATAAACTAGTCTGATTTTTGTTTTTCATTTGTTTACTGTCGACCAATATGGGTCTGTCTCTTAATAATTCATGTAAACCCCTTCGGAATCTTTGCATAACATTTCCGGTTTTGCTCTGAACCTTGGGACCTGAGTTCTTTGAGTTCCACTAACTGCTGGGCCCCTGGGTGTCCTCACAAAAAATGTCAGATGTTCTCTCTCTCCAGACTGTCATAATAGTCTTTTTTTTTTAATTTTATTGTAGTATAACTGATTTACAATGTTGTGTTAGTTTCAGGTGTACGGCAAAGGGTTTCAGTTAAACCTATACACATATGCATTTCTTTTCAGATTCTTTTTCCATATAGGTCACTACAGAGTACTGAGTAGTATTTCCCTGTGCTATACAGCCGGTCCTTGTTACTTATCTATTTTGTATATAGTAGTGTGTATATATTAATCCCAACCTCCTAACTTATCCCTCCCCCAGTGTTTTCCCCTTTGGTAACCATAGGTTTGATTTTAAAATCTGTGAGTCTGGGGGCGTTCCCACTGTGGCACAGTGGAAACGAATCCGACTAGGAACCATGAGGTTACGGGTTCAATCTCTGGCCTTGCTCAGTGGGTTAAGGATCCGGCGTTGCCGTGAGCCGTGGTGTAGGTTGCAGATGTGGCTCGGATCCCAAGTTGCTGTGGCTGTGGTGTAGGCCGGTAGCCATAGCTCCTATTAGACCCGTAGCCTGGGAACCTCTCTATGCCACGGGTGTGGCCCTAAAAAGCAAAAAAAAAAATCTGTGAGTCTGTCTTGTGACATTTTTGTTAGATTCCACATGTTAGTCATCTCATGATATTTATCTTTGACTGACTTCACTTGGTACAGTCATCTCTTGTTGCTGCAAATGGCTCTTCACCGTGGAGTCCTGAGCCTCGAGCTGCCTGTTCCTGTTGCCACACCGTGGGCTTCCCCCTCCCTCCCCTGCTGTCTGCTTTTAAATATCAGGGCATCTAACTATAAAAAAAAAAAAAAAAAATCACGTGTTGCCGTTCCCTTGTAGCACAGTGGGTTAAGGACCGAGCGTTGTCACTGCTGTGATGCAGGTTTGATCCCTGGCCCAGAAACGTCTGCGTGCCGTGGGCTTGCCCACCCTAACCCCCCGCCCAAACAAAAAGAGAAAAGGAATCATGTGTCTGGTCGTGGTCTGTGCACACGGGGAGAAGAATTTCAGGACTTATATCAGGATGAGAAGAAAGAAGAATTTGTTGGGATTTCCTGTCTTGGCTCAGTGGTTAATGAATCCGACTAGGAACCATGAGGTTGCGGGTTCGATCCCTGGCCTCGCTCAGTGGGTTAAGGATCCAGGGTTGCCGTGAGCTGTGGTGTAGGTCGCAGACGCCGTGGCTGTGGCTGTGGTGTAGGCCGGCAGCTACAGCTCCTGTTAGACCCCTAGCCCGGGAACCTCCATGTGCCGCGGGTGCGGCTCTAGATAAGGCAAAAAGACAAAAAAAAAAAAAGAATTTGTTGAGCACGGTGGGGTGGAGAGAAAGTAGAGTTCACTGACTGAGATGAGAGGAGCCGTCAGTGCAGCAGGACGGCTTCCTGGTGACAGGGGAGAGCCGACCGGGACGCTTGGTCATGTCCGCGTTTGTGGCCCAGGGAGACGAGAGGCCTTACCGTACACCTGCTGACCTGCTGACTGGCCGGGAGAAAAGGCCTCGCAGGCTACACTAGCTGGTTGGTTGGGGGCGTATAAGGCCCCCACGGGGTGGGGCGCTGAGTGCGCTACGTACCTTCCTAGTCGGGGCAGGAAGGAGCAGGCCGGGTTGTTCAAGGTCGGGGAAGGGGCATGAAGATGAGATGGGCGGGGGGATGATAAGCGTCTGCTCATTCTTGTCTTGGCCAGAGGCTTGGAGTTCTCTCTCTTTGAAACAGCCTTGAAGCCCACCATGCCCACCATACCTGTTGTTGGAAAGTTTGAAATCCAGGCACGCAGTAGAACAGCCCAAGCTGGGGGGGGAGGGGCTCCGTCCCCTTCTGCTCTCAGAATAATAATCCTCAATCAGAGGAAGGGGCCGGGCAGGCAACAGGAGGAAGACCCCAGGTGTGCTCGCATCCTTCCAGGCCACCAGGGAGCTCCCTTTCCCCCCACCCCCCGCCTCGGGGCGTCCCTTACTTTCTGTGCACCTGCTCCTCTAACTTGTCCACCAAGCAGACCTCTCACTTCTGCGCTGCCCTCCTCACCCTTTTCCTCCCAAGGGAAGCTGGCCTTAGGTTTGAATCTGAAAACTCTTTAGGGCTCATTATTGTTTTCTAACTAAGAAACTGCTCTGTCCCAAGCTTAAGGGAGAACAGAGGCAGGAGCTGGGCTTCTTCGAGTAGATATTTCTGCCTTAAGGAGGAAGGAAAATGGAAGTGGGAAGTAGAAAGCATCAGAGTGGCCCTGGATCTAGATGAATTTAGCTTTGTGTGTGGTTGAAGCCCCCCGTCCCCACTCCCATGGATCTGAGTAGTTTTTTCTGGGTTTGTAAGCAGGCAGGGCTCTGAGCTTTCCTCTGATAACTCAGGGGTTGGATGGGGACTGTCTTGAGGTGATTTATTTGAAGTTGTTTTTGGAATTGATGAAATGTCCTGTTCTTCCCATTCCTGTTCCTGATTTGCACGAAAACACACACACATGCACACACAGACACAGACACACACACACACACACACAGACACACACACACACACATATATCTAGATATCTACAACTATCTATCTACCTATCTCTATCTGGAGATATAGAAAGATTTTTTTTTTCCCCACCGCTCATCAACTCAGCTCCAATTTATGCTTAAACATTTTGTAATGTCCATCTTTGCACAGTTTTCAGAGATTTTTTTGAATTCTGTCTCTGTGTGTGTGGGTCCCAATTTTGCAATTTTTTTAACCTTTTTTTGTCTTTTTTTTGGGTCTTTTATGGAGGTTCCCAGGCTAGGGGTCTAACCAGAGCTGTAGCTGCCGGCTTACACCCCAGCCACAGCAACGCCAGATCCGAGCTGCATCTGCGACCTACACCACAGCTCATGGCAACGCCGAATCCTTAACCCATGGAGCAAGGCCAGGGATTGAAACTACATCCTCATGGTTCCTAGTCGGATTTAGTTCCCCTGAGCCACGACGGGAACGCCCGATTTTGTAATTTTCTCTCACAGTTCAGGCCATAACAGAATGAACGTGAGACTGAGGTGTGTGAGTATATGAATCACTCACGTAATTCCATAATTTCATTTCTCTACCAAAGACAGCCATGATTAAGTCCTTGCTGCATTCTTGCGAGAATATACTAACTGGATTTATATCTGAAAGGTTCTGCCAAGAAACCTGGCCCTTCCCCTTGTGGAGGTCTCCAGGCACTTGGGACTCCCCCCTATCCTGGTCCATGCAGACTTGGTGCTGGCCAACTGGTCTACCAGGGATCCAGGAAGGTAAGTCGGGGAGAGGGTGCTTGGGGTCTGAGCAGATTATCACCAAGGAAGGGAGAGTCTTGAGACTTTTAACCTCCTTTGTCCAGGCTTTTTCAGATATCTTGTGTTTGGAGATGCTCATATTTATTACTTGATTTACAGTTCCAAAGAAGGGGTGAACTGGAGCCCAAGTTCAAAAACAACAGTTGTTGTTGTCTGTGCACGGGTTGAAAAAAGAATTTCCAGACTCACAGAGAGGTGTAAAGAAACATAAGTTTATTGAGCTAAGAGTGTGATGACTTGTCAGGGGAAGTGGATCCTGATGAGCTCAGTGTCCTGTCTGTTTTTATAGCCCAGGCACCGAAGAAAGAGGGGAGGTCTTAGGATGCAATTGCTGATTGTTTGGGGGTGTATAAAGCCCTTATAGGGCTGAGGTGAAAAGTGGGCCACATACCTTTGCTAGTGGGGTCAGGAACGAGCAAGCCAGGTTGATTAGGAAGGGCTCAGAAACTCTGTTACAACTGCCGTGGGACAGAAGGGGCCATGGTGGGGGTCTGGTTATTTTTATCCCAGCCAGCAGCTCTTTGAGTTTATCTCTTGGGAGAGGCCTTGAAGCCCCTCAACAGTCTTTAGGACTCTTCAACCCACCCTGAATTCACTGGGGTAGGTCATTACAAATACATAAAAGGAGTAAGATAAACTGTCAGGCTGAGTGTTCTGGGGCTGACAGATAAGTTGAGATCTGGCTCTCACTCTGTGTCACAGAGGAAAACTTTTCCATTCTCGTCGAGGTTCCTTAGCTGGTCTAGTAATTAAATAGACATGAGACAGACTTGCAGGAGGGAAACAGATGTCATTCTGTCCAAAAACATACAGTTCATTTGTATGTATAACTGAATGGGGGTTATGCTTTCAAGTGCCTAACTCCCACTCTGATACTTCATGGAGTTCCTGTCGTGGCGCAGTGGTTAACGAATCTGACTAGGAACCATGAGGTTGTGGGTTCGATCCCTGGCTTCGCTCAGTGGGTTAACGATCTGGTGTTGCCCTGAACTGTGGTGTAGGTCACAGACACGGCTCGGATCTGGCGTTGCTGTGGCTGTGGCGAAGGTCGGCAGCTAGAGCTCCGATTCGACCCCTGGTCTGGGAACCTCCATATACTGTGAGTGAGGCTCTTAAAAAAAACAAAACAAACAAAGAAAAACTTCATGCTGGAAATTCCCCTTGTGGCTCAGTGGGTTGAGAACCTGACTAGTATCCGTGAGGATTTGGGTTCGATCCCTGGCCTTGCCAAAAAAAAAAAAAAAAAAGGAGGAAGCAATACATTTGTGGAGAATTGACAAGGCAAAGGGGTTTGGGCTTGGGGTGGCTCAGTCGTGAATCAGTAGCAAGGCTTGCTTATACAGTCTTCCCCGCCCCGATTCCTCCCTCTGGTGCTAAGGCTTTCTCTCTGTCTCCTGATACAGGAAGATGCTTTCACTTGGAAGACTTATTTCCCACCTTCAGGGTCACAGGAGAGGTCAGAGCGTCCCTCTGGCGCCCACTGTTTCTCAAGTACCTTTCATTCCAAATGATCAATAAACCAAAATGGGTTTAAACCAAAATGGGTGACCTTATTCCGCTCTCCTCAGGTCCATAGTCTAGCCACAACCTGCGACCTTGGAATTGAGCATGGATGTGTGTGTCTGTGTGGCTGCATGTGCATTTACAAACAGCTGTGCATGCCTGGGTGCGTGTGACCCCGGAGGGCATATTAGGTTTGCAAACTGATCGGCTCTTTTCTTTTTCTTTTCTTTCATGGATAACTGAAACTGGACTAGACCCCTGGAAATCAGGTGGGTTCTCAGAAATCCTTCACTCACTGTAGGATCCAGGCCAGCTATCAAAGCTTACAATAAAACAAAAGAGAAAGCACACAAAGCCATATGTGTAGTATATAAACCCTATAAAAATACATGAAAACAAGACTATAAGGAAATGTGACCCAAACTGGCAGCCCCAGAGTTAACAGTAGTTGACTCTGCTTTGTAGAGATTAAGGCATACATTTTCTTTTTTTGTCCTCACTGGCAGCATATGGAAGTCCCCAGGCTAGGAGTGGAATCGGAGCTGCAGCCGCTGACCTAGGCCCCCGCCACAGCCACACCAGATCTGAGCTGCATCTGTGAACTGTGTTGCAGCTTGCGGTAACGCTGGATCCTTAACCCACTGAGCAAGGCCAGGGATCAAACCTGCATCATCACAGGCACAGCGCTGGGTCCTTAACCCACTGAGCCGCAACGGGAACTCCAAGTCGTTAATTTTCTTTGCTATCTGTAAATAATAAAACAAGTAAAACAAAATGCAAGAACAGAAAACAAACAAGAACAAAAGCCTAAACTTTACAGTTCTCTAATTCTCTGTGATTCTTTGAAGTCTAATGGCCTGAAAACATTCTCTGGTCTCACTGTTAACTTCTATGAAAAGGCCAAACTGCAAGGCAGTAGTTGCTGCAACTGCAGAAGAATCCCTTTGATGGGGGCTGGTGGAGCAGGTCGGGTCCAGACAGTCTTAGGCTCTTCTTTCCCCAGAGAGCAAAATTAACCTCTAAGCTGACATTCCCTGTCCCACCACCAACCCTCAGCTCCATAAAGGGGCTCAGAAAGAGCTGTAGCTTGGGAGACGGAGGGACAAAGGCCAAAGACCCCATCTTCCTCACTAGTACGATGCTGCTGGAACAGTGGAGTCCTTGACTTAGTTTTCTGTTTCTTTTTTTTTTTCATTTTTTTCTTGTGCTTAAAATGTTAGAGACTGAAGGGATTTATGAAATGCTTTTTTATGTTTTGTAGACTAGATCCATATCTGGGATGAATCATAACAGGAGTTCCCACTGTGGTGCCATGGGATAAGAATCTGACTGTAGCAGCTCAGGTTACTGCAGAGGCCTGGGTTCGATTCCCTGCCCAGTGGCTTGGGTTAAAAAGGATCTGGCATGGCCAGAGCTGTCGCACAGGTGACAGCTGTGGCTCAGATTTGATCCCTAGCCCAGGAACTTCCATATACTGCGGGTGCAGACATTAAAAAAAAAAAAATCTCTCTACAGTAGTCTTCAGCTTTTATTGTCATAATACAGCATTTTGGAAAAAAAAAATTACTGATTGGAAAGAGCACTTGCTGAGTTCCCACTGTGGCTCAGTGGGTTAAGAACCCAACTAGTATCCATGAGGTTGTGGGTTTGATCCCTGGCCTTGCTCTGTGGGTTAAGGATCCAGCGTTACTGCAAACAAGCTGCTTAGTCCCAGGACCTAGTCAAGAACAGTTTCGTAACTCAGGCGACTGCCTTTTGGGGGGGGGGGTGGCAGGTGCATACCTGCGGCATATGGAAGTCTCTGGGCTTGGGATCAAATCAGAGATGTGGCCGCTGGCCTACACCACAGCCACAGCAACGCCCGATCTGAGCTGCGTCTGTGACCTATACCACAGCTCACGGCCACGCTGGATCCTTAACCCACTGAGCGAGGCCAGGGATCAAACCTGCAATCTCGTGGATATTAGTCAGATTCATTTCTACCGAACCACCAAGAACGCCAAGGGTCTGCTAATTCTTATCTTGGCCAGGGCTTTTGAGTTTTATCTCCTTGGAGAGCCCCTGAAGTCCCACATTCAGGTTGGGTGAACTTGGGCTGGAGCAGAGCTATCTCCTTCCATCCCCAAGGATGCTGAAAGGATGCTCGGATGTCAGCCTCCGGCCGCCCTGTAGAGAGAACTTGGTACACTGATTTGACCTTGTACTTGACCTGCTGAGGCCACCGCTGGACCCTACATACTGACTGTGTCCAAACCTCTCTCCCTTTCAAGGAACATGGACCCCATTGTCTCCTTTCCTGGGGGAGAAAGCATGCGTGGCTTTATACTGGTGACTGTTTTGGTGGAGAAAGCAGCGGTACCCGGGATTAAGGTATCTTCTCACGCACAGCACTTTTTCTTTTTTTCTAAATGAGAAATCAGTCTGAATTTCCCTTTTCCTGTGGTGAATTAGTCAACAGAGACAAGCATAGGCCTTGGGTTCTTTGGTTACTTGAGCAAAGAGATCTCAGTTCTAGCCGTCAGAGAGCTCGCCCTTTGCTCAACAGCTGGAAAAAGTGGACTTGACCGGGTGCCCAGGTTGCCGAAATCCTGGCTGCCTCCGTCCACCGATGCCAAGTAGAAAAGCAGAGACAGAGTTGGAGGAGCTACAGAAAAAGTTGCTTTAATGGCCAGGCAGAGAGGGGAACACAGCCAGCTGGTGCCTCAAGGACGGTGCCCGCCTTGGAGGGGGTAGCAAGGAGACTCATAGTGTTTGAGGAGTAGGGGCGTGGTCAGCTCATGGACACTTCTCTGATTGGTGGGTGGTGACGTCATTGGGAATCAGTGTCATCAACCTTCTGATTCCAACTTGTCTGGGGTCTCTGTGCTTGTGGGCAGCACACAGTTGGTTTCTTCCACACAGTGGGGGCTTTAGCACCTGCAACGCAGCTCTAAGGATAAGGCTTTGAAGAACAGAAGGTCCTTGACTTTGTTGAATGGCTGAATTATTATTATTATTATTGTTATTATTTTCCGTTGTCTTTTTAGGGCTGCACCTGCAATAGGTTAGGGATCTATTTGGAGGTGTAGCTTCTGGCCTACACCACAGCCACAGCAATGTGGGATCTGGGCCGAAACCTGCTACCTACACCACAGCTCATGGCAAAGCCAGATCCTGAACCCACTGAGCGAGGCCAGGGATCAAACCCGCCTCCTCGTGAATACTAATCGGGTTCATTACCACTGAGCCACAGCGGGAACTCCCTTTCCTCTGTATTTTCTCACTTCTCTGATTCAGCTGATGCTTTGGCTGAAGTTTTTCTATAGATTAAAAGGCAGGTGGTGGACGTGGTGGGAGGTGTCCACTCCCGGAAGCCCTCCCAGAGTCCTGCTGGGTTACGTATACCTGTTCAACAAGGAGCATTGTCCTAGGCAGTGGGTGGCCGGGGGTAAGGAGAGAGACGTTGTTCCAGCCTCCGGCTGGGAGGAAGGTGGACTGATGTCTAGGTTAACAAGAAAAAAAGGGCTGTGTTTCATGAAAAGACGTCTCACAACCTACTCTAGATTTGAAGCGTCAGGCAGAGCTTTCTACGGGAAATGGCAGCTCATGAAGTTAACACCTGAGAAATGGAGAGGAAGAGAGGACTCAGGAGAGACAGACAGACAGACAGCCAGAGACAGAGAGAGAGAGAGAGAGACAGAGTCACGGAGAAAGAAACAGAGTCAGACAGAGAAAGACACACAGACAGACAGAGACACAGAAAAAGAGAAACAGAGAGAAAAAGACAGAGAGACCGACAGACAGAAACAGAGGGAGACCCAGAGACAAAGAGAGAAAGAAAGAGACAGACAGACTGAGAGAGACAGAGAAAGAGAAAGAAGGGAGGGGGGCTTATTTCTGGCAGAGGGAATCTCCACGCAAAGACTCTGAGAAACAATGAAAATTGCTTGAGATTTCCTGGCCCTGGAGGCTTGGAAATTGAATTCTTTTAGGGGTCAGGTCGGTACTAGAAAGGTCAAGGGTAAAGCAAACAACAAGAAAAAAAAAGCTATCAGGCAGCAGGTGATCAGCTAGAGGATGCACGCTTTGCCTAAAGATACTGGAGTTAGATTTCTTCCTGGAAGGTGACCAGAAACCCGCCCTCCAGGCAGCTGTCACAGCAAATCTGGGCTCAGAGCGCTTCCAGGGGCGCCCTGCCAGGGGGTCCAGCAGGCAGGGGCTGCCCTTCCTGGATGCCCCCCGCGACCCCGGGATGCTCATCCCTGCAGCCAAAATCCGACCTGTGTTCATTAGCGCTGAATGGCAACACGGAGAGGGTATTTTGGATGAAGAAAAACAAACCAGCTTTCCTGCTTTGCCAGGCAACGGAACCCAGAGCAATATAATGCCGTGAAGACTGTGCTCTCCCTTGGGAGAGATCAGGAAGTGGTTTTCTGGCCAAAATCCGGCCTCTGTCTGCCGGTGCTGAACTGAAACACAGAGACAGAGTTTTGGGCGAAGGAGAAAAAGATAGCTTTATTGCTTTGCCAGGCAAGGGGCGGGGGGCACAGCCTTAAAAATCTGTGCTCCCTTTGGCAGGGGTTAGGAGGTTGTTTTATATTCGGGGCATAGAATCCAAGGATGGGGCCGTAGACAAGGATCAGAATAGAGGCCAGCTTGCACTGTTTCTCAAAATCGGTGCTTAGTGGCCCCGGGACTGGTTCCCGGTGTCCCGTTCTCCCCGAATGAAGATGCTTCATCAGGTAGTTCTTCCATTTATTGGGGGTTTTAGTTCTGCAGAAAGGCTCAAAGGTGCTGCTATGTATATTCCCCTAGGAGGAACCAGGACCCCGCCCCAAGGCTGCACTCTTGTTTCTGGACTATTGCTCCCTGGCCTCTGCATCCCCTCCCTTCCCTGATGAGCAACTGTTTGAACCTGCCTTTTGGAACTCAGGGAGAGTACTGGAGGCACAAGCTTATTCCCTAAAAACCAGAAATGGGGGGGGGGGCACAGAAAGGCTTGTGTGCCCTGGAGCCCCGCAGGTCGTGCTCGGTTTCACTCCCCCCTCTGTAGACCCCCTAAGTGACACAGATGAATTGAGTGACTACATCTCATCCCCAGGCTCTTGTTCAGGCAGTGAATGCCATCTTGAAGCCCAGCCTGGACTTGCTGCTCCAAGCCCTGCAGCGACTGACACTCTCCATCCGGGATATCACCAGAGCCTTGGGACAAATGCACGGTAGGGTCGTAGGGTCACCTCTTGAAGACTGAGGGCTGGGCTTGGGGAAGCAAAGGGCCTGGAGGTTGGCCAACACCCATCAGGTGGCACTGCTGTATCAGCTCTGTTGCTAGGTAACTGCTGTTACCTGGCTGGGAAAACACGTCAGCGTGGAGGAATATTCTTCTGCTTTTGCCCTTCTTTCTATTTTCTTATGATGGAGGCGGGTTCCTCTTTTCAGGGGCCAAAGTTTCTTTGCAGGTTGAGACCTTGCAGGAAGCTCGCAAGAAGGGGATGGGGCCACACAACACCACTTGCACCTGCTTCTTCCAGCAATGATCTTGGCCCCCCCTCCCCAAAGAGATGCCTGACCTTGGCTTCTCCCGTTTTCCTTTTCTGGGGCTGGTGCAGGACTGAGTTAATCGGAGGGCTTGGCCAGTTGGGGACCCTCCCTTTTCACAACTGGTTACATATTATTCTGATGAGGGCATTTCTCTCCAGCCTTCTGGGGCAGCTTTGTAACTTCCTCTATCAGAAGCAACCAAAAAAAGTAAGAGGAAAAAGGGTGAGATCTGTTTACCGAGGGAGAGCAGCTATGTAGCAATTTCCCTACTTCTTACTGGAGTGGAAAGCAAAAGGGATTCTGGAAAAAGAGAGTGTTTATGGGAAATGGGACCGGAGGGAGGGAGCTGGAGACTGGGTGGTGTTGTGTTTTATGACCTTTTATTAAAAGAGTAGAAGTGGAGAGTTTCCACGGTGACTCAGCGGGGTGAGGGCCCGGCATTGCCTCTGTGAGGATGCCGACTCGATCCCTGGCCTTGTTCAGTGGATTCAGGATCCGGCGTTGCCGTGAGCTGCAGCATAGTTCACAGACGCAGCTCAGATCCAGTGTTGCCATGGCTGCGGGCTGGGCCCGCAGCTCTGATTCCAGCCCTGGTCTGGGGGACTTCCATGTGCCACAGGCGCAGCAGTAAAAAAAAAAAAAAAATTAAAACAATAAAAAAAGAGTCGATACACTAGCCCTTGTGAGCTCTGTACTAGTATAGAAATCTACTCCAAGTCACAAAGTTAGGCATTCTTTCCATTCAGCTTCCCTGCTGTACATTTTAGTGTTGTGTGTCTTTGTTCCGCTGGCTTTTTGGGGCCGCACCTGAAGCACGTGGAGGTTCCCAGGCTAGGAGTCAAATCCGAGCTGCCGCTGCCAGCCTAGGCCACAGCCACAGCAACACGGGATCCGAGCCGCATCTGAGATCTACACCACAGCTCACGGCAGCGCTGGCTCCCTGACCCGCGGAGCGAGGCCATGGATCGAACCCGTGTCCTCTTGGATTCTAGTCGGGTTCTGGATCCACTGGGCCACAAGGGGAACTGCAGCCTCTTGTACAGTTGAGAGTCCCGTAGCCCCTTTTCTGAGAACTGGAAAGGCGAAGGCGTCAGGATCACAGCGGTCAGGCCTCCTGCTGAACAAGCCCTGCCAAGTTCAAGTTCAGCATTTGCTGAGATGCCCTGAGTTTATTAGTCAGGATGTTAAATCCACTAGAGGGACATTGAAGGGTCTCCAGATGGCATGGGGGAGCAAAAGGGAGTCCTTCAGAAAGGTCGGGTGAGGCGGGGCTTCTGTCTGTCACAGGGCGGGTGGCAGTCAGGTGGCACCTGTCTGGCTCGCACAGCTTTCCTTGCCCAGCACTCATTTTCAGAGTCACTTCTTCAGCCGGGCCAGCCCTGCAGCTTTCTTGATCATCCTCTGCAGCGGGTCTGACGGCCTGGGGAGAGGCAACAGGGTGAGCTCCCTGGTTTCCCGCAAAGGCGTATTTCCCACACAGACGTGATGTATTTCAAGGGCTTCACCACTGGCCAGTAGGTGAAACAGATGAAGGTGGTGGATGGCATTTTTCAAATGCATCTTCCAGCCTTCCATTACAACGTGACCTCGAAACCCCGCTCAGCAGAGGGTAGGGTCTATGTCCTTGCTTGTGACGTGGGTGGGCTTGCGACATACCCGTGACTAGTAGAGCTCAGCAGAAGTGACACTGTGTGACTTCCCAGGCAAGGCTGGAGAAAGTGACCCCGCTGCCACCTTGTACACTGAGTCACTGGGAACAAAGCCCAGCATGGCTGTGAATAACCATGTCAGACCACACGGAGGGGCCGGGTGTAGCTGCCCCAGTGGTACCTGGCATGGGGGTGCATAAGCGCTCAGGTGAATTTCAGCTCCCATCTTGAAGGCATCCTTCATCTTCATTCGTCCCCGCTGAGGACAAGGTCACTGTGTGGCAGAGACCAGCCACCTCTACTGGGTCTCGTCCTAATTCGCGAACTGCAGAGACCATGCTCGAAACACGATGGCCGTTCTGTGCCAGCGAGTTTGAAATTGTTGCTTAGGCTGCCATGGCAACTAGAGAACAATGCAGCTCTAAAAAATGCTCATGAGTCATAGAAACCGCCAGGTGTAAAGGATCATACGAACGTTTTAGTTAGTGCCTGCGATACATGGTTCTTCACTTTTCTGCATAATACACAGAGCTCAGCAGCACTGCTTTCCTCCCCCAAATGGAGCTGACCCCCCCAAAAATGCCTTCTTTCTGAACCCAACTTTGTCACAGATTGTGTGCTTTCCTCCCTTCCTCCACGAGCACCTCCTGTCTTTGAATTTTCAAAGTCATGCCTGAAGATGTGCTAAAATAGGTCCGACTTTCAAACATCCAGATTATGTCTGGATTTAAGCAAGTCTTTTGGAGCCCTTATCAATTAGCTCTTGTTCTCTAAGGATGAATTTTCTCAGAAAAGCTCAGAGATTATTTTCTCTCCAAAAACCCATAGACACTGTTGCCTTGTCTTTTCTTCTGAACCAACACAGTTTCCAGCTTCTGCTTGATCTGTTGGTAGCTGTAAGAATTTCTACTTAATGAGTGATGGGCAGTCAAAAAATATTTCCTCCAGAGTTCCCTCTGTGGTGCAGAGAGATTGGCAGCATCTCTGCAGTGCCAGGGCTGCAAATTTGACCCCCAGCCCAGCACGGTGGGTTAAAGGATCTGGCACTGCCACAGCTACAGCTTAGGTCTCAAGTGCGGCTTGGATTTGATCCTGGCTGGGAACTCCTTATGCAGGCGGGCAGCCAAAGAAGAAAAAAGTTTCCTTCTAACAATATGGTATGTGTTTAAATCAGATGTCCTAGTCAATGAATTGGTGTCGCCTTCTGATTAGTTCACCTGATTGTGTCTAAGACATTTTCCTCCCTAAATTGTGAACTTGTTTTGTCTAAAACCAATTGCAAGAGAGTTAACACTGGAATTCTTCTCTTCAAATGCCAATTTGATAAGATGGCCAAGTTCACGTTTCTAAAATAGTTTTTGTTCAGGAACTAGTTATGCAGTAATTCTGAATATACCCAAGTCGTTTCAGGTGCCATCTCTTGCCTTAAATGCAATTTCATCCTGGCAGTGCATGAAATCTGGAAGCACGCACACACATATATACACAGGGTATTAAAGATTTTTAAGCATCTTCATAGAAGATTCCTTAGTGCTATTCCAATGTCCTTAGGAATAGACATTGTGCATCATACCTCAAAGATATCTAAAAATCCCCTTGTGGCTCAGTGGGTTAAGAACTCGACCTAGTATCCCTGAGGACGCAGGTTCGATCCCTGGCCTCGCTCAGTGGGTTAGGGATCTGGCATTGCCATGAGCTGTGGTGTAGTTCTCAGATGCAACTCGGATCCAGTGTTGCTGTGGCTGCAGTTCCGATTGGACCCCTAGCCTGGGAACCTCCATACGTGAGTGTGACCATAAAAAGAAAAAGAAATCTAAAAATCTATAATGATGATTACCTTTGTATATGGTTAAACTTCACTCAGATTTGCTTGTGTATTTATACGTTCCTTTGCGCCTCACTCCTTTGAAACACATTTTTTTTAGGTAAGAAAAATATTTGTCTAGATAAGAGAAGTTGTAACACATTTCAGGTCAGATTTTAAAGAGGTGATAAATCATACAAACATTGCAAAATCTGGAAAAACAATATTGTTTCTAACTGCGTGACCTCCATCTGTACATTTGAAGCCCTATTTCTCCTCTCCTACTCACATGTTTTCAGTGCCAGCTTTCAAGATATGTTCACTTACTTATTTTTTTATTGAAGTCTAGTTGATCTACAGTCTGTTAATTTCTGCTGAACTGCAAAGTGACTCAGTTACACATATAAACATTCTTTTTTTTTCATATTCTTTCCCATTATGGTTTACTCTCAGGATAGTGAATATCCCTGCATTATTCAGTAGGACTCTGTTGTTTATCCATTCTAGGGGTAATAGTTTGCATCTGCTAACCCCCAACTCCCAGTCTGTCCCTCCCCCATCCCTGTAAACACTTTGGATTTTTTTTGCCTGTAGCATTTCCTCCAATGAGAATCCGTTGCTGATAAATGCTCTCATCTAAAAAATTACCTTATTTTTCTATGTGTTTATTTTTAATTTAATTTTAAAGCTGTATTTATTAATTTTAACATTTATTTATATATTATAATTTTGTGAGCAACTGTATTCTTAGATGTTGAACGGATCGGTACCATAGTTTCTGGTTCCCATCGTCCCCGCTGAGAAGTTACCTGTCAGTCCGTCGCCTTTTCCGCTTGTCTGCTTTTATCTCTCTTCCAGGTTGTTTACCTTGTTACTCACAGACCTCATTATGCTTCTTTAACTGCTATGGTTCATCCGTCTGGAAAGTCCTCAGCCATAAAATCCTCGCAAACCACCTATGTCCCACGCCCTTCATCTCTCCTCCTGGAACTTTTTTTTTTTTTAATGGCTGACCTGCCAGGGATTGAACCAGGGATCAAACCCGTGCCTCTACAGCAACTGAGACACTGCTGTCAGATTTGTCACTCACTGAACCACAGCAGGAGCTCCTCCCTCTGGAACTTTAATTTAAGCAGATGTTAGACCTTTTTTCCTTGCTTTCCATCTCCCTCAAATCTCTGATTTTCCATCTCTTTCTTTCTGGGAGCTCCATTCTGGATTAATTTTTCTGACCTAAGTAAATCTTTCACTCTTCAGCTGCTTCTAATCTGCTGCTAAGCACACTGAATAGATTGTTTCATTTTTCATTTCCAGAAGCGATATTTTCAAATCTGTTGGTGTGCTTTTTGTAATTTTCCGTTCCCTATAGATATTTTCCAGCTTGCTTAAGCAAAATAAGTGTGGCTGTTTTATAATCTGTATGTGGTAAGGGCATGTATGTGGTAAGGGCAGTAATTCTAATATTTAAAACTTGTTTCTGTTTCCTTCTTGGTTTTTTCTTTCTTTCTTCCTTTTTCTTGGTTCTTGCAGTGGTTGTCTTTTTTTTTTGTATGCTTGATTTTTTTTTTTAACTTTGTGCTGTTCATTGTCCTTGAAATATCACTCAGAGGCAGGCTTTTGGGACTAGGATAGAGAAATATTTGCATTTGGTTCTTCCTTGTTCTTAGGAACACTGCAGTTCTGAACCATCTTACCTCGAGTTGAGCAAGCAAGGGCCCATGTACTGATCTGGCAATTGAACTTGGGTTAAAAAGTGCCAAAAAAAAAAAAGGCCACAACGTTTCAGGGACAGCTTTTAAAAAACTCTTCTTTTGCTCAGTGCTGAGGTAATCTTAGTTCATGGCAAGCAGGTGGGGACTTTCTCTGATTCACACTGAAGTTGAGGGTGTGGGTGTTTGGGATTCCAAGGTCAACGTGAGGAGGGTATCCTGTACAATCCCTCACCCCTACCGAGACCAGGGCCCCCCATCACTCAGAGATGCCATTGAACCAGAGCCTAGGTAAACCTGGATGGGCAAATGCCTTCGGGTAGTGTCTTTACCAATCTTGTTTTCTGCCTCCCCGGATTCCAGCTTCTTCTTATGCTTTTGCTTGGTGGTTCTTTGCTGTCTTTTCAGCTCTTTGGTTGCCTTGAGGATGTTTTCATGTTTATTTAGCTTTGTTGGTTCTTTTTTAGTAGAAGGATAGGCCCAGGTAAAATAGCACTATGTAACCACAAATGGGAGCCTCTTTCTGGAGTACTGTCTGCATCTCTTCTTTTTCCACCAGCACTTACTCTTCACCTGGCTGTCATCATCTGCTGCCTGGACTCCTGCAGTAGCCTTCTAAGTGCCTTTCATCCGCCCTTTACCTAGTCTAATCCACTCTCTGCACAGAACCCTGAATCGGTTTTTAGATGTACAAATTGGGTTGCATCATTTTTCCTCTTAAAACTCTTTGGTTTCTTTCTTCTTTTTTGCTTTTTTAGGGCTGCACCCACGGCTTATGGAAGTCCCCAGGCTAGGGATCCAGTCAGAGCTACAGTTGCTGGTCTATGCCACGGCCACAGCAATGCAGGATCCGAGCTATATCTGCAACCTGCACCACAACTCACAGCAACGCCATATCCTTAACCCACTGAGCGAGGCCAGGGATCGAACCCACAACCTCATGGTTCCTAGTTGGATTCGTTTCCTCTGCGCCACGACGGGAAGTCCAACTCTTTGGTTTCTATCCTGGCAAATTCCAGTATGGTAGCCTACAACCACCCATGGCCACTGCACACTTGATAAAACTAAAATACTGTATTGAGATGAATTTTTCCGTTTTACCTTTTGAAATACGACTGCTAGAAAATGTAAATCTACATGTGTCTGTCACATTATATTTCAATGTAAAAGCTCTAGTTCACCCATTATTCTAAGGGTAAGATGAAAATCCTTAACCTGTTTTGCAAGATCCAGCATGATCTGACCCCGGGCTCTTTCCATTTTAATTTACTTCACATTATATTTCCCTTCACTCTTTCCGACACTGGCTTTTAAAGTTCCTGAGAAGAACCATTTCCACTTCAAGGCTTCTGTTTGCACTGTTCCTCTGCTTCAGGCATTCTTCCCAACTCATTCTCTGCCTGGTTAACTCCTATTTATACCTAGATCGAAGCTCTGGTCTCATCCAGACTCTTATTGCTGTTTAAACTCTATCGGCATTGCTACCAAACCCAGGAATAGGGCACAGGAGGGAGCAGCGACAGTAGCAGAAGAAATAAACAAGACCTCAAGGGGTAGGACTGAGGGTTAGCGGAGCTTAGGTGTGACCTGACGTGTCAATGATGTACTGATGATTTCAAAGCTAATTAAAAAAAATCATGATGCCACATCCAATCACTTGTGATAGACACGGAAGAAGATAATATGGGGGAGAGAATGCATATATATGCATGACTGGGTCACTTTGCTGTATAGCAGAAATTGGCAGGACATTGTAAAATCATGTATACTTTAATAAAAAAGTCATGGTGCCTCTTGCAAAGACCTGTTATTTAGAAGACTGAATCGAATTCTGATTGGTTGGTGGATTGATTTTCCAAGTAAATAGGGAATTGGAGGGAAGGAAGCAATACTTGCTTGGAGACAAGTCACATTTAAAGTGATAGTGAGACACCCAGTGGAAACAGGCGGCCTTAAAAGTGGAAATTACACCAAGAAAGATACAGTCTGGCAGTCATGGTCATTGGATTTGCAGTTCGATTATGCATCTGCCATGCTTTGTTTCGGGGACCGGTGCAAGTGCAGTGCTGAATTCCTTCCCTAAATGGAACCATATCGAATGCTAATAATGTAACGTGAAATTGCTGCAGTAATTCTGGGTCTGTGGTGTCCCGCTGACCCGAAGTAAGGATTTGCTGAGCTTTGCTTTGTTTAAAGGCCAGTTCTCCCTATAAAACCTAAATCCCCCACCCCTGAAAAGTTTTCTTTTAAAAAAGCAAGTTTCCTAAGGTTTTCCAAGCGAAACAAAGATGATGCTTATGACAAAATTTGCATAAAGCGAGTGTATACTAAGCAAAAGCAGACATCGTGTTTTTCTTGAGATTCACTTAGATTTAAAAGCGAAAGACACCTGACTGACATATGTTTGGCTGAACAACAGAAGCTTTTGGAAGGTGTCTGAGCTGGGCAGTAAAGGCACCTGGGCTTGGGCATCGGGGTGGGCGTCGCAGGCCGGGGCGCCCTTTTCCCATCCCTCTAGGAAGACACAAGGGAGGGTGAACTTGGGTGTGTTCTTGAGCCTTCTGTGTTCCCTGCAGGCTAATGTCTCTGGCTTCCAGAGATCACCCTTCTTAGCCAGAGCGTACACAATGCAGATCCAGAAGCAAGCGCACTTTTGTGGCTCTCAAACTTCCCCAGCCCCATCCTAACAGATGTTTTCTGCTCGCTGTTCTCTGAACAGGTGTCCAGATTCTTCATCTGCTGAGTCACTAGAGAACTCCTTTTTGTTTTTTATTTTTTTTTTCTTTTTAGGGTCACCCCTGCGGCATATGGAAGTTCCTGGGCCAGGGGTCAAATCAGAGGAGCCGCAGCTGACGGCCTATGCCACAGCCACAGCAATGCCAGATCCGAGATGCATCTTTGACCTGTGCTGCAACTGGAGGCAACACTTGATCCTTGACCCACAGAGCGAGGCCAGGGTTCAAACCCGAATCCTCAGGGAGACAATGTCAGGTTCTTCACCTGCTCAGCCATAATGGGAACTCCTGTTTTTGATTTTTGACAGTAGAACGTGTCTTGGAGAAAATCTCCTTTGGTTGAATGTGTTTGGGGAGCTATGAGATTCGTGAACCTGGACATCAGAATCTCCTCCAATTCTGAAAAATTCTCAGCCATCTGAAGTAAGCTTTCTGCTCTTTCGTCCTCTCTCCTCCTCCGGGACTGCAATAACTCTTACGTTGTTTCTCCTAATGGTACCCCATAGTCATGTAAGCTTTCTTCACCCTTTTGCATTTTTTTCATTGTTCCCTTCTGACTAAATAATTCCAAAGTTCCAGTCTTCTACTTCATGGATTCTTTTTTTCTTTTTCTTTAGATATCTTTAAAAAATTTTTTTTTGGCGATACCAGTGGCAGGTATAAGATCCTAGGCCAGGAATCGAACCCGAATCACAATTGCAACTGCACGACAGCTGTGGCGATTCCAGATCCTTAACCCACTGCATCCTGGGGGGACTTTCCACAGATTTTTTTCTTCTGCTTGATTCACTTTGTGCATTTTTTTTCTCATTTTATTCATTGTATTCTACAGCTCCAACATTCCTGTTTGATTTTTAAAACTAATTTCCAACTTTAAACTTCCAATTGAAGTTTAAGTTTTCTGTTAAACTTCTCTTTTTGTGGCTTTATTAATGTCATCGAATGGGATATTCGTGTGTTTGTAGTTCACTGAGCTGTCTTAAAACAGACATTTTGAGTTCTTTGCTGGGCAAATCCCAGATCTGCATTTCTTGCGGGTCAGTTACTGGAAAATTAATTCGTTCCTTTGATGGTATCACGTTTACTTGATATTTTCCTTGCTTGTTTCTTGAAGTCTTGTGTTGCCGTCTTCACCTTTGAAGAAGCATTCACCTCCTGCGGTCTTTACCCACCAGTTTCAGGAGAGAAGCACCTTCCCGAGACCTTCTGTGGATGCACCTGCTCCACTCTTCTTGCTCCCTCTGGTGGCAGAATTGCTAAATCCAACCGTGCATGACTTGATCCTGCAAAGCCAGACCAGGAGCTGACTTTCTTCCTTTGCCTTGTGGGGTGGGAAGGGGAGAAGGCAGTGCTGAAAGCTCCGGTGTGTCTGCTTTCTCACAGCCCTAAAGAGCCCTCCCTGCTGCCTGTGCTGGGCAAAAGTCCACTCTAGCCACCCTCAAGAGCGCGCGCAGGAAGCTGGCCAAGAGTTGGGTGTGGGGTGTGTGGGTGAGGGACCGTGAGCAGTAGGGGTCTGGGTTAGCTGGGGGGAGCCACAGGTGAAGCACCCCCAGAGGTTCAAGGGTGGGCATTTTTGGGTTTTTGGGGTTGTTTTTTTTTTTTTTTCCTTTTTTGGCCGCCCTGAGGCATATGGATTTCCTGAGCCAGGGATCAGATCCCAGCTGCAGCTGAGACCAAAGACACAGCTGCTACAGTGTCCGATCCTTAACCCACTGCACGGGGCCAGGGATCAAACCTGTGCCCCAGTGCTCCCAAGACAAAGCCTATCCCACTGGGCCACAGCAAGACCCTCAGGGGCAGTTTTCTTGATGGCGTCTGGGAACCCTTTAATGCCTGTGTCCCTTTAACTTCCAGGAGCCCCGTCTGACACTCTCCTGGCCACCCCACACCACCCCCCACCCCGTGCAAGGAGCACAAGTCAGCATCTGGGATGGGGTGAGAAAGGAGTGGTCTCTTTGGCTGCGTTTCGTGCAGTCGGGGGAGC
This sequence comes from Catagonus wagneri, assembly GCA_004024745.2. Classification (NCBI taxonomy): domain Eukaryota; kingdom Metazoa; phylum Chordata; class Mammalia; order Artiodactyla; family Tayassuidae; genus Catagonus; species Catagonus wagneri. The sequence continues at coordinate 4,772,726 of PVHT021183523.1, read as the reverse complement.
CAGGCACTCACCCACGAGCTTTCACTTTCCCTGTGGGAAAAATCACAGGCCAGCAAGGTCGATCTTGGTGCTGAACTGTGCTGCCCTGGGGAGGGGGCAATGTGGCTAAAGTAAAACCTTCTTTTTACCGTCTTAGATGCATCCAATCTTAGATTTTTTTTCTTTTTCCTTTTTAGGGCCACACCTGGGGCATATGGAACTTCTCGGACCAGGTGGGGGTGAACGGCAGCTGCGGCTGAGGCCTACAGCAACACTGTATCCGAGCCATGTCCGTGACCTATGCTACAGCTCCCGGCAATGCTGGATCCTTTACCCACTGAGCGAGGCCAGGGGTCCAGTCGAATCTGCAGCCTCATGGACACTAATCGGATTCTTAACCTGCTGAATCACAGCGGGAACTCCTAATCTTGGATTTTCTTTTCCTCTTTTCTCCAGCGCTGCGCTGGAACTTCTCCACTGGACTCCTGAACTCCCACAAAGGCTTCTTATCCATGGGTGATGGTCTAAAGCAATGTTCTTTGGAGGAAGATGGTAGAAAACTCTTATTCTGCAAAAATGAATATGTCACTCTTGCATTTCCCTGATTCCTAATGAGTTAACTCTCTTCTGTGTATGTGTGTGCGCGCGCGCGTGTGTGTGCGTGCTTGCATGTGTGTGCGTGCGTGTGTGTGCGTGCTTGCGTGTGTGTGCGTGCGTGCGTGTGCTTGCGTGTGTGTGCACGCACACGTGCACATATATATATATATACTCCTGTGTGTTCACCACTCACATCCCTGTTCTGTGAAATGCACGACTGTCCTTATTTTTGCAAATGTCTTTTATCTTTCACCTATAAGATATTTTTTGGGACTCTAGGGAGGGCAATTTTTGTGACTGATGCAGTGCAGATGTTGTGGTTTGTGTTATTTCTGTCTTTGAAAAGCAGAAGTTCTTAATTTAAATACAGTCAGAAGTAGGTATCATTTCTTTTGGCAAAAGTCTGTGTTTTAAAAGTCTTGCATATTATTTCATCATCACAGGTCAGAAATCTGTTTTTTCTACATTTTCTTCGGAAATTGTTGTTTGCCTTTCACATGTCTGCTCTTATTACACATATAATTATTATCTATACATAGCGTGACATAGGGAAATAAATTCAATTTCCTGTCCATAAATAATCACTAATCTACAATATTAGCCCAGTCTTACATCAGATTTTTCCCCTTCTTTCCTTCCTTCCTTCCTTCCTTCCTTCCTTCCTTCCTTCCTTCCTTCCTTCCTTCCTCTCTCCCTTTCTCTCTCTCTCTTTCTTTCTTTCCTTTTTAGGGCCACACCAGAGGCATATGGAAGTTCCCAGGCAAGGGGTGGAACTGGAGCTCCTGCTGCAGGCCTACACCACAGCCACAGCAACGCTGGATCCCCAACCCCCTGAGCGAGGCCGGGGATCGCACCCGCATCCTCATGGATACTAGTTGGATTCATTTCTGCTGCGCCATGATGGGAACGCCCAAATTTTCTTAAATGACTGAATCTGTTTCCAGGCTCCCCATTCAGTTTCATTGTCCGTTTGTCTTTCCCTGCACAAATACCATCTTTCTTAAAAATTTTTTTATTGGAGTAGCATTAATGCACAGTGTTTTATTAGTTTCAGGTGTCCAGCAAAGTGGATCACTGACGCACATACAGGCATCCGTTCTTTCTCCCCACACGGGTTATTACACAGCAATGAGTAGACCTCCCTGTGCCGTGCAGGAGGTCCCGGTTAGTTATTTAGTTTACGTAGAGCGGTGTCTATGTGTCTGTCCCATCCTCCTCATTTATCCTTCCCCCCACAGCTTCCCCTGTGGTAACCGCATGTTTGATTTTGAAATCTGTGACTTTGTTTCCGTTTTATATAGAAGTCCTTTGGTATCACAGTGCCATCTGTCTTCCGAGAACTGTAGCTTCAAAGCAACTGTCCTTTTCCAGGAAAGAAACCCCCTCATTCTCACCTTACTTGTCCTCTCTGGGGACACCTGTCCTGTCTTCAATTCCACCTTTCGTCTAAACTTAGACTCAGCTTGGCAAGTTCCCATGAAACGATCTGTTAGGGATTTTGCTCAGATCTCACCCAGTCTGTATTTTCGTTTGGACAAAAGTTACACGACTGTGATACTGTACCCGGTCCTTCTATTTTCCGATCCAGGCAGGTAGAGAGATGGAGACTAACAGAAACACATGGACATGTTCCCCTAGGTTGTGTCTTTTTTTTTTTTTTTTTTTAATTTTAGCCGCACCTGCAGCAAATGGAACTTCCTGAACCAGGGTTGAAACTGAGCTGCAGCTGCAACCTACACCACAGCTGCCGCAACACTGGATCCTTAACCCACGGCACCAAGCATGACCCTTAAGTCATGTCTTTATATGGCTAGGTATGTTTCTTTTGTCACATGGCCTGAAATTTATCCAGTTAGAAAACTCTTCTTTAGACACAGTTCTTCTCTTAGCTTTTTTTTTTTTTTTTTTTTTGTCTTTTTAGGGCCGCACCTGCGGCATACGGAGGTTCCCAGGCTAGGAGCTGAATCAGAGCTACAGCTGCCTGCACACGCCGTAGCCACAGCAATGCAGGATCCAAGCCGTGTCTGCAACCTACACCACAGCTCATGGCAATGCCAGATCCTTAACCCACTGAGCGAGGCCAGGGATCGAACCCGCAACCTCATGGATACTAGTTGGGCCCATTACTGCTGAGCCATAACGGGAACTTCCTCCCGCATTTTAAAAGATTTATTTTTAATACTTCAGTATAAAGCATAACATGTACTGTAGGCTTCCTCTGGTTTCCTTTTACCAGTTTAAGGATGTTCCCTCCTGTTTCTAATTAACTAAACGTTTTGCTTATTTTAATCATAAATGAGTTATTTATATCTATTGAAAAAGTTTTACATCAAAATTATCTCACATCTATTGAAATGATCACTTGACTTTTCTTCCTTAAAAATGATAAGTTGGGTAAAACATTAAATCCGTGCTAGTCAGTACTGCTTCAGCAAAAACTTGCACTTAACATTTTTGTGGGAACAGAGCGCTAACTGGGAAAGACGCAGAAATAGGGCCCAGAAGAAGTCCAGCACACGGGACGTTGTCACAGGTGAGCAGAGAGATGTGACAGCACTCAGGAGCCCTGGGGAGCCCTGAGGCTGAATGAAGCTGTGAGTTACCTGAGCCCGGGGGGCTTCAGAGAAAACAGAGATGGAGGGCCAGAAACAGGTGTGATGGAGGAAAAGGTGAAACGATAGTATAGAGATGTCATTACTTAGGTTTCATTAAAAAAAAAAAAGATGTTTGTGGAGTTCGCTGATGGCTCAGTGGGCCAAGGACCTGATGTTTGACCGAACTAATTCCTATTTGTTACTGATTTACAAAACGAAATTGATATTTAATACTAAACTTGAACCTTGAATCTAGTACTTTGAATCTAGCACTCTTATTCTGATGCTCACCTGCAGATTATCTGGGGTGTCTGTGTAAAAATCATAGTACTTGAGAGTAATTTTAATTTTTTCCATTTATGGTACTTATGAGTTTTACTTCTTTTGATTTTTTTTTATCGTATTCTTCAGACGAGGATGCCTAACACAGTGCTGTATGGAAAGGCTGATACTTGGTTTTGTCCCACTTTTTAAAAGACATCATCTAGGGGAGTTCCCGTCGTGGCGCAGCGGAAACGAATTTGACTAGCATCCATGAGGATGTGGGTTCGATCCCTGGCCTCGCTCAGTGGGTTAAGAATCTGGCGTTGCCGTGAGCTGTGGTGTAGGTCACAGATGTGGGTCAGATCTGGCGTGGCTGTGGCTGTGGCCGTGGTGTAGGCCGGCAGCTGCAGCTCTGATTCGACCCCTAGCCTGGGAACTTTCATCTGCCAAAGGTGAAGCCCTAAAAAAAAAAAAAAAGGTGCAGCTCAGGGAGCCTGTATCTGGCCAGGCGTGGCAGGACCTGAGCAGGTCACACGCCCTCTGTCCTTTGCTGACTGTGCGGGCCTCCACGTGAGCATCTCTGGCTCCAGGTTTCCGCTCTTCTGAAAGCCTTGCCAGAGTGGTTCCTTCGCTCCGCTTTTCTATCCTTCCCCCATCCTCTCAAATATCATGTCTGTTGAAAATATTAATATTTGCGAGATAGCCTTGACCCCTCTTTTTCTTGTTGTTATTAAGGACAGGAGGGGGAAGCGCCACCAATAGAAAAGGGCAGCATTTGGAATAGTTTAAGGCTTACTGAAAGCGCCAGCGAGGGGGGCTCCGGTCTGGAACATTCCTCCCCGTCCCGCGCAGCTGTGTTCCTTCGTTTCTGAGCAGATCAGATACACGGGCGGCCCCGGGCGGGGAGGGGGGGCGGCACATGGAAGCAGTTGCTCTCTGCGCCTGCGGTCAAGCTCACATGTGATTGTTCCTCCAGATTATGTCGATGCAGACGTATTTTACGCAGTCATCCGCATCTTCCTCTCTGGGTAAGTAGAGTTCCGCTCTCTTCCTGCATGAGGCCACCTGTAGCCGTCCCCAGGTTTGCGAAGGGAGAAACAGACAGAAACTGCCTAGCGTAAGAAACGCCCAGAGTAACTCTCGCTAACACTCTTGGAGAAAAGAAACGGGGTACCACCTGCGGGACAGGAGGCACTGGAGGGTGACTGTTTCAGTCGAGCATGATCAGAGTTCCCGTTGTGGCTCAGCAGGCTGAGAACCCGACGTAGCCGTGAGGGTTAGGGTTAGATCCCTGGCCTCGCTCAGTGGGATAAGGATCCGGCGTTTCTGCAAGCATCGATTCCAGGTCTGGCTCAGATCCTTTGCTGCCGTGGCTGTGGTGTTAGGCCCACAGCTGCAGTTTCAATTCGACCCCAAGCCTGGGAACTTCCATATGCTATGGGTGCAGCCCTAGAAAGGAAAAAAAAAAAAAAAAGGTTTAGAGTCAGTGTCCTTTGGCCACCACTTTAGAGTCATTTGTGTTCACCTTAGAAAACCACCTGGATGACAAAGGGGAAAAAGCCCAGAAAGCTCTATCATCTCTATCTTTTTTTCCCTCTTATTATCAAGGCAGATGGAGGCTTCGGTCGCAGCTTAAATGCTCCCTTCGACCAGTTGTGGGACAGCTGTCCCCGGGACGTTTTCGCACGGTCCTTCTTTGGTCTCGTGGCCTGCAATTTCTCCAGAGAGCGACTGCTCTTCTTGAGAGACATTTTTTTTTTTTATCTTAATGCATTGGCCATAACTTGGCATGTTTTAAGGAGACTGCTTTCCTGCTCACATTAGCCGGACTTAAGTTTTTTTGTTTCCGGTTTTGTCTTAATGGTGAAAAGTGGAAGGTGGAAGCTGGAGGTCGTGTGGATGGAAGCAGTTGAAAGACTCTTCCTTTTTTCATGGTTTGCTAGAAATATGCTGCGAGGAAGGCTAAAAATAACCTTGCTTACAGAGATTTAAGAAGGAAATAATTTCTTTTCTTCACAAATAGCAGTTTGGGCCTGAGAATGCAAGGGAGCAATCCTTGAGCTGCTCAGAAAAATCTGATTTTCCGTCCTCAGAGGAATCTCATCAGAGGTGGAAAATCTGGGTTTTGAAAGTAGATGACTTCTTTTTATTTATTTTTAACTTTCATACTTGTGGTTTCTCTGTTGCCTTCTTTTAAGCTGGCCAGCTCTTGTCAAGAGATACACTTGGGCTTACTTAGTCTAGGTATATAATACCTAATTATAACATGCTGCTTTTTTCATTCGTTTATTCATTCATCAGATGTTCAGCAAGTCAGACCACGATGAAAGACAAAATGATGAAAACAACGTACGTGTGCACATATATACACGTGTGTGTGTGCATATACACATATACAACTGAATCACTTTGCTGTACCACAGAAATTGACACAACACTGTAAATCAACTATACTTTAATAAGCAAAAATTTAAAAAATGTTTAGCAAGTGCTTACCAAGTGCCAGGCAGAGTGCTAGGTGCTGGCAATGGAGCAGTAAGACAAAACAGCAACTGCATTCTCGTGGGGCCAACATTTTAATCAAGGGAGAATAAATGAGTATAACAAAGGCAAGCGTCGCACTGTATGCTTGATACCCGATAGGGGGAAATCTAACGGAGAGTGTAGAGCGTTACGGAGCGTTGTTAGGGGTGGGTGCTGAAGTTTCTTATTTATTTATTGTGATTTATGAATGCCACGTTTCTAAGAGATGATGAAGCAGACACTTTTCTTTCTTTCTTTCTTTTATTTTTGTCTTTTTAGGGCTGCACTTGTGGCATATGGAAGTTCCCAGGCTAGGTGTCAAATGGGAGCTATAGCTACAGCCTACACCACAGCCACAGCAATGCCAGATCCTTAACCCACTGAGTGAAGCCAGGGATCCAACCTGCATCCTCATGGCTACTGGTCAGGTTCATTACTGCTGAGCCACAGAGGGAGCTCCCTGAAGCAGATCTTTGAAGGCAGTGAGGAGTATGCCCCCCAGGTCCCTGTTCTGCCGGAAGGGCACAGAGATCACAATGACCTTGAGGTGGGAGCACATTTGGAGGAAGGGCTTCCCTGAGCCCAGCAGTGCTTGCGTGGAGTCAACATGGGGAGCCTGAGAAAGGCAGGTGGTAGGGGGACCAGCTCATGAAGGGACTTGCTGGCCTCTTTCCCGAGTGTGATGAGCAGCGTGGGCAAACCTGGAGGAGCTGAATGACATGAGCTGCCTTAAGTTTCACATCCTCACTCTGGCTTCTCAGCGGGAAAGAGAAGGGACCGAGGAAAGCCCTTGAGAAGCTGCGAGTACAGTAGCTGGCGGACTCGGGCAGGCGCAGTAGAGGCTTTGAGAAAGGGTCAGTTCCGGATGCGGGCTGAAGGTGAGGTGGACAGGATGAGCCTCTGGAGTCAGGGTTGCGTGTAGGATGGAAGAGAAAGGCGTGCATCGAAGAGTACTCGGCTTGGTAGCGGGACCCACCAAAAGGATGGAGCTGCCGTTTTCTCTTCCCCGATGACAGAGATAAGGGGAGGAAGTGAGTGCGGCCAGAGGAAGGGAGGATGGGAGGTTAGGGACACACTCATGCCCAGTAGGCAGGTGGCTGCCTGTGTCTACAACACAAGGGTCCGTGTCTAGGGGAAGTGCGTCAGCAGTGCTAATATAATTGGCTCCTGACTCTAGGATGCTAGAGGAGGTCGCTCGCGAAGGGAGAGGGGCGTGAAGCCCAAGGACTGAATCCTGAGAGTGCCCGGCGCTTTGAAGTGGTCCCAAGGGACTGACCTAGCGAAGGAAGCAAAAATACCTATATGAAAGCATCAGCAAGATTACGGAGAAAAATTGGAACCAGTGCGCCACTGTGTTGGGTTCCCTTAGCCTGCAGTGGCTGATGTGTGCACTCCCCTTCTCGCCAGCAAACAGCTGTTAGAATGACAGGAGGAAGCAGAGAAAACCACGTAAGCCTGCTATTTAAACCGTTAACAAGGAGGTTCCCGGCAAGAAGAGAGAAGGATTCTGTTCTTAGTCAAAGTAGAAATCCACATGCAGATGTCTTGGGAAGTGAAACTAGAAGATTATAAATTTGGGTTTCAAGGTCTGGTTCCCTCACGCTCTTAACAACACGGCCCTGGAGGCTGAACGCCTTGAAGGCTTTGTTTCTTTATCTGTGAAATGAGTTTAAAACAATGCCTATCTTGGAGTTCCCTGGTGGCTCAGTCGGAATGAACCCAAGTAGCATCCATGAGGATGCAGGTTCGATCCCCGGCCCCGCTCCTTGGGTTTAAGGATCCAGTGTTGCCGTGAGCTGTGGTGTAGGTCTTAGATGCAGCTGGTATCCCAGGTGGCTGTGGCGGTGGTGATTCGACCCCTAGCCTGGGAACTTCCATATGTCGTGGGCGCTGACCTAAAAAGCAAAAAGGAAAAAAAGTCTGCCTTGATCCGCTCCAGTGTGGACAGAGGAGAAAATGGATATGAATGTGACTTGGAAACTAAAGCGTTGTGGGTGCAGATGTAATGTGTCCGAGACGCTGCTGTTTCTGTCTCATTAGGGCATCACCCACATATATTCCGTGACTGTAAAAAGCCAGACTGCTGAATGGGTAAAATTGGTGGTAGAAAGAGGGGGGCTTGGATTTCCCTCTGTGGCACAGTGGGGATTGGCAGTGTCTTTAGAGTGCGGGTTCGACCCCCACCCCTGCCTCCAGCACAGTGAGTTAGGGATCTGGCATTGCAGCAGCTGTGGCGGAGGTCACGACTGCAGCTCAGATCTGATCCCTGGCCCAGGGACTTCCATATGCCATGGGACGGCCAAAAAAAGAGGAAAAAAAAAAAAAGAAAGAGGAGGATTAGAGTCAGAAAGATGGAAAACGGAATCGGGGCCTCAGAAGAGGAAAGAAGAGTGGAGAGAGGAGGAGGAAAATCCGTGTAACCTGAGCATCAATTCCAGTCTTTCCTTCTGCCCTTGATGTAGCTTCTGGTGACCTGCCTGCTTGTGTTGCATTTCTTTGTGGCCACCTTTATAATCAATACTAGCCATCAACAGAGGATTCGATAAAGGTATTCCCATGAAGTTGTGTAGTATTTAGAACTGATAGTATAGTGTGAAAACTGTTATAGCTATAACTGTTTTAGGGATAGCAGAGATGTGTGTGTGTGTGTGTGTGTGTGTGTGTGTGTGTGTGCGCGCGAGTATGCACATGTGCATGCATGGGCACGAATTTTTAAAACTCTACCTGTGGCGTTATAGGCGTCAGGTCATCAAGGTTGAGATTGGCAGACGGGGTGAAGATTGTTCCAGAACCCCTAAATTAATTGTTCCTGTTGATCAGCACTGATCACATCTGTATAACTGAATTCTTCCCATGTATAGGTCGTAGGACACATGCACATGCCAAAGGATTCCTCTCTAAATATCCTTTGCTTCTCTAGAACAATCCTTTAAATGAAGAAAGAGGAGGGCTGGCCTGACGCAGGGGTCCAGATGGTGCTCAAGTTTATATCCTGCAAAGACATCCAGTCTCTTGCCCCCAAATTGCTGTTGGACTCGTGTTTGGTTTCTTGCTTAATCTCTGTTTCCCCATCAGAAAATACACTCAAGTGCCTAGCACCCACTTCTTCTTTCTGACTTGCGCTCTTGCCAAGGTGGAAGGATAACCCAGCAATGCCTGCCGGGCTGGTGTACGAGGGCGTCTCTGAAGAGCCTCTGGGCTATTCTGGTGGCAGCGCTGCTCAGAGCACCGTGCTCCATGCCTTTGATGAGTTCTTAGGGGTTCGTCATAGCAAGGAGAGCGGTAAGTCCCACATGTTTCTTTTTCTTTTCCTTAACCTGGAGAAAGAACCAAGGCGTTTTTACCCATGGATCAATCCAAATGTAAATGAAAATATCAGAGAGGATCGCACTAAGGGAAGTCAGACAGGGACAGGCAAATACCATGTGATACCATTTAATACATGGACTCTAAAAAATGACATCAGTGAACTCATTTATGAAACAGAAACAGACTCACAGGCATGGAAAACAAACTTATGGTTACCAAAGGGGAAATGTGGGGGAGAGGTATAAATTGGGAGTTTGGGATAAACAGATACATACCACTATGTATAAAATAGACCACAATCGAGGACTTACTGTATAACACAGGGAACTCTACTCAATATTCTTTAATAACCTATATGGGGAAAGAATCTGAAAAAGAATGGATATATGTATATGTATCACCGATTTACTTTGCTCTCCAGCTGACACTAACACAGCACTGTAAAGCAACTCATGCCAATACATACATGCATGCATACACACATACATACATACATCAAATGTCAGGAAAATATTCTCCAGATCAACCAGGAGATTGCACCTGCCGCTGAGCCACGATGGGAGCTTCCAACTCTCAACTTTTAAGTTGTGCTTATTTTTGAACTTGACAGATGGATGTCTGGCAAGGCAAATGGGCTCTCCCCTTGCTCCACGTGGAGCTAGGACATCATTGTGCTTTGTTTTTTTTTCCAGCGGATTTTCTGCACAGGATGCGGGATTACATGCCTCCGGCCCACAAGGCCTTCATAGAGGAAATCCACTCTGCTCCCTCCCTGAGGGACCGTGTCCTGTCCTCTGGAAACGGCCAGCTTCTGACAGCCTATAACCAGTGCGTGGAGGCCCTGGCAGCCCTGCGCAGCTATCACATTACCATGGTAACCAAGTACCTCATCACGGCCGCATCCAGAGCAAAGGGCAGGAGGACCAGCCATCTCCCAGGGCCGCCCCGGGCCTTAGAAGAGAGGGGCACCGGCGGAACGGCGGTTCTGAGATTCCTCAAGAGTGTGAGGGATGGGACCTTGGAGGCAACCCTCCCACAAAGCAACTAAGACGAGTTTCCATTGTGGTGCATCAGGTTAAGGACCTGACGTTGTCTCTAGGCGAATGTGGGTTCGATCCCGGGCCTCGCTCAATGGGTGAAGGATCTAGTGTTGCCACAAGCTGCGGTGTAGGTCACAGAATGGGCTTGGGTCCAGAGTGGCCGTGGCTGTGGCAAAGGCCAGCAGTTACGGCTCCGATTCGACCCCTAGCCTGGGAATTTCCGTATGCCACGGGTGCAGCCCTAAAATGACAAAAAAAAAGGAAAAAAGAAAAAGCGGCTAAGAGCCTGCCCCCACCCCGCGCCAGCAACGCAAATGCAGTCTCTCCTTGCCCTCTTCTCTGCTGGACGGCAGGGCCAGGGTTCCATCTGGAATCATCTGGAAGGGGCCCTCAGCCCCGTTGCTGCTCTTGACATAAGGAACACCACCTTCGGCTCTGTTGGGAGCTGTTCACCCTCACGGAGGAGAATGATCAAGGCCAGGTTCTTGTTCCCATACCTGAGCCCTGGGTAATAGCAGCAGCTTTGAAGTCACCCTCATTCAGAGCCCCACGGAAGAGTGCACGTACCCACGTTCTGTGTGTAAAGCCGTCGAAAACCAAGCTGAACTTCACCAATCAAATAAAATCGCTTGTGGATGGATCACCTGGTTGGTGTCTCAAAAAAAAAAAAAGGGTAAAAATTCCTGTGTTTAGGAGTTCCCACTGTGGCTCGGTGGGTTAAGAACATGACCTAGTGTCCTTGAGGATGTGGGTTTGATCCCTGGCCTCGCTCAGTGGGTTAACGATCTGGTGTTACCACAAACTTCAGGGCAGGTCACAGATACAGCTCGGATCCAGTGTTGCCATGGCTGCGGTGTAAGCCTCGGCTGCAGCTCTGATTCGACCCCTAGCCTGTGAACTTCCAGGGGAGGCCCTAAAAAGAAAAAAAAAAATAAGGAAAAAAATTCCTGCGTTCATTCATTCACTTACCAACATATGTTCCTGCTGAGCCCTGGTTGGGGGTTACAGCGGGGACCTTTGTGGCCCCAGTCCAGCCCTCTTCTCCCTGCACATGCAGAATTTGGGGTCAGACGGTAGCACCCGCTCCGGCGGAGACGCAGGCTGACGATAAGGCTCCGGAATCACCAGTCTGGAAACGAGGAGTTGATGATATGGGAACGGGTGCTGCCTGTCCACGTGGTTCCGAGATGTGTACAGTCTATTTTGGTTTCCTTATTTTTAGAAGAACGATGTTGCTTTCTCCTTAGGCTGAAAGTCTGCATTTGTAAAAATGAATGGATCGACCCTTTGGAAGCCAATGAGTGGATAAACAGGAACTCTTCGTTTTGCGAGCAAAGAAGTGAAACTTTCCAGGCACTGAATTTCTATCTCAAGGTCTTACTCCGTCTGAGAGTAGAAAACTGGAAGATGTTAATCTCAGGATGAACTCCATTAATGTAGGGTCCCCCCACACCTAGGATGGTTCTAAATTCCACAGGGTTGATCTATTTCATGGCATCAGAGAGAAACCTGGTCACTGGGCAAGTTAGCCTCTGCTAAGCCCTCCCCATGTGGGTACTGGTCTAATGGAGCCTGCAGAGTATGTCATCTAAGAGCCAGGAAAGATGCTCAGGGTCCTAGCCTTCCAGCTGGAGGAGTGCTGACTCCTTCCCACAGTCCCCAGGATTGTTGATTGACTACCAGACCAGCTCAGAGCATGCGCCCGGCATCGCAGGCACCACCTCCACTTCCCAGGGCCACGGGGGTGGGGGTGCAGCAAGGCGTGGATTTCTAGACTCTCAGCACGCTTGGTAAGAAGTCATGAACCGATGTATCTACGGTGTGCCGAGAGGGGTCCTATGCCCCACATCCTCCAAAGACTTGGTCTTGCAAAAAGTGGGGAGGCGAGCGTGACAGGGCATGTGGTCTGTAGGGACCAAGGAAATCCTGCATCTGAGAGGGGTCCTCTCTGGTTGGGTCAGAGTCTCAGCTCAGAAGTCCGAGGCTGTCATAACTCCAAAAGCCTTTTCTGGTAGTTTCCTTCATGGCTCAGCGGTGAACGAACCCAACTAGTATCCATTAGGACGCAGGTTCGATCCCTGGCCTCACTCGGTGGGTTAAGGATCTGGCGTTGCCGTGAGCCGCGGTGTAGGTCGCAGACGTGGCTACGATCCTGCGTTGCTGTGGCTGTGGCGAAGGCCAGTGGCTACAGCTCCTGTTAGACCCCTAGCGTGGGAACGTCCAGATGCCACATATGAAAAAAAATTTTTAAAAAGAAAAAAAGTGACAAAACCTGCGTTTGTATTCCAACGTTGTCGCATCGCATGGCACATTCTTCAGTTGTCCAGAGCCACGGTCCTCTCACTTGTAAAGGAAAGAAAGCCCTTTGTAACCACTGAGGGCAGCTGATCCAGAGACCGAGGTGGTTCCTAACGCTTTTAATCTCACGGACGCAACCTTGAACTGGAGGGAACAGGGTGCAGGGCTTCCTAGGACCAGAGGGGAAGGTGGACCCGGCCGTCTCTGTCCCCCCGCTTGGTAAAGAAAACAGGGAAGGTGACCTCAAAGCGAGCCAGCAAAGTGAGACAGAACCCGGAAATATTACTCTTGGATCAATCGAAGGCCAAGGGGGCGGTGAGGATAAGGGCCTTGGATGGAGAGCTTGGCGAAGGCTGCCAGGTCAGTCCAGGCGCTGAATCCAGGTCTGTGCCAGACGGGGCCCCGGGTGACAAGAGTTAACAGGGAAACGTCTTTCCTGGTCTCCTTCCAACAGCTCCGCCTACACACACGGAGCCCTGGGCCTGCCTCCGAGCAGGTTTGCGATCCATGCTGACTGCGAGGAAACCCAGTCAGATGAAAAGGCGGCTGGGAGGGAAGTGAAGCAGGTGTCGTCTTTCAAAGCTTTCAGCGTGGTTGGCTTGTTTGTTTGTTGTCATTACGCCAGGATGAGATAAAGGCAAACAAAAGAGTTCCTTTGCCAGTGAACCGACCTCTAACTCGCAAGAGCCAGATCGATTTATCTGGCCAGGGAGTTCCATTTTCAGCTCTCTGGTAGAGTGGTGAAAACAAATGGTGAACGTAAAGCTTCCAGAACAAAAGAGAACACGTTTTGCCCTATGTTTAGAGGGCTAAAAGGTAGCCACGTCACTGCAGAATAAATGACTCTCTAATGGTAGAAATCGTTTGATGACGGTGATGACCTGACGGTGTTACCACAAGCTTGAAGAAATGGCTAGAGTGCAGGCTTAGAATCTCTCTCCCCACCTGTAGCCACCCCGGGCTGAGGACTCAGGGAAGAGCCCATGCTGTGGTTCAAGTCTGAACATCATCCACTGGAGGATTCCTTCTTCCCCAAGGAAGGATCCCCCTTTTAGTTCTAGTCGAGCCTTCAACTGATTGGACGAGACCCACCCACTTTATAGAGGGCCATCTGCTTGACTCAAAGCCCACAGAATTACATCTGAATTTTATCCCAAATGCCCGGAATAGCATCTGACCAAATATCCAGACATCATGGCCCAACCCAGGTGACAGAAAATTAGCCATCACAAGCTTCTTCAAGGAGAAATGGATCTAGGATAAGTTATGGTGTCTGACACCCTCTCCCCACACTCTGTATTGGAAGAGGAATCTTCGTTTGTAATGACGGAGAGGAGGTAAAAAAAGGTACAGAGCAGAGCTGTCCTCTAAGATGTTCCAGAAAGGGATGCAGCAGGGGAGTGGCTAGAAGCCACCAGGGAGAAGCAAGGAGTTGGATGATCCGCACTGAATGGGACTATCGTCTCCCTCTCTCTCTCTCTCTGTCTCTCTCTCTCTGTCTCTCTCTCTGTCTCTCTCTCTCTGTCTCTCTCTCTCTCTTTTCTTTTTGACTGCCCTGTGGCATAGGGAGTCCCCAGGCTCAGGATCATATCCGAGCCGCAGTTGCAACCTAAGCTGCATCTGCAGCAACACTGGATCCTTAACCCACTATGCTGAGCCAGGGATCGAGCCTGCCTCCCAGTGCTCCCAAGATGCCGCCAATCCCATTGTGGCACAGTGGGAACTCCCCTCTCTCTCTTTAAAATAATTTTTTAAATAGCTTTTTTTGTTTTTTTGGGGCCATGGCATGTAGCAGTTGGATGTGGGATCTCAGATCCCCAACCGGGGATTGAACCAGTGTGCAGCAGTGAAAGCATGGAATCCTAACCCCTAGACCACCAGGGAACTCCCTCTCTCTCTTCATAACAGTAAAATCCCACTGTTCTGATTTTGAGAGCCTGGGACAAATCTTCACCTGAGAAGAAGGAATAAGACCTTAAAGTCCTAAGCCTTGTGCCTGAGACTAACCCTCCCCTTGGTCACCCCCACCACCCACCACTGCTGGGGACCAGGGAACCCTGATTTCTTTCCCTCCCTTGTCCAGCTAGGATCAGTTGGGTAATTTTTTACGTGACTTTAGTAAAGAACTCAGACTTTCGGACTGCAGAAAGTTTTAGATCCCAGAAGAAAAGTTGGTTATTATTTTTCTTTGTCATGACAATTTTGTTTTTAATTTTGAAAAACGAGTCTCTTTATTTAGACAGGGCCTCGGGGGCAGAGGAGAGTAGCCGCTGTCATCCTCAAAATGATGCATTTATTCAGGACAAGGCTTAATTTTGTCTTCAGAAGAAAGAGCTGCAGCCATGCCTACAAGATGGGAAAACAGACTGAGAGGTGACTTTTTTTTCTTTTCTTTTCTTCCTTTCTCTCTCTTTCTCCCTTCCTTCCTCTCTTTCTTTCTTCCTTCCTTTCTATTTCTTTTTTCCTTCCTTTCTTTTCTTCTTTCTTTCTTTCTTATTTCTTTTTTCCTTCCTTTCTTTTCTTCTTTCTTTCTTTTTTTAGGGCCACAACTGTGGCATATGGAAGTTCCCAGGCCAGGGACTGAATCAGAGTGGCAGCTTCCGGCCTACACCATGGCCACAGCTACCCTGGATCTGAACCGTGTCTGCAGCTTACGCCACAGCTCACGGCAACGCCGGATCCTTAACCCACTGAGCAGGGTCAGGGATCGAACCCGCATTGTCATGGATACTAGTCAGGTTCTTCCCCACTGAGCCACAACAGGGACTTGAGATGATTTTTAAAGAAAACAAACAAAAAGCGCAAAGGAAGTAACACCTGGATGGCATGGCTGACAGGTCACGTTCTCTCTGTGGGCTCGCCAGCCCCAAACCACGCAGTCCTGGGCTGCACAGCTGGACGCGATCCCTCAACCCTTGATGCTAAGATCTCTCAACTTACAGGAAGGCAAGCAGAACAGAGAGACTCAGAGACTGGGTGCGAATGCTGTTAGTCTGTAATTCGCTTGCTGCTGTTTCCAAGCCAGGGTTAAAATCCAGATAAAATTGGAGTTCCCCGGTGACCCAGTGGGTTAAGGACCTAGCATTGTCACTGCCGCAGTGCAGGCCCAGTCCCTGACCCGAGTGAAATTCCACATGCTATGGGGGCAGGGCCAAAAAGAAACAAACAAACAAACAAATAAAACTAAACCACAACAACAAAGAAATGCTTAACACATGTGAGATTCTATCCAATTTAAGATCTGGGTTATAAAGCCATCTGTACCTACAAGCCAAAGATTCCTTCCACGGCAATGAATATCACCCACCAAATTGTGTGTTGCATTTCCTCGTGCGCAGATGTCCTATTTGCTTTGCTAATGGAAGAAATGTTTTTCCCTTTCGTTGTTCCCTTAACAGTAAACTTAATAAAGAAGTCGGAGAGCCTTGATTTCTGAAATGCGGTTGCTAGGTAATTTTTGCAGTTTAGCATCTGCTTCCCAGTAACATTACAAAAACAAAACCAAAACTGAGTTCTTGAATGTAAGCATCATAAAGGCAAATGATCTTTTTTTTCTGCAAAGTCATTTCCTTTGTACACTCACAATGCTATTGGCCCATGTGGTTCTGTGCTGATACAGATTGCAAACCAAACTCCATTACGTTTTTTTCCTTTAATTGTACATCAACAGGTATTTTTCCTTCCTAAAGGTAGCGGTCAGAGGTTGGACCTGCAGTCTATTTGGGAGCCCCTGTCAGCAGAACCTAGGACCCCCTTCTGGCCCTTCATGGATCACCTCCATCCTCACAAGGGAAGAACCATCAGGGCTTGCCTTCGAGACAAGCAACTTTTAATTTTAACTTAATTTATTTGCTTTCTAGGCCCACGCCTGCGGTATATGGAGGTTCCCAGGCTAGGGCTCCGATCAGAGCTGCAGCTTCAGCCTACGCCACAGCCACAGAAATGCAGGGGCCAAGCCACATCTGCAACCTACACCACAGCTCCTGGCAGTGCCAGATCCTTAACCTGCTGAGCGAGGCCAGGGACTGAACCCAAGTCCTCATGGATCCCAGTTGGGTTCTTTACCGCTGAGCCACAATAGCAACTCCCAGAACCAACCTGAGACACAGGCACAGCAGACAGAATAACAATAATGATAAAACGAATAATAAAAGAATCATTATCCACAGAAGTGCTGTTGATTTATCATTGAAATATGAAAAATGAGCATTTACTTGGAATTACACTTGGCATTACTTATTCTTCTGTTACATACATGTTATTTGCTTAAGTAAAACAATTGGCTAGTTAACAGGAACTATATTAGTGGCTAATAGTAGGACTGATTAAACAAAAATACGTAATTGTTTTCACTTTCTAGAAAAATGTTATTGGAATAAAGTTGACTTACAATGTCGTGTTGGTTTCAGGTGTACGGCGAAGAGAATCAATCATTTGCATACATATATCCGTTCATTTTTTCCCATATAGGTTATTACCGTCTATTAGGTAGATTTCCTGGGAGCGAGAAGATTTAAAGAACAAAGAGAGAGTTCCTCTTGTGGTGTATCCACATGAAGATGCGGGTTCGATCCCTGGCCTCGATCAGTGGGTTCAAAGATCCAGCATTGCCGTGAGCTGTGCTGTAGGTCACAGACATGCCTCGAATCCTGAGTTGCGGTGGCTGTGGTGTAGACTGGCAACTGCAGCTCCAATTCGACCCCTAGCCTGGGAACGTCCATATGTCACAAGCGTGGCCCTAAAAAGACAAAAAAAAAAGAAAGAAAAGTGAACCATTCAATAACTGGCATGTTCACACTTTCATTATCTCAACGACTTTTCAAGAGGGTTCAGGGAACACCACACCAGTCACAGTGTGAAACGTCCAGCTTGGACCATCTCCGTACAAAGAAAGTGCCGAGGTCAATCCACAGGCCACGTCAGGCCTTGCTACCGTTTAGGATCACAAGGCACATCCGCCTTGTGGGGGAATCTGGCGCTGGGAACCACAAACACCAGTCGCCAACGTCGGCGCCTGTGACTCCAGAAGGGGGATAATCACCATCACATCCACTGGACCCCAAAAACAGTGTGAGTTGTAGCCCCTCCTGGGGGGCTGCTGTGTGGGTTTTGCACTTCTCCTTTAATCTTTTGATGCCAGATTGAAAAGTGAGGCTTTTCACATCCCGATGAAGCATCTCCCAGGATGTGGAATATCAGTGCTAAGAGCTGGACGGACGGAGACACCTCTGACACGTCACCTCCTCCGTCCTTTTCTTTTCTTCTGTTTTATTTTTTATTTTTTTATGTTTTTGCTTTTTAGGGCCAGAGCCGAGGTATACGGAAGTTCTCAGGCTAGGGGTTAAATCAGAGCCGCCGGCCTGCACCACAGCCACAGCAACGTCAGATCCCAGCCGCGTCTGTGACCTCCTCCACAGCTCACGGCAACGCCTGACCCTTAAGTCACTGAGCGAGGCCAGGGATCGAACCTGCTTCCTATGGGTCCTAGTTGGATTTGTTAACTGCTGAGCCACGAAGGGAACTCCCTCTTTTCTCTTTTCTTTTCTTTTCCCCTTTCTTTTTTGGCTTTGCTCACAGTGTGCAGAAGTTCCTGGGCCAGGGATGGAAGCTTGCCCCAGCTGCAGCCTGAGCCCCAGCACTGACAACACCAGATCCGTAACCTTCTGAGCCACCAAGAACCACCCCCCTTTTTTTTTTTTTTTGACTTTTTGCCTTATCTAGGGCCGCACCCGCGGCATGTGGAGGTTCCCAGGCTAGGGGTCTAACAGGAGCTGTAGCTACCAGCCTTCACCACAGCCACAGCAATGCGGGATCCGAGCCACATCTGCAACCTACACCACAGCTCACGGCAACGCCGGATCTTTAACCCACTGAGCAAGGCCAGGGATCGAACCCGTAACCTCATGGTTCCTAGTCGGATTCGTTAACCACTGAGCCACGACGGGAACTCCTTAACCACCATTTTCTAGATCACAGCTCTGGTGCTTGGAACCCAGAATTCTTGCACAAATGGTCCCATGCCTACTTCTGGGACCCGCACAGTCCCCTCTCCGGGGTTTGCTTCGGCTGGAGTCAGTGCTGTTCAGTCCCTGGACCCACCGGTGAGTGTTTGGGGGCAGAGGGGCTCTTCGCAGAGACAGGATGGTGCTTAGCCAGGAGGCTGGGGCTTCCTGGGCATGAAGGTCAGTCCCTGGAGACGGGCTGCAGAGCAGGGCTGGGTGGAGTGAGCGAAACCTGAGACCCACAGTCTCCAGTTCCCGCGTTTCCGAGGGGATTCGAACGTGTCTGCAAATTTTGCAAAGATGGATTTTCAGGTCACTAGGGAATGATGGAACATCCTTTATTTAATAATTTGTCACCTGGATTTATCAGTTTTAAATACGTGTAGAAATGGTATGTGGATGTTCATTTACCCCCAAAGGCTCTGGCAAATATCAGCAGTGGGGATTGCCTGGGTTCAGCCTCAGGCTTGCAGTTTAAACCTTACCTGCAAGTCCGCGCTTTCACCACCAGAGGGCAACAGCGACCTGCAAGACAGCCCAGCTCCCGGGAGGGTGTGGTTTCCCAACTAGGTCACAAGCCAGGGGTTTTTCCTATTTTTAAGAATTTTCTCTTTTTTCACCATAGGACTGGAAGGAATTCACTCAGGTCCCTGCTTCCAGACAGAACCACGGTAATCAATCCAGATAGGTCTGTCTGTGTCTAAAAGCCATTCGTTATTTTATTTATGTATACATTTTAATAGGAATAGTCTTGTAGTCCTCTTTTTAGAGTTTTCTGTATTAAAAATCAAAACACCAATTTTTTTTTTAAGTTGGAGAGGAATTCTTCCTCTGACCTCAGTGACTAGCGTTATCTGAGAACGCTCAGGGAAGCTTAAATGCTAGCAAATCGGGCAAAGATAAGGAACTGAGGACTGAAAAGAAAAATCACCTACCTGCCAACTAACTGCCCTGGCCTGAGGACTCGCCTGTAGGAAAAGGCCAATGCCATCACCGATCGGTATTCCTCTTCTCATTGGCCTCTCCGCCCACTCCCCATCCATTGCCCCCTGAACCCTGTGTGACTTGCGTGGAATTCCTGCCCTCTCAGAGCTCAGTGATGCCATCTGCCCTTGCAAATAGATGGGCCAGGAGCACCTGTCGTGGCTCAGCGGGTTAAGAATGCAACTAGGTACCATGAGGATGTGGATTCGATCCCTGGCCTCGCTCAGTGGGTTACGGATCTGGCGTTGTGGTGAGCTGTGGTGTAGGTCACAGATGAGGCTCAGATCCTACCTGGCTGTGGCTGTGGTGTAGGCTGGCATCTGCAGCTCCAGTTCCACCCCTAGCCTGGGAACTTCCATATGCCGCGGGTGTGGCTATAAAAAGAAAAAAAAAACAGACCGGTCCACTTAAACACCTCCTATCAAGACAATCACTGAAGTTACCTTCCAACTCTGCCAACTCTGGAGGGGAACGTTTGAGGGGACGGAGGCAGAGGTGCTGGATGGAAAGGCAATGTGACATCTAACTTCACTGATCTACTTATTGTCACCAGGCCAGCCTTCTTCTAAAATAGGAAACTGACGTTAAGAAAATAAAAAGTTGCAAGAGTCCTTATATATCATCTTCCTTATCCAGTAATTTCCAATCAGAAATTAAAGCAGAGAATTCAAGATTCCTTTTTGTTTGGTTTTCTAGGGGTTTTTGTTGTTGGTGGTGGTTTTTGAACGTGCCACAGAATGTAGAATTCCTGGGCCAGCGATCAGATCCGATTGATGCCACGTGGATCCTTAACCCACTGTCCCGAGCCGAGGATGGAACCCATGTCCCAGTGCTCCAAGGACACCTCTGATCCCAATGTGCCACAGTGGGAACTCTGGGATTCAAGATTCTGATGTGAAACTAAGGAAAAATCTAGTCTCTTGCTCCCAAACGCCCAAGCCACAGAGTGAACAATGTGGGGACTGGAGAGCTCAGGGCAGAGCGCGGAGCCCACGGAAACCCACTCCTAACATCCTTCCTTTCTACGTCACTGGCCTGTGTACAAGTTCCAGCTCCTCCATTCGAGGCGCTTGTGACAGCTTCGTGAGTCAGATTCAGGGTGATGACAGTACTTACGTTATGGGGTATGATGACGAGAGTTTATACGTAAAACATCTAGACCAGTGTCTACCTGGATCCAACCCTCGGGGACTCTTTGCTGCACTTGCTGCGGTTAGTAAACTCCAGGGATGATTAGACCCGCAGTGGAACCACGTGGAAGGAAACTCGCTTTCGTAACTTGCTAGAATCATGGAGGAGTTCTCATTTCTGTTCTCTCGGGCTTCACCCGGAAAGGAATTGATGCTCTCGGAAGCCCAGGGAAAGGTCTTGGGAAAAACCGAGACATTTCTGTCGTATTGCAGTCTCATCACTTTAGAGGACTCTTTTCCTGACGCTGTTCAATTACCATCTTGTTCACTGTAAGAGACCTTCTGCAATCCCACTCCTAGCTTCTAAATGATATAAAACGTCTAGTTTGAAAATAGAATGAAAACCGTGTCAGGGTTGTGAGAGCTTACGGGACTCTCTGAGGGAAGTGAGGATACTAGAGATTATGAAAAAATTAAAACTGGTATTTAATTGAGCTAGAGAATCATAGCATGTTGGCGGAGGAGGGGGTGTGGGTTGATTTTCTGGGAGAAGGACTGTAATATCCCGCTGCTTGACAGGACTGGCTAAGCTGTAATGTAGGGAAAGTCTGGGAGTTCCCTTGCGGCACAGTGGGTTAAGGATCCAACATTGTCACTGCAGCAGCTGGGGTTGCTTCTATGACGCAGGTTCGATGCTTGGCTGGGGAACTTCCATATGCCGAAGGTGCAGCGGCAAAATACAATAAAAAAGTAGGGAAGGTTTAGCTTCCACGCTTCTAATCTGTAGATTAGACCATCTTAATGATATCCCTTCTATCGGGGCAGTGTTGTATTTTATATAATTCCCCAAATCCCAAGGATAGATGTTTGTTTCTCTCTCATATTTTGAGAAACCCAGGAATATAATGTTGATTCCATTTAGTCATTAATGACTCAGAGTGCTTTCTCTCTGACTTGACATCTCAGGAAATTTCTTCTACCTCAGGGCTTAAAATGACCGCTGGAGCTCCAGCCTTTATATCTGCCTTCCAGGTCATGGGACTATAAAGAGAAATATAGACAATTTCCTTTTTTTTTTTTTTAAGAGGACTTGGAATTCTTTTTGCTTTCTATTGACTATATCTTAATTTCATAGCCTTCCTAGCTACAATGGAGGCAAAATAGTCATACATCTAGCCAATAAATAAATAAATAAATAAATAAGCTTCTATTAAAAAAGCAAGAAGAGTACGGATGCAGGTTGAAGTTGGCAACATATTACACCTTCCTTAAGTAGCGTCCTTTCCTCCATACCCTTCATGTTTCTCAAAGCTTTTCCTCTGAAAAGAATCCAAGCTCACGGCATTACAGAGGGTGAACGCATTAAGCTGCCGAAGGAATTTGAAGTATAAGGCGATGAAAGCCTGGAGTAGAGTGATCGACCATTGCTGGTACAATGTCAAGGGCGGGAGAGACGAAGTCAGGGACCAGAGCAGGTGTCTGAGAGGAGCCGGGTAGGAAATCACAAGCCCCACCAGCCTCACCTCAAACTGGCTGGCACCCAGTGACCCTGATAAGGACAGAGTCTTTCCTGGGTACAGCTGCTCTGGACTGGCTGGCAGTTCCACCTGTCGTCAGTCTCATAGAACATTCTCATAAGGGGCTGCCTTCCCCTTAAGTTTACCACTCTCTCTCTCTCTCTCAGACCTCAGCCTTCCTTCAGGATTGTCTGGAATTTGCCAAGACACGGGTTGCTCTGAGCGCTCCCAGCTTTTCTGCCCCGTAGGTCTGGGTTTCAGCGTGAACATTTGCTTTGCCAGCCAGTTCCCAGGTGATGGCATTACAAGCTAAAGCTGGAGACCCACTGGTAGGAGGCATGGTCCTCTTTTTTCCTTCCTAACAAAGGCTTCAGGAGCCTCTAATTCGCCTTACATTTAATGAAAGAGAGTTTTGCTTTCTGCAGAGAAAAACTTGACTTCTTTCTAATCATCTGAATCCGAGTAGTTATGCTGCGAGCCACACGGGAAGTCCATCATCATCTGAACCCAGGGCAGAAAATGCCTAAAGCTTTTGAAGGCTTGCCTGCCCATCCCTCTCCAAAAACTTGCCTAAAAGTGCTTGTCTTTATTAAAAGGGAAATACTCCTTTTTGATTATTCTCTTGCACTGTTAAGTTTCAGTGAAACAGAACACAAATTCAAGTATCAGGAAAAAAGAAAAAAAAAACACTATTGTTAAAGGAAGGACACAGTAGAAAATTTGAAGACAGCTTGGGCCAAAAGACACAGGAAAGAAGATGGACAGTTTTCTCAAAATGGCAAAATGCCGAATCAGCTGCTGATTAGCCATGCTTCCATCTGAGGGAAGGCTGGTTCTGGGACTGGAAACTGATTTACTGTGTTTCTTAAGTGAAGCTAAAATTTGTGCATTAAAATACTCCTTCCAATGTTAGTGAGAAAAGGCAGCACTGGAAAAATGCCTCATGCGAATCAGGATTCTTCTGCACATAAAACTGAACTGAGTGGTGGGGACTTACTCTATGAGCTCTAGTCCTGGCCTGTTCTATGCTACTTCACTCACCGTTTTAAGCGTAGCTAAGAGCTGTCGCAGGGTCCAGGCTTTCAGTGTCTTTTTTTTTTTTTTTGGTCTTTTTGCCTTTTCTAGGGCCGCACCCGTGACATATGGGGGTTCCCAGGCTAGGGGTCTAACAGGAGCTGTAGACGCCGGCCTTCGCCACAGCCACAGCAACGCGGGATCTGAGCCACGTCTGCGACCTACACCACAGCTCATGGCAACGCCAGATCCTTAACCCACTGAGCAAGGCCAGGGATCGAACCTGCAACCTCAAGGTCCTAGTTGAATTCGTTAACCACTGAGCCATGATGGGAACTCCTCAGTGTCTTGACTTAAGTGCAGAGGAGGGGTCCATGGCCTGGCACATGTGCTTTCTGTTCCTTTCTGAGACTGAAGACATCTTACTCCACATTCGCACACCCCAGGGGCAACTGTTAAGTGCGGGGACAGCCCAGTGTGAACACAGGGAAACTCAGACCTCCTGTGTTTCCACCTTTGACCTTCTGTGTCACTGTCTCAATGTGGCATTTGTATGTCAGTATCACAGATGACACACACATCTCTCACACACATCTTGTCTGACAAAAGGCTGATTTTTATTTTTATTTTTTTTGGTCTGTAGTGCCCCCCTCCCACCTGTGTTTCCTTTCATGCCACCCCTCAAGCATTCTGATGCTCTGATGCCCAAGTTCTGATTCCCCTCATGCCTGGCTCTAGCTTACCTATAAAAGGACATGCCACTCTGATGAGTCCTTTAGGATCAAGGCAAGAGTGACTTTTTACCATGTCCTGTATGGGGCCAGTTCCAATTCTTCAGCCCACAGACGTGGGCAGGTGCCGTGTTCACTTTTGAACAGAGTCCTCTGTTACCCAGGCCATGGTGCTGGGCGGCCACCCACGCTCCAGTCAACTCCGCTTTTACAAGAGTTCGACACCTGGGTGCTGAGAGAAATTCCTGAGAAAGTCGGTCTGAGGTTAACCGTGGAAAGAGACTGAGCGCAAAACCAACAAAAAACAGGGAAGGGAATCCAGGATCAAGAAGGGGAGGGACGGGATAGAGGGAGGAGGAGAGAGAGCTGGCCAAGAAAACACTTCCCAAGTCACAGGAACTGAAGCCAGCTCTGCCCTTGGATTTTCCAGTTACGTGAGCCAAAAAATTGAATTAAAAAAAAGCCTGAACACAATGAACCACTGTCCAGAACTCTTTGTCCTTCTTTTGCACCTGTTCTGGAATCTGTATCTGGTTTCCTTCTTCAGCTCTGCTAGAAGTGACCTCAACACTCCCAGCAGAATCTCACACTCATAGATTCCCTGAGGGAGAAGGTTTTAGATCCTCCTCTGGTGTTTAAGCAAGTTTCTCTTGCTGACCACGCCCCGGGCTCTGTTTTTGCTTCCTAAATAAGGTTTAGAGTCCCACCCGCTCCCGATGTCCCGGAGACCCCAGCCCATTCAAGCCCACCACCATCAAACCTCATTCTGGTCTCATCCAGTTCCTGGTTTTCTTTGCTTTTCCCACTTGTCCTGAAAGCACACGGACACTCCACCTGTGGGCACAACTGAGACTGATGTTTATGCAGAATATCAGGTTGCCCTTGGAGAGGTACACCCTAACTGAAGGCGCAGGTCCACCTTACTCCTTCAGTCCGCTTTCTGAAACCCATGATGTGTTCAACTGAAAGGGCGTACGGAGGAGATCTCCAGCACGGGGACAGGTCAGCGGGGACAGGTCAGCGGGGACAGGTCAGCGGGGCTGGAAGCCCTCCCACCCTCCTTCAGGCAAAGCCGCGCTCCTAATGCTGCTCATTTCCTGCTCTGAGCACACCCTCCCTTCTAAGGAAATCGGCTTCCCCCACAGCCCCGGCTCCCTCCTGGGCTGCCTTTTGTCCTGTGTTGCATCACCCTCCTGGGATCCGGAGGCAAGCAGGTGACAGCAGAACAGACAGAGAGAAATACCTACATTAAAAAACAAACAAACAAAAACAAAGAGATTTAATCTGTTATCCAAAACCTCCCAGCAAGGACAAGCCCAGGGTCAGATGGTTCATCGGTGATTTCTACCAAACATTAAAAAAAAAAAATTATTGGACTAGAGTTGACTTAGTGTTGCGTTAGTTTGTACTCTTATTGGTCTGTCCCATAGAGCAAAATAATTTCGGTGAAGTTCAATTTATTGACTTTTTCTTTTACAGATCACATTTTGGGTGTAAGACCTCTATATGAAGCCCTAGGTCACAGCGATTTTCCTCTTACCATTACTTCAAATAGAATTTTGTTTCTCAGGAGTTCCCGCTGTGGCGGAGGGGCTCGGGTTTCCGTGGAGACACAGGTTTGATCCCCGGCCTGGCCAGGGGGGTTAAAAGATCCAGTGCTGCCTCAGCTACGGTGCACATTCATTCTTAGGCCTGGGAACGTCCACCTGCCTCGGGGGTGGGAATTAAAAAAAAAAAAAGATATATATATATATATATATATTTCTGCATTCTACATTTAGAGTTGTGATCCATTTTGAGTTAATTTTGAATGAAGTGTGACGTTTAGGTCAGAGCTCTTTTCTCTCTCCGTCTCTCTTTTTCTTTCTCCTGTAGCTATCTAATTATTCCAGCATCATTTCTGAAAAGGACTAGCCCTCCTTCATGGAATTACTTTTTTACCTTTTTTGTTCGTTTGTTTAGGGCTGCACCTGGGGCGTATGGAAATTTCCCAGGCTAGAAATCGGAGCTGCAGCTGCCGGCCTACACCACAGCCACAGCCACTCGGGATGTGAGCTTCCTCTGCGACCTACGGCACAGCTTGCATCAACACTGGATCCTTAACCCACTGAGTGAGACCAGGGATCGAACTCGCATCCTTATGGATACTAGCTGGGTTCTTCCCCTGCTGAACCACCACGGGAACTCCCACTTTTATACTCTTATCAAAGATCGGTTGACTGTACTGACGTAGGGTCACTCCTGGGAGCTCAGCCATTTTCCCCAGATCCACGTGCCCAGCCTTCCGCAACCTGGATTGCTGTAGCTCTGTAACACTCAGCTTTGGAGCGAGGGAGAGTATTCTTCCGTACTTCTTTCTGCCTTATCAGGTGCAGCAGAGCCTCGTCAGGGCGCTGATACGGCCTCAAGGTCAAACAGTGGGTTTAGGTCACGGCTCAATTACCTGGTTGCCGGTTGGCTAAAGCAAATCACGTGACCTTGGGCGCTCAAATTTTCTCATCTGTCTAAAGGGGCCATAATACCTAAGTTATTAGGCACGCAGCCGAATGAGCCCAAATGGACAACTTATCTAATACACTTTAGCACAGAATTTAATGACTGCCATTATTATTCCAAGTCTCACTTTTTTTTAAAAATGATGGCCCTAATTGTAGCTTCGTGCAAAGTATTTCTGCATGCATACTAGCTAAGCTGTTGTGCTGGGAGCCACACTGGAAATCCGCATCCTAGCAAAGTAATTAAGAACAGAGGCTTTTGAATCAAACAGACTTATATTTACACAGCTGGTGTGACGCTGGTAAAATTACTTACCTCTATAAATTTCCATTTCCTCGTACGCAAACTAAAATAATAATAAATGCTTCCAAGGCTTAATTCGGGGGGAAAAATTATGTATGTAAAACATTTACTACAGAATACAACACATAGTAAATGCTCACTCTTATCATTATTTCATTCTTATTATGGAAGAAATGTTGACTCAAGCTATAATGTTTATATAACTTTCTGGAAGCATTCAATGTTACATGACAGTAGAAAAATTTATTTCAATCCCACTATATCATTATTATTATTATTATTACTATTATTTTACTTTACAGCTGCATCGGCAGCATAAGGAAGTTCTTGGACTAGGGGTTGAACTGTGGCTGCAGCCTACACCACGGCCACTGCAATACTGGATCCAAGCTGCATCTGTGACCTACACCACAGCTTGCGGCAATGCTGGATCCTTAACCCACTGAGCAAGGCCAGAGATCAAACCCCCATCCTCACAGAGACTGTGTCAGGTCCTTAATCCACTGAGCCACAATGGGAACTCCAATATTATCATTAAGCAAAAAAAATAGGAGCCGTATTTGCTATAGCTCTCTGAAACCGCTTTAAATGGATAAAGCTAGGAATGAATGATTGTACCTATCACTCTGTTACGCTTTATAAAATATATTGCACGCCCACAGTGTAGTGCATGTAAGATAGTTGGTATTTCCCAGCAGAACTAATTGTCTGCACATAAGACCGTAGACTAACTCTTACTCAATTAGGAAATCTGTCTGGAACCTAATTATTGCACCAATCTTCCTCTGTTACCTAATTCTTCCTAGATGCCTCAAAAGATTAATATAAAACAGGATATGGGGAAATGCCAGCATCGAAAGCCCAACTAGAGGGGTATCTCACCGACCTCCAGAGTGCCAACTATCACAAATATCACTTCTGTGAGACTAGGATCACTCTGTGGGCGGGACGTGAAATCCACCAGCAGTGAGGTAGGTGGGGGCCCACGCACAGCTGCCACAGTGATTTATTCTTCTCTATTTTTGGTCTTTTGGAGGCTGACCCTGTGGCATATGGAGGTTCCCAGGCTAGGGGTCGAATCAGAGCTGTAGCTGCCGGCCTACACCGCAGCCACAGCAACGCGGGATCCGAGCCGCCTCTGAGAACTACACCGCAGCACACAGCAACGCTGGATCCTTCACCCACTGAGCAAGGCCAGCGATCAATTCGGCAACCTCATGGATACTACATAGGGTTCTTAACCTGCTGAGTCATGACAGAACTCTGATTTATTCTTTTTAGAGCATGATTATTAATCCATTCAGTCCCATTTATTGAACCCCCACTCTGCACAACGCTAATGACTCAGGAATATTCATCGCGTCACCTTCAATCCTTGCAGGTGAAAGAATTAGGCAGATGTTCACGAATCCAGTCTGGGCTTAATCCAAAGACTCCACACGTATTTGATGAGCCCTAGCTACACGCTGGACAGTCTCCTTAGGACAGGGAGGTGACAGTTCATGATATGTAAGTTCCTCCAGAGTCCGAAGTCTGAGCATGTGTAACCCACTGCCAAGAAAAGAGTGAGTTGGTGCCTGGCGGCAGTAAGCAGGTGGCCACCCCTCTCCCCAGGGAGACGCGACAGGAGGACACAAGTCAGCACACATTTTATGGCGGGGGCGGGGGCGGGGGTGGTGGCACCAACGCAATTGACCTTTGGGATTAAGAGACATGCCCTTGAACAAACAAACGTTTCAGCCGCTCTGGGAAAACTGGTTTCGGAAACTCGTCATGCAAGAGTTGAGCCCGGGCCTTTGGCCTGTGGCCACGCCTTTGCGTTTTGTCCTGTGGGTTCGTTTACTTCTCTGCACCCTCCACCCGTGTTCACGGATTGGCCACTGTAGTTTGTCGCACTGGTTGGCTGCATCTGTCCTCCCCCGGGGGACCCAAGGCAGTCATTCCAGCCAGTGCTGACAAACACAGGACAGAGGGCCCTGGCAGCGGGGTTGGAAATGGCTTGTCCTGTGTGCCCGTTACCAGCCTGCCACCGGTCAGTGCCCCGGAGGGGGCCGTGCGGCTAAAGGAACGAGTACAATGGGAAGAACAGTCTTCCCAACCTTGGCCTTGATAGAAGGTGGTCCCTGCTTGGGTGACCTCTCAGAGAGGGAAGAGGTCTCTAAGGGTCATCTGGTGAGGAGGCAGTTAGGGAAAAGCATGGGAGAGCACCCCTTTTTTTTTTTTTTTTGCTTTTTATGGCCACACTCCGGGTCACATCAGAGCTGTAGCCTCCGGCCTTCACCACAGCCACAGGAACTCAGGATCTGAGCTGCGTCTGCGACCTACACCACAGCTCACGGCAACGCTGGATCCTTAACCCACTGAGCGAGGCCAGGGATCGAACCCGCAAACTCATGGATTCTAGTCAGATTCGTTAACCACTGAGCCATGCTGGAACTCTGAGAGAGAGCATCCTTTAAGCACACTTTCTTAGCGGCAGAGAGAGAGGAAGCCCTGCTCTTTTTCCATCCTTCCTTCCCGAATTTATCAATAGGTTGGCTTGGTTCGCTCCAAAAGACACAGACTCGGGTGTCGGTAATTTCTTTGTGAAGCCGTCTCGAGAAGCCCACGGGAGAGCGTGGTGACCGTGGCTGCGGGAAGGAGGGGTGTTTACGCTGGGGTCTAAGCTCTGCAGGCAGCTGGGGCTCCATCGTGATGGAAACCCTTTAAGAACCCCGAGAAGGGGGCCCACCTCAGAACAGGGCTGCCAGGGAGTGCAGTGGTGGCGTGACTCACCGGGGGGTGGGGTCCTACCCGGGGGCTCCCACCCGCATTGATCGGGGGTGGCTCCCAAGGTCATGAGAACCCCCTGCCGCACGTCTGTCCTCCAGAAAACCCGCAGGCCGAGGGGGAGGGTCGAGTGGGTGACGGAGGTGGAAAGTTCTCCACCTTCTGGAAGCTGTCTGCCCCCATCCCAGGTGAGCTCAGAGGTGGCCCTCATCCCAGGTGAGCTCGGATGGGGGGTGGGACTCGTCTGACAGACACACACAACATGTGCATTGAGAGCGAAACAAATGAGCGGAGGAGGAAACGCCTTTATATGAAAGAGGAATTGAAGACCGAAGGGGTTTTGATAAACCAGAGGTCACTCTAAGGTAAGAAGAAGCAAGTCACAGGGAGCATTTTACCAGTTTGTGGGAAATAATTTCACCGGACTGGAGCATCTGGCTGCTTTGTCACTCCAACGTCAACACACAGAAAAAGGGCATCAAAACCACAGTCCCCAAGTGCAGAAGTCCGTTTAGCAGGAACTGTAACAGGTCGTTAGAGAGTGTTTAGTCCAAAGCACAGTTTCTTTAAAGTTTCTGGCGTCAACAGTCTCCAAAACAAACACCAATGGTTTCTCTCTCCGAGGCCTTTGTCCCTGGGCACTTCCTTTGAGAAAGTACTAATTAGCAGGTGACTCAGCCTGGTGACTCCTCAGGATGGCTTTGCATTCCCAGCCATCAGGAGAGCCGCCCAGAAAGGGAAAATGACCATCAGCCATCCTCAGGAGTCTCAAAACCGGCAATGCTGTTCCCCTCGAGATTTCCCTTTGGAGGGAGCTCCCATCGTGGTGCAGCGGAAACGAATCTGACTAGCATCCATGAGGATGCGGGTTCGATCCCTGGCCTCGCTCAGTGGGTTCAGGATCCGGCGTTGCAGTGAGCTGCGGCGTAGGTCACGCCTCGGATCCCACATTGCTGTGACTGTGGTGTAGGCCGGCAGCTGTAGCTCCAATTTGACCCCTAGCCTGGGAACCTCCATATGCTGCAGGCACAGCCCTATAAAGCAAAAAGAAAAAAAAAAGAAGACTTCTCTTTGGAGCACAGAAGGGGAGTGTGTGGCTTCAGGGTGTACCCTGTGCTGTGAGGCTGCGGGTGTCTAGACTGAGGAAGGGCAGAGTAAGGAGGAATAAAGAGAGGTGAGACTTAGAAACGACCCACTCCTCCCACAATTCAGGATGAGTGAGGCTTGTCCTAGCAACAGGTGCAGCAAGCCACGTGTTAGAGGCTCAGGATTCTCCCTATGTTTTAGCCTTTTTAAAGTGCTTGGGGGTGTGTGTGCACTGCGTGAATGTGTGGGTAATGGGGCTGGCACCTGGAAATAGAATCCTGGAGAATGTCTTAAAGTTCAGAGTTATGGGTTTTTTTTGTTTTTTTGGCCGCCCCTGGGGCATGTGGAATTTCCCCAGCCAGGGAGAAAACCAGCACCACAGCAGTGACCCGAGACACAGCAGCAACAATGCTGGGTCCTTAACCCACTGAGCCACAAGGGAACTCCAAGAGTTATTATTCTTCTCTTTTTTTCAAATAAGACGTTGAAAGCAATAACCTCCACCGCGGTATTTAACTCAGGGTTAGCTGAAATAATGCAAATGAAGCTAAGTAAAGTAAACGACTGGAATTATATGTGGAATGACTGGTGTGTCACTGAGACCTTACTCAATACGTGAAAACACTATTTGTAGAAGCAACAGCAACTGGGTCTGCCTCGGCCTGCTCATCTAAAGTACAGTTCGTCGTGGAGCTCCTGTTGTGGCTCAGCGGTAACGAACCCGACTAGTAACATCCACTAGCATGTGGATTCAACCTCTGGCCTCGCTCGGTGTGTTAAGGATCCGGTGTTGTCATGAGCTGTGGTGTAGGTCGCAGATGTGGCCTGGATCCAGCACTGCTGTGGCTATGGTGCAGGCCGGCAGCTGCAGCTCTGATCTGACCCCTAGACTGGGAACCTCCATACGCTGTGGGTGCGGCCCTAAAAAAGACAAAAAATAAAAAATTTAAAAAGTATGTAGTCGATCCGGACCTTGCTGGGAAGAGATTTTCTCAGTTTTCATAATGTGAGTCCCACCTTGTCGTCAGGAGGCTCCCAGAATTAGCCAACAGTCTCCTCTGGGGGCTGTCTCTAGCATCAAGAATGCCAGGTAACACAAAATTAATGATTTCTGGTGTCCACTTCCGGGTCGTCATTAAAGGTCAAGGTGCCAAGTTCAAAGGTAACCACGAGAAAGCACAATTTCTAGGAAAGAGATAAATAAGCAGTGGTTTCAGGGCTCAACCTGACTTTGAAATCAGCTTATTTTTTTCTTTCTTTCTTTCTTTTAAGCTTCTCACTCCCCCGCCCCGCCCCGAGTTCCCACACTAGGGATTGAATCTGAGCTGCTGTCCCACACCACAGCCACAGCAACGTGGCATCCGAGCTGCTCCCGCGACCTATACCCACGCCTGTGGCAATGCCAAATCCTTAACCCGCCGAGCCAGGCCAGGGATCAAACCCGCATCCTCACGGTCGGGTTCATAACCCGCTGAGCCATGACAGAAGCTCTCTTAATTCTGAATTTTAATGTCATGTCCTTTTTGGCTTGCTGAGTTGGAAACCTCTTCCACTGATCCCTATTTTGAATCTCTGAGCACCCTACCCCCGTTGCAGTGGCAGTGGTGAAGCCTGTGATATTTACAAAATATATTTATTGAAACAGACCGAATCATCAAAAAATGCCCAATTATTTCCATGTTCATCAATTTTATAACACCCTGTCTTGTCATTTCTAATCTCTATTATTTCTTCTTCCTTCCTTTGCAAATACACAGGATCTCTATAAAACATTATCTTTACACCCGTACAAAGTGACAGTGTTTGTACCCCCCATTTTTTTGAAATTGTGCATATTCCTCATTTCTGTCTCTGTCTTTTCCTCTCAGCATTAACAGACTTCTGCTCCCTCACTTTCTCCATTTTTCTTTTCCCCAAACTCTTGTTAGACTCCTTTGCCTGACCATTCTGCTCAACCGTGATATCCAAAAAGAACATTCCAAGTCGAACAAGATATATTACTGATTTCCAAGAACTTGTAGTCTACTGAGATTTGTGTGACAAATAGCTACAATATGTTACATCCTACAAGAGAATCTGGGACAAGATTTATGGCTAACTTTGCCTCAAGGGGCCAGGGAAGGCAGTTAAGCCTTGAACTTGATCTGAGGCAGCGTCACAGGGCAGTTCCTACGGTTCCTAGACCTGGAGTCAGGTCAGGATCTCCTTGACCTCTCAGATCTATTAGCTGTGTGAAATTAGATAAGCCTATTCTTTTTTCTTTTCTTTTCTTTCTTTCTTTCTCTTCCTTCCTTCTTTCTTTCTTTCTTTCTTTCTTTCTTTCTTTCTCTTTCTTTCCTTCCTTCCTTCCTTCTTTCTTTCTTTCTTTCTTTCTTTCTTTCTTTCTTTCCTTCCTTCCTTCCTTCCTTCCTTCCTTCCTTCCTTCCTTCCCTCCCTCCCTCCTTCTTTCTTTCTTTCAAGGCCTTACCCGCGGTATATGGACATTCCCAGGTTAGGGGTCTAATTGGAACTGTAGCTCCAGCCTATACCACAGCCGCAGCAACTCAGGATCCGAGCCGCATCTGTGACCTACACCACAGCTCACGGCAACGCCGGATCCTTAACCTGTCGAGTAAGGCCAGGGACTGACCCCACATCCTCATGGGCATGAGTCAGATTCGTTACCGCTGAGCCACGATGGGAACTCCCTAAGTAAATTTATTCTTTATCTTGAAGTTTCTGTTTTCTCACCGATTGACTCTCCTAATGATACTTGTGTGGGAAGGTTGAGGGAATTAAGCGATAGGATCAGAGCACCTTGCCGGGAACGTAGCAGACACTGAATAAATAGCAGTAGTCAGCTGATACTAGGATCTGTGTTGTTTACACTCCAGGATACTGGCCGTTGGCGCACAGGCAGTGCCTGGCTAGAGAGCTGTATTTTTATTTAGTGATCAGCACAACCACCCTGAAAGGTTACACATGGAGGGACATAAACTTCAGCTCTACATTTCATAGGTCAGCTCAGGGCACAGCATCACCTTTAACTATAAGAGTGCGAATCATGTATCGAATTCATTTTTACTATACGCCTGGAAGGAGGAGGAACTGAATATTTCTGAGCCACCATGGGAACTCTTCATTAGTACTGTTTTTTAAAAAGACCACATATATGGGATATCATATGATATTTGCCTTTCATATCATATTCTTATGTCTCCTTGAATATTGTTTTCAGACCATTTCTTTTTCAAATATTTCTTTATGTACATATTTTATTTTATTCACTCTGCCTTTGATTTCAAATTATATATCTGGTTTCATTTATTATCACTTCCTTTCTTCAAAAGGTTTATTTGGATTGGTTTCACATATGCGTTACCTGCCATTGTTGTTTCACCGATAACCACTGATGGAATTTACCTGGTCCTTCCGCAGACATCCCCCGCCACCAGTGAGCAGTGACAGTGGCTGAGGTATGTGTCAAGGGGACTTCTTTTCCAGGATGCAGAGTCATCATTGATTCCTTGAGGGAAGTGTCGTTTCTTTTTTATTTCTTATTTTATTTTATGGCTGCACCTGCTGCACAGGGAAGTTCCCAGGCCAGAGACTGAATCTGAGCCGTAGCTGAGGCAAACGCCAGATCCTTTAACCCCTTGCACCAGGCTGGGGATCAAAGCCACATCTCTGCAGTGACCTGAGCCGCTGCAGTCTAATTCTTGACCCACTGCCCCACGGTGGGAGCTTCAGAAGCGGCGTTTCTAAGTGATCTTGGGAAGACAGATCATCTGAAAAATGGGAGCAAAGGAAATTTCTTCATCCCTTAGAAAGGCAATATCACTAATCATTTGGAATATCACTATAATATTATTTTAATAATAGTAAATAGTAATTTAGCAAATTGCTTTATCCTGAAATTCCTAAGAAGCAGTCAAATGTTGTTTCTTTCTTTCTTTCTTTCTTTCTCTCTCTCTTTTTTTTTTTTTGTCTTTTGTCTTTTCAGGGCCATAACTGAGGCATCTCTATTGCAGCTACATTGTTATTTGGTGAGAGATCCACGTAGGTTAATCTCCTTTTTACCAGAGTCATTCCTGTCCAATCAAAAGGATTTTACTAGTTGCTACACACATAAGTGAACCTTCACTCTGGCACTGCATAATCCATTCACAGGTTTTTACAGCTCCATGGGATGGGTGTATTCTAAGTATTTTCCTGTATATTCACATCCATATGTGTGTACCATAGAATTTATCTGTATTTTTATAGAGAGAATAGTATACATTTTACTCTGAAATTTCTTCACTAAGATTCCGTGTCCACCTTAAGAAGGACAACCATCCCCTATACTGATAAGTACATTGTCTTGTATTTGTTCTTGTACGTGTATACTTTTTTTACATGTAGTCTACAATTGCTATAACATGTATTTCTATAAATGTCAAAAACTGCGACTTTCATATTTTCTCAAACGTGTAGCTCGTTTTTCCAATACAGTTTCATGTGTTAGACTTTCTCTTCGATACGAAGATATTTGTCATGTAAGAAATCTCTTATAAACACAATTTCTGCTTTTGGACTCTCTGATCTATTCAGTTGGCCTGTGTTTATTTGTTCTATTATAACACCACTTTGATATTTAAAAGTTTATAACATGTCTTGGTATTTGCAGGACAAGAATTCCCTCTTTTTTTCCAAAGCTGTCTTGGTTATTTTTACACATTTCTCTTTCACTTGAGTTTCAGAAATAGCTTACCAAGGTCCGTGAAAATCCCCCCTTTATTCATGATTTTTGATTCTCTCTTTTTAACACAATGGCCAAGGATTTGCTCACGTTATTAACCTTGAAAATATGCATTTTTGGAATATATTTTTATACCAAAAAAGTAAAACAGTTCTCAAAGAATAACGGGGTGCCTCAGAAGGATACGGGGGCCTGCTCAAACGGGCCCCTCTGGTCAACCTTGAGATAAGTCGGGCATCAAAAGAAAGCTTACTTGGATTTTGACACATAAAATGAGAATTTGCAAATCCATACTGAAAATGAATATGCATATGCATATTCATGAGCATATTCGTAGTAAATACATAAACAAATAAGGAGGAAATTTCTCTTTGACAATAGAAAGCAAGTAACGATAGAGATGGCTGCTGTGTTCAGAAAACCACCGACAACCATCATAGTGACAGTTGTTTAGTCAAGAATCAGCAGTAGATACTAAAATCAGTGGGTGAAATCTGATGGGGAAACTTTGACCAAGTGAACAAAGTTATCATCCACTTTGGGGAGACTGGAGTTCCCATCGTGGCTCAGTGGTTAACGCATCTGACTAGGAACCATGAGGTTGCGGGATCGATCCCTGGCCTTGCTCAGTGAGTTAAGGATCCGGCGTTGCCGTGAGCTGTGGTGTAGGTCGCAGATGCGGCTCGGATCCTGTTTTGCTGTGGCTCTGGCATAGGCCAGTGGCTACAGCTCCTGTTAGACCCCTAGCCTGGGAACCTCCACATGCCGCAGGTGCGGCCCTAAAATGACAAAAGGCAAAAAAAAAAAAAAAAAAAAACATTTGGGACACAAACAGACACCATTTGCCTCCTGATGGGAGTTCTGTCAATTCAACCAGAAAGGAACTTCCGAGAATTCCCCACTGAAGGTCATTCTGCAAGACAAATGGCCTCTGCCCTTCAAAAAATATTAGAGTCACGAAAGACAGAAGTGGAAGAGCTATTTTGAATTAACGGAGAATAAAGGCACCAGTAAACCAAATGCAACATTAACCCTGGATTGGATCCTGGACTGAAGAATATCCTCCTGCTATGACGTATTGAAGAGGACAAATAGCAAAAGTTGAATAAGGCCTACGGATTACACAACAGAGCTGTACGTATTGCGAATGTCCTGATTTGGAAAATTGCACACACTCTGGATTTACCCTTGTTTTGAGGAAACACACACTGAGGAGAAAGGGACGTTGTCTCTGAAACTTACTCTCAAATGCTCGAGCAAAAAATTTACGTACTTGGAGTTCCCATCATGGCTCAGAGGGTTAAGAACCTGACTAGTATCCATAAGGATGCAGGTTCAATCCCTGGCAGTGGGTTAAGGATCTGGCATTACTACAACCTGGAGCATAGGTAACAGACGGGGCTTGGATCTGGTGTTGCTGGGGCTGCGGCCTAGACCGGCAGCTGCAGCTCCGATTCGAGCCCCTAGCCTGGGAACTTCCATATGCCGCAGGTGCAGCCCTAAAAAAAGAAAAAAAAATTATATACACACACATTAAGACAGAGAGGAAGAGAGAGAGAGAAAAATGATACAGCATAGAGTAAGCATGAAATTATTCCAAAACAAACAGACAAGACAAATTCTTTCAAATAAGCATGGTTGGTAAAGTATCGTGTAACATCTGGGCAGAGCAAGCCAAGGGGGCAGCCTGTTAAAGTTCTGTCACAGACAAAGGACGGGAATGGCATGCTGTCCCTGGGCGCTGCATGACAGAGTTACAGGAACGACCACCAGCCTGAGATAATGCTATTTGTACAGTGGGTTGGCAAAAACAAGAACACGGTTCCAACAAATGCAAAGTTTTGGTATTTGCCAGCTGAAAGCCAACAGATGCTATGGAAATAGCTCTTAATCTGAGTTCATTTTGCAGCAAAAGAGATCTCTCAAAGGGCACCCACACAGGCAGGCTTACTTTAGAAAACCGAACCAGGAGTTCCCACTGTGGCGCAACGGGATCGGTGGTGTCTCGGGAGTTCTGGGATGCAAGTTCGATCCCCGGCCCTGGCACAGTGGCTTGGGGATCCGGTATTGCTGCAGATGTGGCTTAGGTCGTGACTGTGGCTCGGATTTGAGCCCTGGCCCAGGAACTCCATATACCGTGGGGCAGCCAAAAAAGGAAAAGGTAATAATAATTAAAAGAAATGAACCAGTCCAAATCCAGGGGTCATTCACACAGCCCCCAGCTGGAACTCGACAGCTGGCTTTCTCAGACCTCTAGCCACGGAACAAGAGGAATCATCAGGCAGGTGCAATCTCTTCTCCCACGAAACTGCAGGACGCTGACAAAGCGTGAGGTTCGCCTCAACATGGCCTTTGGGCTCCCGGTGGTGACATTCACGAACTGTCCTCTGAAAGAATAGGGCACTGGTGTGTGGGTGAAACCTTTATGAAGAGGCCGACATGAGGAAGACTCTTCCTGCCTCCAGTGACCAAGAGTTTTATATAAACAGGAAATGGAAGAGTCGTTTGAGCTTCCACATTATGGGAAACATAGACTTTAATTGAAGAAAGATGTTCCAGGGTAATTTTTCCTTTAGGCTCTGGGAACGGAAACTTCTTTTCGGTTCGCCTCCTATGACTTTTTAATTGTCTGTAAGGAGCTGTCAGCGTAGGGTTCTGTGTTTGTGAAATCGTGCGTTTTTCTTTTGAAGTCCTCTCACTTTCTTTGCCACGACTACTTCAAAACAGCAGAGTCTCTGTCTCCTAAGAAAAACGAGGGCTGTGCGGGAAAGGGCGCGCTGAGCCAATGAAATTGTGCCAATCTGGCTCTTTATTCCTCCTGCTTCTTCCATTTGCAGCTGATGCCTAGCTCAGGACACTCATTCACTTCTTCATTATTCATTAATCCATATGCTCACAAAGCCTGTGCTTACAGAGCTTCTATTTGAGTGAACTCTTAGTATACGACACACATAGGAATCGTGTCCTTGTCCTTTGCTGCTCGTGTATCTAAGTAAGTTACGCAGACTTAAAAGGAGTCAGAATCCAGGTGAGCATCTTTCCTAAACCAGGCTGGAAATTTATGGAAGGGCTAGGAAAAAAAAAAAAAAGACAGCAGGGTGGCAGGGAAAGGCGTGGAAAAGGGACCATGTCCCTGGACCCTGAACATAGGGGAGAGTCAGAAAGTCCAAATGAAAAGGTAATTGTGGGAGTTCCCATTGTGGTGCAGTGGTTAACGAATCCAACTAGGAACCATGAGGTTGTGGGTTTGATCCCTGGCCTCGCTCAGTGGGTTAAGGATCCGGTGTTGCCGTGAGCTGTGGTGTAGGTTGCAGACGTGGCTCGGATCCCACGTTGCTGTGGCTGTGGCGAAGGCCGGCGGCTACAGCTCCGATTAGACCCCTAGCCTGGGAACCTCCATATGCCGCCGGTGCGGCCCTAAAATGACAAAAGGCAAAAAAAAAAGAAAAAAGAAAAGAAAAGGTAATTGTGGGGAAGAGGTCAGCTGAGTACAGTGTTTTAGGGGACATTGAAGAGGTCGTTCCCGGGAGAGGGTGGGGTGAAAAAGGTAGGTGACGGCTTCATGGTCGCATCAAAAGAGATGAACGCAAGGTCCTTCCATCTCTTCTCCTTTTTACCTTTCCCTCCTTCCTTCTGGTCTCTTCCTTCCAATAGACGGTTGGGTGGAATAAGGCAAGAGTATGCAGGACTGTATATCATCATACTAAGGATGTGGGAATTTAGCCTAAAGACTTTAGGGGTGGTGCCGCCCTAAATTCCTAGCATACCCGCCCCTGTCTTTATCACTTCCTGGATGACTTTATAACTGAAGAATCCTGCATTTCTTTTAAAGCGCTTTCTGAGGTCAGAGGGGGTTCATTTTAAGCAAAAATTAAATAAATCCTTGAAAATATTTTAAAAAAACTTTTAAAAAGCAAGCGATAGTTCTACTTCGGGTGATTTTATTCAGAACTGAGGAAAATGCAAGAAATGCGTCTCCTTCGTCTCCTGTCTCTTAAACAGATAGAAATGCAGACAGCTCTGGGGTCTCCAGCAGACAATAAACTGGGAAGGAAAATCAGAAACAGGATTATGTGTGTGGCTATCTGAACATTCATTTCTCAACTCATTTTTTTTCTTTTTTTGTCTTTTTGCATTTTTTTTTTTTTTTTTATGTAGAGCCGCACCCGCAGCATATGGAGGTCCCCAGGCTAGGGGTCTAACAGGAGCTGTAGCCGTCGGCCTCCGCCACAGCCACAGCAACGCGGGATCCGAGCCGCATCTGCAACCTACACCACAGCTCACGGCAACGCCGGATCCTTAACCAACTGAGCAAGGCCAGGGATCGAACCCGCAACCTCATGGTTCTTAGTCAGATTAGTTAACCACTGAGCCACGAAGGGAACTCCTCTCAACTCATTTCTTCTGTCTTCCTGGTAAAATCCAGAAGAGCCCAGTCTGGTTTCCTGATTGAGACCCTAGGGTATTTTCTGTCAAAGGAGAACTCAGTCAGAGTTCCTGTCGTGGTTTAGTGGCAACCATACATCTGGTAGATATTTTTTCCCATTCTGTAGGTTGTCGTTTCACCTTGAACCCAGCTAGGATCCATGAGGATGTGGATTCAATCCCTGGCCTCGCTCAGTGGCTCGGGGATCCGGCATTGCCGTGAGCTGTGCTATAGGTCGCAGACTCAGCTCAGATCTGGCATTGCTGTGGCCGTGGTGCAGGCCGGCAGCTGCAGCTCCGATTTGACCCCTAGCCTGGGAACCTCCGTAGGTACAGCCCTAAAAAGCAAAAAAAGAAAAAGAGAGAACTCAGTCAATTTGCCAAAAGCCATGTTGCCAGTAGATCAATTAAAAAAAAAAAAAAAAGGGGGGGAAGTCTGCTGGCCAAATTCTTGAGGAGGGTTCAAAGTTTTGATATTGTTTCAGCCCTTATCCAGCGCTTGCATCATCTTCTCTCGTTCCTGTTCTTGCTATTTTGTATGCAGATGGGTAGCCTTTTAGTCTCTTTATTACTGGGCTTTGAGTCCTGCCGCTGGCTTTCTTTCTGTACCACCTTAGCTCCCACTGTGTCAGCGATTAAAGGAAATCCCTGCTACCTGCATGGAAATGAACAAACTGGGGAGTTCCCACTATGGCTCAGCAGATCAAGAACCTGACATAGTCTCCCAGAGGATGCAGGCTCCATCCCCGGCCTCCCTCAGGATCCGGCGTTGCCGTGAGCTGTGGTGTAGGTCACAGATGTGGCTCGAATCTGGCATTGCGGTGGCTGTGGTGCAGGCTGGCAACTGCAGCTCCGATTCAACCACTAAGGTTTTAAGGTGTGGCCATAAAAAGAAAAGAAATGAAGAAGCTGGAGTGGAAGCAAATTCAGAGGCGGAGTTGCTAGAAAGGCGAGGGCGTAGGGGCAAGTGTTCAAACTGAAAGGAAGACCTTGAAAAACACTTTAACGATGAAATCATTTATTACATTTTGTGAATTTGATGGTTGAATACACTGGTCCTTCTGCTGGATTTGTTTTTAGGACCCGGCTTTTAAAGCAAATGGACCTGGAGCCAGTGGAAAGCTGCAAATCTCCACCACGAAAATCTCTTTGCCTCACTGATGGCTTTTGTCCCCCCTCCATCACGTAGTAGGTCTCGATTTATTTTTCCTGGCCTCTGCTATAGACGTAAGGCCCGAGGTGACACAAAGATGGTCTTCAAGTTTACTTCCAGAAGACTTGAAAAGACTTCTCCTGCCAATGTCACATTTTTAAGAGTTTCTTATAAATATTACAATTAAAAAATGATGTAAGGGTGTTACA
This sequence comes from Catagonus wagneri, assembly GCA_004024745.2. NCBI lineage: Eukaryota > Metazoa > Chordata > Mammalia > Artiodactyla > Tayassuidae > Catagonus > Catagonus wagneri. Next base: position 4,731,583 of record PVHT021183523.1, on the reverse strand, counting down.
AATATTACAATTAAAAAATGATGTAAGGAGTCCCAGCTATGGCGCAGTGGGTTCAGATCTGACATTGCGTCTGTGGTGCTGAGGGTTTGATCCCCGGCCTGGCCCGGTGGTTTAAGGATCCAGTGTTGCCACAGCTGTAGCATAGGTTGCAACTGCAGCTCAGATTTGATCCCTGGCCCAGGAACTCCCATTTTCCATGGGTATGGCTGAAGGAAAAAAAAAAGGAAAAATCATTTAAGTTCTTGCAAATGCATGAGTGCAATTCAGATATGTTTCTGCTTTAACTTTTTTAAAATTGCTTTATTATTATTATTATTATTATTATTATTATTATTATTATTGTTATTATTACTACTACTACTATTTTGGCCGTGCCCATGGCATTTGGCAGTTCCCGGGCCAGAGTTGGAACCCAAACCACAGCTGTAACTAGAGCCTCAACAGTGACAAGCTGGATCCTTAACCCACTGAGCCCTGAGGGAACTCCCAAACCTGCTTTTTGAATGGTTTCACAAAATTTGAGGCAACAGTGACAATCTAGTGCCCAGGGACTTCTTGGAAGTGACTCTGAAGCTGGGCTAAGTGGAAGCAATGGGGTCAAAGTGAGGTGTAGTTATTCTGCTCGGGGACCAGCCCAACGAGATGATGTCATCCTCTTTCAGTAGCCGTATCTCCCCTTTGTTTCTGAGAACCCCGGGTCTCAGCCCCCATGCCATCCCTTTTCTGTGGAACAGGCCACTGTTGTTTTCCAGATTCCACTACAGTGAAACCCACAGTCCATAAATTAAACTTAATGAAGGAGAGAGTAGGCAGATGACTAAGCTGCTTTTTCTAAACACTTGAAACAGCCTCACTCTGGCCGCTTCCAGACCATTAATCACCCAGCTCGCCAGGATCTTAATGCTGCTCTTTAGGAGTGGACACGTGTAGCTTTTTAACGTGTAAACCTAGTCGTTGAGATAGTCAAAGGGCTACTGTGCCGCAGCCGCAGCAACGTGTTATCCGAGCCGCCTCTGCCACCTACACCGCAGCTCAGAGCAACCCCAGATTCTTAGCCCACTGAGCGAGGCCATGGATGGAACCCGTGTCCTCATGGATATTAGACGGACTCGTTTCTGCTGAGCCACAATGGGGAACGTCCAATGGGAACTTTTTTAAAATAAACTTTTTCTTTTAGAACAGTTTCAGAGTTATAAAATTGGAGTTCCCGTCATGGCTCAGTGGTTAACGAATCCAACTGGAAACCATGAGGTTGCAGGTTCGATCCCTGGCCTTGCTCAGTGGGTTAAGGATCCGGCATTGCCGTGAGCTGTGGTGCAGGTCGCAGACGCGGCTCGGATCCCGCGTTGCTGTGGCTGTGGCGAAGGCCGGCGGCTACAGCTCCTGTTAGACCCCTAGCCTGGGAACCTCCATATGCCACGGGTACGGCGCTAGGAAGAGGCAAAAAGACAAAAAAACAAAACAAAACAGAAACAAACAAAATTACTGTGTAGACAGTAAGATAGATCTCATACACTCCAACCCAGCTCCCATTATGATTATGTTTGCAGTTTTTTATTAGTACTGTGTCTCTGTCACAATTCTTGAACTGATATTATTACGTTATTATTAAGTATTAAGTATTATTATTAAATTAACTCTTGATTCCGATGTTCTCAGCTTTTCCCTAATGTCCTTTTACTGTTCTAGGATCCCATCCAAGATATTCATTATACTGAATAGCCGCATCCCCAGCAGGCTGGGACAAAGTATTTTTGAAAGAAGATCGTTGAGCTAAGTGCCTTTTCCATCACGTCATGTTGAGCATGCCCCCATCACACGATTGCTGATGTTAAATTAAACTTGATCAGTTGTTGTGATCAACTGGTTTGTCAGTTCTTCAGTGTCAAGTTACTCACTTTCAGATTTCCTCGGTGGCCCAAGGGTTAAGGGTCCAGTGTTGTCCCCATCGTGACTCAGGTCGCTGCTGTGGTGTGGGTTTGATCTCTGACCCGGGAATTTCTGAATGCCATGCGAGTGGCCGAAAAATTACTCTTTTTCTCTTCCCATTTTATTGAGAAATAATTGACCCACGTCCCCTCACACAGTTGCGGCATGTAGCATGCTGGTTTGATTTCCATGTACCGTGAAATGATTGCCTCCTTAGGTTTCATTAATATCCATTGCCTCATAAACACAAGAAAAAGGAAAGAGAGGGAAAAAAAAGCTTTTTCTCCTTGTGATGAGAACTTTTAAGTTCTATTCTCTTAACAACTTTTCTACAGATCATACATCATAACACACCTTGTAGTGTTAACTGCACGTGGTGCATTATACTCCTAATGTTTATCTTACAGCTGAAAATTTGTACCTGATTTCTTTTTCTATGAGTTTGGTGTGTGTGCATGTGTTTTAAGATTCACATATATGCGACTAGAGATTCTGATACTAAGTGAAGTCAGACAGAGAAAGACCAGTACCATACGATATCACTCGTACGTGGAACCCAAAACAATGATACACGTGAACTTATTTCCAAAACAGAAATAGACTCACAGACGTAGAAAACAGACTGGTTGTTGCCAAGTGGGAGGGGTTTTGGGGAAGGAATGAACTGGGAGTTTAGGGGTAACAGATATAAGCTATCATATATAGAATGGATGAAAACCAAGGTCCTACTGTCTGGCACAGGGAACTATATTCAATATCCTATGATAAACCAGAAGAAAAACAATATTTTTAAAAAGAATATAGATAGATAGATGATAAACTGAATCGCTTTGCTGTATAGCAGAAATTCAGCCAACATTGCAAATCAACTATACTTCAATTAATAAATAGAGATTCCAAAAATTAAAAAATTTAAAAAGACTCACATATAAGTGTGCATACCATATTTGCCTTTTTCTGTCTGCCTCATTTCACTTCGCGTAACGCCCTCAAGGTCCATGCACGTTGCCACAAAGGGTAGGATTTTCTCCTATCTTTTATGGCTCAATAACATTACATTGAATATTCTTTATTCAGCCATCCTTGGGTGGGCACTTAGGTTATTTCATGTCCTAGCGATTGTGAATTACGCTGCTGCGAACATACGGGTGCAGATATCTTTGCGATAGTGTTTTTCTTTCCTCTAGGAATAGCCCCTGAAGTGGTGTTGCTGGATCATCTGGGTAGTTCTAGTTTTAATTTCTTTGAGGACCATCCGTGCTGTTCTATACAGTGGCTGCACCAGTTTGCAGTTCCACGAGCGGTGCACAAAGATTGCCTTTTCTCCACATCCACGTCACGGTTTGCTTTTTACTGCCTTTTTGACGATGGCTGTTCTAACAGCCATTTCTCTACTAACAAATGATGCTGAGCAGCCTTCTGTGTCGTTTGCATATCTTCTTTGGGAAAATATCTCCTCAGGTCCTTCCCTCGTCTTTTAATTAGATTATTCATTTTATTTCTTTTCTTTTTTTGCTGTTGAGTTATACGAGGTCTTTACATATTTTGGATATTAGCCCCCTATCAGATGTACGGTTTTGCAAATATTTTTCTCCCACTCTGTAGGTTGTCTTTGCACATGGTTAGTGGTTTCTTTTGCTGTGTAGATGCTCTTTTGATTCAGTAGAGTACCGCCGATTTCTTTTTTCTTTTGCTGCCTGTGCTTTCGGCTTCATTTCCAAGGAAAATCGTCACTAAGACCCACGTAGAAGAGGTTTTTCCGTTTAGAAAAAAAGTTAGACTCTAACTTTGAGGACAACTGCTTCTCCAGGATGTGGCCCTCTTCTGACTTTGGATGGGTAGTCAGAAATTTTGGTCTTCATACCTCTTTAGTTTCCAGGCATCTCCTAGGAAGATGCCTGGTTTTGGAGATGGCATGAGAACGCAGCTGGGCCAACATATCTTGGAGAGTGGATCTCAATGCCCAGGGTTTATTGGATGGCACATTCCACGGCTGAGGCCCAACGATTGCTTTATGATTGTGTCGTCCTTCTTGGTCTCCAGGGTCGCACAGCGACTTACAAACATTTATTTATAACTCGTGGCTCCCTCGAGGAGCTCAGAATGTGAAGCTCAACACGTAACTCATACATTTTTTTTCAAAGAAATTGCCTCGACTTAGCAGAGGCTGTTCAAACACAAAGAAAAAGCACTTCTCTTTGATGAATGAAGGTTTGAATGTTGCTGGCTCGTTATCAGTCCCATCTTTATCCTCCCCGTTCGGGGATGCTAGTCTACTTCGGGTTGTTTCAGAAAGTTTTGGGATGCCTTCCATAACACAAAAATATGTCTGAATGCCATTTCTTATCCTAATATCTGAACCTCCATCTGGAATCGTTATTAGAATGCACACATCCTTTCCTATGGATTTTAGTGCCCTAAAAGTAGTCTAGCTGTCTGATTGAAGAGCACTGTATTTCGAATTAAAGTGTCCTGCGGATGGACGAGAAGGGACCTATGATCTCTGACATAATCCGGTGGAATCTTACCTGTTGCTTCTTGTTAAGAGATGATAAGTGTAGCTGTATGTTTGAGAGCACACACGCGCAGGAATTGTCCTTATTAAAAAGCAAGTGAGCCTGAAACGATACTGTGCAAAACTCATTTCTCCAATATAAGTCATTCACTAAAATATACCTTAAGCATCAAGCTATACAGAATTACAGGTTACAAGCAAACATCACTCCAGGGAAGTTCTTACTGCATTCTCATGAAGGTAACAGCGACGCAGCTGAAAAATTCAGATTGGGGCTGAAGGCGTATATATATATATATATGCATTATTTTTTGGATCCTTTTCCATTATAGGGTATTATAAGACTTTGAATATAGTTCCCTATGCTATGCAGTAAGTCCCTACTATTTATCTGTTTATACAGAGTACTGTGCATCTGTTACTTTATCCCTCCCCATTCCTTTCCCCTTCGGTACCCATACGTTTGTTTTCTATGTCTGTAAGTTTTTGTTTTGTAAATAAGTTCATTTGTACCTCTGTCTTAGATTCTACATATAAGTGATATAATATCGTATTTGTCTTTCTCTGATTTGCTTCGCTTAGTGTGATTATCTTTAGGTCCATCCATGTTGGTGCAAAAGGCATTATTTCATTCTTTTTTATGGCTGAGTAATATTCCACCCCGTGTGTGTGTGTGTGTGTGTGTGTGTGTGTGTGTATGTGTGTACATATATATATACATAAATCTTATCCCCTTTGAGATGTACTGAGGTATCATAGATGAAGGCATAACTCTGGGCCTGGACTTCCTGGGTTCAAATATTGGTCCTGACACCTAGCCAGCTGGCTTACTAAAGTGGATCCTAAGATTTCTGGTCCCCCGGTTTCTGACTATCATGGTCCCTCTCTCATAGGACTATTATGAGACTTCAATGAACAAATAAAACCTGGTGTGTACACCAATGCCATGATTCTTCTAAAGAGAACAAGGAACGAATTCTTTTCTCTTTTCCCACCTGCCCTCCCTCTCAAGTTGTGCTCTAGTCGCCACAGGTCTCGTTTCCAATTTCCTTTTTTTCAACATGCACCCTTCCACCAACCCCTCAAATAATCTCATGCTAAGAAGGAGGCTTGGCACACCCCAACACCCAGATTTAGGGGTGATTTAAGAAGTTTGGAAAAGACGGTGGAGAAATTTTCAGAGAATTGGTAGGAGGTTTGTAGTTTTGCATGTGGATGAGTAAAACTCCAAACATAAAGCCCCAGGAAGAATGAGGGCCAAAGGCTTGCCTGGGATAGAGAAGCACAATTACAAGAATGCAGCCTTCCTCCTTCCAGGAAACATCAGGCCTCTTTCAGATCGACAGGAAAGATTCCAAGAGGCCAGAATGAAACAAACGAAAACAGTCTTCTCTGTTAGACAAAATTCCATATTTCTGACCTCACTTGAGGGCCACAGGCTGTAGTGACAGCTTCTCTCTCTCTATTTCCCTCTCTCTCCCACTCCTTCTCCTCCGCCCCCCCCCCCTCTCCCAGTTGCTACAGGGCTTTACATAAAGCTAATCTCTACCAGAAGTAGAAAAAGATTCAGTGAAAATCACTCTTCGGTCTTACCCTCCATGAGGTCTCATTTTTTTCAGAGCTTTGGTCTCTATTTTCTAATCTATAAAGTGAGAGCCGTGGATTCAGTGATTTCTAAAATAGCATCCATGTCTTGGAATAGATGTTACAAAGTACTTGACACTGTCAGGAGTTAGGAAGACTATTAAGTCTTGCCCGGAATTCCGGTTGTGGCTCCGCGGGTTAAGGGCCTGCTGTAGTCTCCGCGAGGATGCGGGTTTGAGCCCTGACCTCACTCCGTGGGTTAAAGAGCCAACATTGCCGCAAGTTCTGGCACAGGCTGCAGATGCGGCTTGGATCCGGCATCTCCGTGGCTCTGGTGGAGGCCGGCAGCTACAGCTCAGTTTGACTCCAAGACTGGGAACTTCCCTACGCCACAGGTGCCGCTGTGAAAAGAGAAAAAGAAAAAAAGAAAGAAAACTGGACATCTCAAGTTAATGGATTTAGTGCTTTTTCTGTGCACAGGAAGATGTAGCGGTCAGGGCTCATTGAAATCACTCCTTTGATATGCATCTCAGCTACCTTGGACGGCAACTGTGCTGTTTTTTCCCAACCTGAGCCTCTTCAGGATGCACCACCGGGGAAGGCTGCAGTGGCCGAGGGCTTGGCACTGGGCAGCTTGGTTTGCACCCATCCTGAGTTCGCTCAGGTTCACTGCTGGGGGCGCCAGTAGCTGCTGATGGCTTGATGGCCCCAGCATCCTCTGCGGACGTGGCCAGCAACATTTTTCACTCACACGTCCATCCTCCTTTGTCTGGAGAGGGAAAAGTTTTGAAGTTTTATGTTAATGATTTCTACGGATAACTTTCAAAATAAAATAATGTCTAACTCCATAACATCTATTTTCCTTTTTTAAGAATGGTGACATTCTTTCACCAGCACTTCCAGGAAAATCCAACCTATATAGGTAAGGTTTTATCTTAGAGGTTTAAATACTCGAGTATGTACAGTGGAATCACCCGTAAGGCGAGACTCCCCCAACTAAAAAGCATGAGCCCTACGCTATGGAAAAACCGCTGCAAATATTTCTAAGAGACTCTCACGCTATTTCAGAGTGTGGCATAATTTTAAAGAAACAAGAGCTGCAGGCAAATGCATACTCCTTCTCTTCTCAAAGGCCCTTCCTTTCTCTGAACTCTCCCTCACACCCTGAGGACTTTGCAAGACAGAGAAGACGAGGCCATCACTGTCACTGACAAATATCAGATCGTTTTTACCTCTTCAAAGCACTGGCTCTTACGTTATTTCATCTTTATTTTAGCATCTTCTTCCAAGATTGGCTCAGAGGCCAAGAACAGCTACAAAGATTTAGCCATTGTATTTTGTCCCTTATTTGAGAATGCTATTTATTTTATTGAAAAGTCAAAACTTGGAGTTCCCTGGTGGCTCAGCAGCTTGAGGATCCAGCATTGTTAACTGCAGCAGTCTGGGTAGCTGCCATGGTGCGAGTTCGATCCCTAGCCTGGGAATTTCCTCATGCCATTTGGGTGCGTCTGAAAAAAAATTGTCAAAACTTATTTGACAAAGTTTTTACTTTGGGAAAAATTAAATTCCAGAGTACAGATCCCACTGCCATAATGAGGCCTTTCCTGCTTGGCTGCTTGGGGGATGATACTAGTTTCCATTAACTTATTTGTATGAATAAGGCTAAGAGCATCGTCATCGAGATTCTATGAGGACTTCACTATCAAAACAGGGTGACCCACCTCCACTCCATGGTTCTTTTCTTTCCTTTTTTTTTTTTTGCTTTTTTGCTCTTTAGGGCCACATGACATATGGAGGTTCCCAGGCTAGGGGTTGAATGGGAGCTACAGCTGCCAGCCTATACCACAGTCACAGCAACTCAAGATCTCAGGCACATCTGTGACCTACACCACAGCTCACTGCAATGCCAGATCCCAACCCCCTGAGCCAGGTCAAGGATCGAACCTGCAACCTCACGGTTACTAGTCATTTCTGCCACACCACATGGGGAATTCCACTTCCATGGTTCTGATGGACACCTTCATTTGCAGGTGTCAAGATGTTCGGCATACCCTAACTTCATGATTTATGACTGGGTATATAATGGAATATTGGCATGTGCTAATTCTTCCTATTTCTATTTCCTCTTTTCCGTCCAATGACCTCCAAACCAGACCATTTTATAAGCTGAAACTTTGTGTGTACGTGCGCGCGCGTGTGCATATGTGTGTAAGGCTGGAGGAACTCATCTTATTTGAGACTCATGAAACCTGAGCTGAAAACTTATAAAGAGATAATAGAAAAGTTACGATGGAACGAGGCACTCTGAAATGCTTCCCTGACTCCAAATAGCTCCCTCTGCCTACCTGCCAAGATTCTGCCAATATCAAGGTGTTCAAAAGTTCCTCAGGAAAGCATGAGAACCTTTTGGGGAGGAAGGATTTAACGGGGTGGCGGTGAGGTTAAAGCCCAATTCAATATTTGTTCCACTTTGGAATCACAGATCCTTCTAGCAGAAGGACATATAAAAGGTCAGCCTCCTCAAACTTTGATGAAGAACAATGTCTCGTAATTGCAGGAACTCACTCTCCAGCTTTAACAGAAACGGAACAGAGGCCTGTTTGTATCAAAGCACTTAAACAAGCAATTCCTTCCATGATTACATCATAACGAAGATATTTGTTTTAACAAGTATTGGTCTATACAACTGCCGGCACACTTTTCTGTCTGTACGATCTCGTTTATTTAATACAGTTTTGTTTTGTCTTGTTTTTTTTGTGCTAGGGTCACACCTGCAGCATATGGCTGGGATACACCGTGGCTGTGGCTGTGGTGTAGGCCTCAGCGGCAGCTCTGATTTGACTCCTGGCCCGAGAACTTTCCTATGCCACAGGCGCAGACCTAAAAAAATTAACTAAATAAATAAGAAAATGAGGAGTTCCTGCCATGGCTCAGTGGGACTGAATCTGACTAGTATCCGTGAAGACACAGGTTCAATCCCTGGCCTCGCTCAGTGGGCTAAGGATCTGGCATTGCTGTGAGCTGTGGTGTAGGCCACAGAGGTGGCTTGGATCGCGCATTGCTGTGGCTGTAGCGTAGGCCAGTGGTTACAGCTCCAGTTTGACCCCAGCCTGGGAACTTCCATATGCCCCGAGTGCGGCCCTAAAAAGACAAAAAAAAAAAAAAATTAAACATTGCCCAAGTCTTTTACAATTAGAGAGAGAAAGACATCTGCGTGTGTATGTGTGTGCATGTGCGTGTGAGAGAAAACAGAAAAATGAAAGACAAATATTTTCTGGGTGGTCTAAAAGAAGAAATGGAAACAAATTAGGAAAACAAGGTCAAAGCCAAATTAAAAAAAAAAAAAAAAGTTGAATTCCCAACGAGAGATGCCCTGAGTGCTGAACCAGAACCGCAAAGAAGCGGCAGGCCTATAACTTGAGTCATGTTGAAAACAATAACATTAACGAAAACCACCCTTTTGTTTGTCTTTCCCAGTTTCTGAAAGTTGACCTTTCGGGGACCCAGCTCCATTTCTTCTTTTCATGATGAGAACGGCAGAAAGGGTCACGATTGCATGTCAAGTGTCTCCTTCGTGGCTGAAGCTTTAGGGCGAAACATCTCAGAACTGAAGAGGGACCGCGCGTGATGCATCTGTTCACACGCAGGGGGGGCTTGTCCTTTGTAAGATCCTAGCCTGGAGCCTCTGCAGCTGGCATCGCACGGTACCCACCGCCCCCTCCCGCCCATACATCCTGGAAAATGAGGGCCTGCATTCGGGACACGTGGGCTGTATTTAAACAGCCTGTTACGGCCTCCCGCCTGCGTGTAGGTTTTGAGAAGGTCACCGCACATCTGGTTTGAGTCTGTCCTCACGGTCTGAGCAGGAAGTTAGGAGGCTCTGAAGATGCTGGCTTCCTACCAGTTCGAAGGGCGCCGTGAGGTTGCCTTTTACACTGAGATCCAGTACAAAGGGTATTTTGCACCTCCCGTCTTTCTCCCTCGTATGCATGTGAGCTGCTCCTTGAAACCCTTCAATGCAAGCCGTGAACTTGAAACAACAGTCAGGTTATACAGCATCGGACGCACTGCCAAGACATCGTGGCACTTTAGGACATGCACCCAGACAATTTGCACCCTCGCAAACTATTATACATGGGAATGGATAAACAACAAGGTCCTGGGAACTACACCCAGTATCCTGTGATAAACCACAATGGAAAAGAGTGTGAACAAAGACTACACAGGTGCATAACCAAGTCATTTTGCTGGACGGCAGAAATATCAGTCAACTAGACTTCAATACCATTTTTAAAAAAAAACATGCAGCCTCTCAACTCCAGGCCCGGAAGCCGTCCCCAGCCCGGAGAATCCCAAGCCCTAAAATAAACCCTTCCAGCTGCCCCGCGTGGTCTTTCCATAGTTTTCATCTTCTTTACAACCTTCTAAAGTGTAAAGAAACTTCTAGTTTCTTTGTTTCTTAATCTACAGCCTCCTTCTCCGTCTACAATGACTGTGTTTTGACTTTCACTCTAACCATGCCTTGAACGCTCTGTCCAAGGTGGCCGGTTCACCACTTTCACGTCCCTGACGTCCGTCAGAGCTTCGACATTGGCATCCACCTTTTTAATCCTCTTTTATCTCTGTTTCCACAGATTTGAACCAATCTGTTTCTCCTCCTACCTCTCTTCCTTCACTCTTCTTTCTTGGCACTTTTTTGTTTTTCTTGCATGCTTTCTTTTCTGCTTTTCTTTGTTGATGCCCCCCCCCCCCCCCCCCCCGCCGCCTCCCGCCGCCGCCGCATATGGAGTTCCCGGGATGAACCGCAGGTGGGATAATGGATCCTTAAGCCTCTGTGTTAGGCTGGGGATTGGATCTGCGTCCCAAGGTGCTGCAGAGATGCCACCAATCCCCTGTGCCACAGCTTTTTTTTTCTTTCATTAAAGGTCTTTCTTATCCCCCAGGGCTTCTTTCTCATTCTAATTCCCTTGGAGCAGTAGCCACGACTGATATTTTTACAGCGTTGATGAGCACACCACTCGCACGGCCTGCCAAATACACCTGGTTGGATGTCCTACAGTCACTGCAAACCCCACATGCCCAAATCAAATGGGCCGTCCTCACCTAAGTCCAAATGCAAATCACAGATGTGTCCAAAGATCTCACTCTGTCCACCATCTCAATTATGAAAGCAGAAAGCTTTGCAATCACGCTTTATTCTTCTGTCTCCTTATATGCCCAGACTTCCCCCCAAAGGAAGACAAAGAGGAAAGTCTTCCTCCTTCTTTGAAATTTTGTCTCTTTTTTAAAAAGATTTTTAAAATTATAGCGGGTTTACAAGATTCTGTCAATTTCTGCTCTACAGCAAAGTGACCCACTTATACATATATTTGTATATATATTTATATACATATATACATATATATATATATATATATACACATTCTTTTTCTCACATTATCCTCCATCACGTTCCATCATAAGTGACTAGATATACCCCTATGCTATACCGCAGGTTCTCATCGCCTCTCCACTCCAAGCTGAAATTTTGAATTACTCTTCAAGGTTATCTCCCTGGCCATCCCTCCTCCTAATCACACAGTCCTTTATCATTGTAGTTCTGGTTAATCGAAAACGGGCACTCTTTGCATCCAAGCCAACTGGCCCACAGCTACCAGACTAAGTTATCCTGAAATACCGCAGCGGCTGGATTCTTTCATTTCTCAAGAGTATGTCATGATTTACTCTTGATCGGTGAAAAGCAATACCTTTTCAGCCTAGTTTTCAAAGCTCTCCCAAATCCACTCGGTTCAATGGTTCCCGCCTTTGAACCCACTCCCCTCCCCCCACCAGAAATCCGGTAAGACTGTCTCCTCAGTCTTTTGTTCTAGTCATCTTAGCAAATACCTTACATCCATCCTTGACCTTTGAAATGCCAGATCTTCCGTCTAAGCAACCTCTGTAGTTGGATGGGACTGCATCCAAGTAGACGGCACCTCTTCCATGAGTTTTTCAGGGTTTTAAGTGACTTTAAACTTAATAACGCCAGTAAGGAGGAATTTTACTTATGAGCTGCGGAAAAGAATTCTAAATGGGGAATAAAGTACTTTCATCTTGCTTTTTGCCCGAAGCAACTGTGTATAAATCACTGCCGAAATTTCATACGAATAAAGCATTTCCTTCCTCACATCTGAATTCACACTGACTTTAAAATGGAACTAAGACTAATAAATGTGAGTTGCTGGAGAAATGAATCCAATTCAAAGGGGTTTCATAATAAGGTCTCTGCTCATTTATATTCTCAGTAGGAAATGAGTATAATAAACATGCTTCTGTTTTTATCCTTGAAACTATTCTCCATTGTAGGTCAATCTCAGGTGCGCTTTATGTTTAGAAGCAAATAGAATGCCAAACCTCTTCCAGCTTGGGATTTGTGTGTGTGTGTGTGTGTGTGTGTGTGTGTGTCTTTTTGCCTTTTTTATCTAGGGCCGCACCCGAGGCATATGGAAGTTCCCAGGCTAGGGGTCTAACAGGAGCTGTGGCTGCCGGCCTTCGCCACAGCCACAGCAACGCGGGATCCGAGCCGCGTCTGCAACCTACACCACAGCTCACGGCAACGCCAGATCCTTAACCCAATGAGAAAGGCCAGGGATCGAACCCGCAACCTTATGGTTCTTAGTCGGACTCGTTAACCACTGAGCCACGAAGAAAACTCCCAGCTTGGGCTTTTAATAAGCATTCTACATTGTGCTGATAACCAAGAAGAATTCAAAATGCTCTTAGCTTTTGCAAGCCAGAGCACTAAAAACGCCGTACATAGTCTAAAGCTAGATATTTTATTTTACAAGTTGGCCGTCGTTTTGAACATGCATTCACTGGACTATAAAATTTCCTGTCAGGGATTAAAGACTCTTTTAGAAGATAATAATCACTGATGAAAAAACACTCCTGGCTCCCAAATCGATTTGAGATGGCAAATAAGGATGTTTTGCCAAGCGAGGTACCACCGTCTGGATGATCTTTCTCAGTTCTTTCTCCTGATTAAATTGTGGGACATTGCCAGCTGACATACATCAATTTTTCAGCCTCCTGAGCACGTCTGAAAGGAAGGATAAGTCTTTCCACCTCACAACCCCAGTGTGAAGATTATGGAACAGAAAATAGTGTGCCAAGCAAATAGACTAGAGAGACAGAATTCCGGGGTGAATTGTCCACTACGCTCTCTGGCACTCTTCTTCTCATCATTCATTTCATTATGAAATACATCCACATACAGGCGAGTTTATATAATATACATACACTTCACTGAATAAACCATAAGATGAACATTTGCGAATGGACTGCCCCATCAGGACATGGAGCCTTATCCTCTGTGTCCTTGCTCCTTTCCTGGGCTGGGAGGTGGTACCACACAGCGAGTGTCTTTGCTTTCCTTCTCAGAGGGATGCTTCTGGAGATGGCCTGAAAACCTGTTGCTTGCATGCCCTACTAGCCTGGCTTCTCTCCTCCTGTTTTAACAAGCACATCTGCCGGCTCGTGAGGTTGAATACGTTTCCAAATGTCTAAAGTCTGTTGGCATTTATTCTTTGTAAACTGCCTGTTACCTACCATTTACCCCGCTCCCTTTTTTTTTTCTGTTACTTATTCACCTTTTAGGTAAGTTGTTCACACATGAAAAACAGAATTCATCTGTTTATGTTATATGTTATAATATAAAATCCTGGGCTTGGCAGACAAAGATTCCAGTCATAAACAGACATTAAATAAACTAACCCGTTAGTGTTAAAATAACTATTTAGTACTGGTGAAAAAAATAACTAGTTAGTGTTCCTGAAGATTTCATGGCAAAATACCTAGTTAGTGTTAATGAAAAATTTGACAGAAACCACATGTTACCAAAAAAGGCGCTTTTGAGGATTCTGTGTTTATACCGCCAAGACAGCCAATTGCATTGCTCATCCTTGGACTTCACCTTATCTTTCCCTTCACCCAGAAGTGGAAACATTCTGGTGCTTTTGTCCTCTTTGCTTTGGTCCCCGTCCTTAGATCCAACCTCTCTACAGTCTTTTCTTCCAAAAAACAGAAGAAAAGGATTTCTTTTGGAGTTGCACAGTAAACCAAACAACCCCCCCTGATGGTTTATAATTCTGACACGTTATATTAACAAAGCGTCTCCAGCACCGCAGAAGGACCCGTTTCTCTGAAAACTTGAAGATAATCAGCTGAATAAATCATGCTCATCAGACACAAGCCGTCTGACGAGCAAAATATCTACTCAAATATGATGCCAAAAATGAAACGCAAAATGTCAAAAACCATGATTTCCTTTTGGAGAAATCAGGGTTTCCTAATAAATAGTCTCAACAGTTTCCACCATTTACAGTTTCCCATAAAGGGGCTGGATTGCTGAGAAGTGTTTTAAACTCATGGACTTTTGGGCTTACATGGTTTTTGTGGCATTTTTGTTTGAATAAGATCTACCATAAAGCTTTGATCAAATTACCTTGTTTTGAGTCTCAGTTGGCTCAAACACCAAATGCCGTTGAATCATCTACCTGTCTGCAGGAAGGAGTTCAGAAGAAACAATCTCTCCAGATCTCTTCTCAAAAGCCTATTAGGAGTTTCCTGGTGGCTCAGTGGGTTAAGGACCTGGCATTTTCACTGCAGTGGCTTCCGTCACTACTGTGGTACAGGTTCAAAACCTGACCCAGGAACTTCCGCATGCCCTGGGCACCGCCAAAACAAAGGGTCCTAAAGCGACAAGTCCCCTTGGCACCCAGTTATGGTGACGCAAGTATCATTTCTAGAATGACTTTAATGGCTCATTTGCTGAGTCAGGATCCAGCTGGTGTTAGGAAGTGAACCATGAGACTCCTTTCATCTTATAATTGTAGCAGAACACTTCAACTATCTTTATTTTTGTCTAATAGGATGCAAAGCCGTGATCTAGCTCACTGGTACGAAGGTATAAAAATGCTAATGTAATCTTTTATAAGTCTGCTACTGCTTCTCTGGGAGTCATATGGGGTAAATCAAACCTAGAGTGAAACAGCGAAATCCAAGGCATTTGGGCAGCAGCACATATTTCGATGGCTGCCACCAATGCTAATGGCTGTAAACAGCATATGGCAAACATCTGTATCTTGTATTTGGAGGGCCTGGCTTTCCTACCCTCTCTATTTTTTTCTTCCAAATGTGAGTTAATCAGCTTCCCTATAGAAGTTATTTTTTAATAGTTGTTATACATAATTAGCACTGATTTCAAATACACATTTCTTATCGGACTTAATTTATTGAATGATGATACACTTTTACACTTTTGCTTACAAACCTGAAAAACGAAAATGTCTGAAGTGCCTAGCAATCTTCTGTACCTTTTGAAAGTGTTTGGTTTCCCAAAGGGTCTTGGAAATTTTATATTGAACTGTACACACCCTTGCATGTGCACTTTTTTCTTATCTTTAAAAATCATAGGGTGGGAGTTCCCCTTGTGGCTCAGATGGTTAAGAACCTGACGTTTTCTCTGTAAGGATGCGGGTTCAATCCCTGGTGTCGCTCAGTGGGCTAAGGATCCAGCATTGCGGTGAGCTGTGGTGTAGGTGGCAGATGTGGCTCAGATCCAGTGTGGCTGTGGCTGTGGCGTAGACCAGGAGCTGCAGCTCCGATCTGACTCCTACCCTGGGGACTTCTATAAGCTGGGGGCGTGGCTGTAAAAAAGAAAAAAAATCGTAGTGTGAAAATTTATATGAAAAACTCTCACTATCTCACAAAGTTATCATGATACTCAGTGGTGTAATAACATTAATAAGAGTAGCTAAATTGATGGAAGCTTTGTCATATAATAAAGGATTTGACCTGTCTTTTCTCTGGCTCCTGGGAAGGAAATTCTAAAATCTTGGAATTTTTCAAGTGATAAGAGGCTGTTTGTTATTTGTGGTAGAAACCTTGGGGTCAGGCGGGGGCTTATGTTAATGAAGTGACTCAGTGGGGAAACCCCGAGTTGGTTTCACAGTCTGTCCAGCGTGGGAGCTGGCCATGTCAAGATCAACCATAAGATGATGACCCAGCTGAGGTCAGCCCAACTTCCCAACATCCAATTTAGGGGAGGAAAGGGGAATTGAAGTTCGGTTTGATTTTCGTTTTCATTTTGTAAAGTTTTACCAAAGCAGAGTGGATTTACAGGGTTGTGATAATTTCTGCTGTACAACAAGCTGATTCAGTGATGTGTGTACACACATCCATTTATGTGTCAGATTCTTTTCCCTCATAGGTGATCACAGAATACTGGGCAGATTTCTCTGTGCTCCACGGCAGGTCCCCGGAGGCCAGTCATTCCACACACCTCAGTGTGCAGATGCGGGTCGCAGACTTCCAGCCCATCCCCCTTCTCCACTCCCCACCCCCCAGCCCGTCCCCTTTGGTAACTATAAGTTCCTTTTCAAGGTCTGTGAATCTGTTTCTGTTCTGCAAATCCGTTCATTTGAATCTTTTTTTTTTTTTTTTTTGAATCTTGGGGCCAGTGATTCAATCAATTGTGTCTGCATAATTGCTCCTGGGCAAGGGCTCCTGCGACTGCAGTGTAGAAAGCCGAATTCTGACAGCAGCGTTTGCAGCAGAGTAGGGCATGTTTGCAAGGCACCAAACAGGGAAAAGGATCAGCTCGCGCTCAGAGGACCTGAACTCCCCAGTGGCTCTCAGATCAGGTTTTTAAAAGCGGTGCTGGGAGAGGGAGGTAGGACGTGTGATCTGCTTGTGGACCTTCTTTGTTTGGTCAGTGGAGAAAAAAATAGGGTGACATTTCAGGAATTTCAATCTTCTGGTTCCAACCAGTCTGGGTCTGTATTGTTGTGGGCAGCATGTAGTCATCACCTTCCATCTGGGTGTGTGTGGAGGGGTCCTGGTCTCTATAGAACAACTCAGAAATATGCATCGTATTATTATCTGTACCATGGCTCAGAAGGCTAAGGATCAGATGCACTCTCTGTGAGAATGCGGGTTTAAGCCCTGGCCTTGCTCAGTGGGTTAAGGACCCAGAGTTGTCCCAAGCTACTGCAGAGGTCACAGATGAGGCTCAGATCTGGTGGTGTTGTGGCTGCAGGTTGCAGCTGCAGTTCTGATTCAACCCCTGGCCCGGGAACTTCCGTATGCTGCAGGTGCTGTCGTAAAAAGAAAAAAGAAAAGGAGCTCCCTTTGTGGCTCAGTGGCTAACAAATCCGACTAGGAACCATGAGGTTGCGGGTTCGATCCCTGGCCTTGCTCAGTGGGTTAAGGATCCGACGTTGCCGTGAGCTGTGGTGTAGGTTGCAGACGCGGCTCGGATCCCGCATTGCTGTGGCTGTGGCGTAGGCCGGCGGCTACAGCTCCTGTTAGACCCCTAGTCTGGGAACCTCCATATGCCGCGGGTGCGGCTCTACATAAAGGCAAAAAGACAAAAAAAAAAGAAAAAAAGAAAATTGTTACCTACATCCCTTTAGGAGGAGCCAGGCATCCTGTGACTGTATTGTCCCGATCATTAACTGCTTAAGTCTGCTCTTTGGAACTCAGGAAAGGCCTAAGAGACTAAGACCTTTTTTTTTTTTTCCTATTAACAAGAAACTGGGGACACAGAGGGACTTCTGTATCAAGGAAGGCCTCTCAGGGTCCTGCTTGGCTTCCAAGTGAAACCCAATAAATCTCTGGATGTTGAAACTTCCTGGAGCTTCCTGTCGGGTGAACAAGTCAGAACACACGCTGAACTGCGTGCAACACAGAGCTTGCTCCTCTAACGCAAGGGGATGAAAAAGCCTATTGAGAAGTTTGAAGGAAACTGTATTTTTTTTTATTTTTTGAGCAGGGAAGAGGTCATTCTCGTCTCCGTGCCCCGATCCTTTTTCCTGAGCTGAGACCCTTTCTGTCCTAACCTTGGCGATTCAAACCCAGGCCAGTGAGACAGATTCAATGACTACAGAACCTTTTCATCTTAAAATTGACTTCGATGTGAGGACAAGCCTCGGCGGTATGTAAATGATATGCCCACGTTGAAGAGAACATGCAAATTGAACATTTTCAAAACTAAAGGTTCACGTATAGCTCAAATATTCTCTCGATCGGAAGTGAAATCACTATTTTTTTTCCCCAGGTTGGGAGAAATTCTTTCCCAAGATTTGACCAGGTTATTACTCAGATGACTCTGTTTTACGATTAAGTCCTTGAGTAAAGCTATTTTATACGGTAATAAAGAATGTAATTAAAAAGTATCATACGTGAACCTACGGGCTATTGCTTTGCATGTCAGGAATTCTGACAGCCCTGAGTGGTATCCACAAGACCCAACGGATAGCTACGGGAAGGTTTTCTAATATTAAATTGTTCTCAAAATGACAGAGTCAGATTTCACTCAGGAGCAGCGCCATGGGAAATAACCAAGACGTCAAGTGAGAGAGATGAAATCCGTCAGATTTTACAGAACTTAAAGACTAGCTCAATGAACCTGAAGAGATAAGCAATATTATACGAAACAAAAATAAACTGGGTAGACGGAGAGAAACAACAACTTAAATAAAATGAATCCCAAGTTATCAAATAACTAGATTTGGGACCAAAAATAACTGTCAAATGGGAATTGTTTTTTGGAGTAGCTGAACTGGAAAACAACTTATGAAATGGACATAAACAAGACCAGTTTATGACACGCCCCCACCTTTTCCTTCTTTTTCTTTTTCTGTTTTGGCCACACATGTGGCATGTAGAAGTTCCCAGGCCAAGGATCAAATCCAAGCAGCAGCTGCAGCCTACGCCACAGCTGGGGCAACTCCAGGTCCTTAACCGGATGCACCACAGTAGGAACTCCCTTACACGGCCCTTTTAATGATGTCCTCTATGAACAGTTTTGTCAACTAGCTACAACCTAGAGCGTAAAATCAGAGTCTGCTTACTACGGCTCACTAATTCAGAACAGCTATAGGAAAGCGCCTCATTTAAATTTAAATTACAGAATGGTTAAAAAAAATGTGTGACCCTCAGAAGGCTATCTTTGAGGATGTGCATTTTTTTCTAAGATGATAGGGAACTAGGGAACGTGAAGAGCCAAGACTAAATTTCTCATCAGAGACATTAGAGGATTAAAATAAAAGATTTATTTTTTTTGGCCTACCAGCTTCATCCTTCCATAATGTGGACATAACATCTTGTCCAAAACCAGATTCTGCAGGGGACGTCAACAGCTTATCCTTTTAAGTAATTTTAAATATCCCTACTTTAAATTTTAATTTGATTGCTCACTTGCTTTGTAAGCATTCTGTGAATAATACATGAAAACTTGCTAAAGTTCTCTCCTTAAACATCCTTTCATCCTGTTTCCAAGCATCTCGACAAGTTTCTCTGTTTCCTAATGGATCAAGCTCAACCCTTTCCGTAATGTAGCCTCACCTAAAGGATTCAGAATGCTACTCGTTCTCCTCGCAAATCTTTTCAGGTTTTATTTTTTAATGTTTTGATTGAAGTCGAGTTGATGTACAATGTTGTGATAACGTCCCCTGTACCACAAAGTAACTCAGTTATTCGTACACAGAGAAAGTCATCTTTATGATA
This sequence comes from Catagonus wagneri, assembly GCA_004024745.2. Taxonomy (NCBI): domain Eukaryota; kingdom Metazoa; phylum Chordata; class Mammalia; order Artiodactyla; family Tayassuidae; genus Catagonus; species Catagonus wagneri. The sequence continues at coordinate 4,712,007 of PVHT021183523.1, read as the reverse complement.
CCACTTACAGGTGGAATCTAAAAAAAAAAAAGAGTACATGCAGATAAACTTATTTACAGAACAGAAATAAACTCAGAGACTTTGAAAACTTACAGTTACCAAGGGAGATGGCGGGGGAGGGGTGGACTGGGTGTTCGGGACTGGCATGTGCATGCCGTGGTACATAGAATGGTTGGCCAATGGGGAACTCTACCCAATATTCTGTGATAACCTATATGGAAAAAAATTCCAGGTTTTTTTTTGTTTTGTTTTGTGTTTTAGTTGCACCTGTAGCCTGGGCAGAAGTTCCCGGGCCAGGGATCAAACCCTTGCCAGAGTAGTACTCGGATCCACAAAAGTAACAATGCTAGATCCCTAACCTGCTGATCCATCAAGGGAACTCCTTTCTTGGGTTTTTATTTGCTCTTTTCTGCCCACACGTATTTAGTCTTGATTCTGAACTGTTGGGCTGGTCTCTTCCCTGCCCCCTCCTAATTTAGAACCTACCTAAACTTAACCCCTCACATCACTCATTGCTTTCCTGGTGAATTCTTCCCCGACTGCGGTTCGTGCAGCCTCACCTGAAATCCCTCATGGTTTTCCGTTGCGGTTACAGGACTGAGAAATGACGAAAGATCCAGGGCATATGAGTCTCAAGTTGGGTTTTACATGTTTCTTTCATTTAAAAGCGGACGCCAAGTCTTAAAACTTTTTTCGTCTCCTGCAAATTAATGACAACAGCCCTGGGGCACGATTTTGTGAAAGGCTAAGCGTTTGGAGAGTACTTCCCGCAGAGGATGAAATTAGTAATGGACCACGGACGTAGACTTTTCCTAATATGATGAAAAGATGGAGGCCCTGTCTTCTGGAGGATGACAGGTGAACTTGGGGGCAGGTTTCCATGGAGACCTAACTGAATGATCCGAGGTGGGTCCGAAAGATGTAGTCAGACGGAAAAACTCAACGCTACCCAGGGTCACCGAACAACAGAAGAGAAAGGGGCACCCTTGGGCTCCGGTGACATGATTTAGAGAGGGCACCTGAAACTTGGCACAAGCTTGTCTGGAAGGGCAACGCCAAGGCTCCAGCAGAACAATAAAGCGCCTGCTTCTCCTAAACAAGATTAAACCAAAAGCCTCAGAGAGGGAAATACAGGATTTCCCCTGGCTGTCAGAACAATGAGTCAGCGTCGTCTGCCCTAAACAATGGATGGAGACACAGCCACTCGGAGCCCTTTCCTCGTTATCCTTTTTTAGCAAAGCATGTGCCCTATTTTCATAGATAGGCTGCCTGACGCCTCACCCACCGCCCCTCTTCACCCTCGTTTGTTCAACAGGAAATCGGGAACAATCTTTGCAGGAATGGGGAAGGGTCTGCTTGTCAATCAGAATGAAGGCAAAGGGGCAAAAAGTTGGAAGTCTCTTTCGGTGATACCCTGGGTCCGCTCGCTTACGTTGCTGTCTATAAAAGCTGTTGCAGACAAGATTACCCAGAAATCCCATGCAGGACCCTAAAACCTAGAAGTCCACCTTTTGAAAAGAAAGATGTGTGCCACGGTTTTCAGCGAGGATGGTTCTATTTTTAAAGCCAGGCTATGAAAAACATAAAATAAAACAAAATTGTTGTCTAAACGCCTGGTTTTATTGACTCAATGCCATCATCCGTTAGGACCCAACCGGGATGGCGTAAACCAACACATCGGCGCACTGTGAAGTCCTGTGTTATGTGCTGTAACCTGTCCCTTCCCTATTTTAGGAAAGATCCAAAGTCTTGAGACTCTTCCACGTGGAGAGACCCCCCGCCCCAGCCACTCCTGAGCTGAGCGGGGCGGTACTATCGCGGACTCTGTGGTTGGGAACTGCACTTGGCATAGTAACAGAACCTTCCTACTCACTGGCTTAACCAGTTTCGGGGTGATTTACTGTTCCCGCTGGAAGCAGCCGATCCAGAGCAGGCAGGCACAGCGCCTTCTCTGTTCCAGCCGGAAGTCAGTCTCCTCTTACCTTAGTGCTTCTCCCTCTTGCGGTGTCACCCCAGTCCTTCGTCCTCAAAATGTCCTCAAGAGCCATCGTGGCGGGGAAGAGGGAAGAAGATGACGGGTCACTTATGCTGGCTCCCTTTAAACAGCTTGCTGGGAAGTCCCCGATCAGACCAGAAAGCAGTCACATGGCCACATTTTACTGCAGGCAAAGCTGGAGGGTGGTTTTTCAGCCAGGCTCTGCTAGAAAGGAGAAGACGGCAAACAGAGATTGTGCAGGTGGAGTTCCCTGGTGGCTCAGCAGGTTAAGAACCTGGCGTGGTCACTGCTGTGGCTCTGGCTACTACTGTGGTGAGGGTTGGATGGCTGGCTCGGGAACTTCTGCCTGCTGCAGGTCAAATAAATAAACAAATACATAAAAAGATAGCGTGCAGGTAAGAGTCTCCACTGCAGTGGAGAGGCCCCCTTGCCATGGCTGTTCCCTTTCAGAAGCCTGCCAAGCGGAGTGATCTCAAAAGGCTACTTCCCCGTGAATAAATGCTTAGCTCACAACTGGGGTGAAAACATGAGTAACTGCCATAGTTTACATACCACGCAGTACTCCGTGCTGCCTCTTCTTAAATGTTTGCAATGCCGCTTCATTTATACACCACATTTAACAATTCTTAAAACGACAAAATTCTTTTATTTTTACTTTAAAATTTTTTAATTTAATTTTATTTTTTCTTTTTGCTATTTGGGGCCGCACCAGTGGCATATGGAAGTTCCCAGGCTAGAGGTCGAATCAGAGCTGCAGTTGCTGGCCTACACCGCAGCCACAGCAACGCTGGATCCGAGCCGCGTCTGTGACCTACACCACAGCTCATGGCAACGCCGGATCATTAACCCACTGAGCGAGGCCAGGGATCAAACCCCCATCCTCACAGAAACAACATCGGGCCCTTAGCTTGCTGAGCCGTAACGGGAACTTCAACTGCAGATTTACTTTTAATTAGAACTTTATTTTTTTAAAGTAGGTATAGGATTACAGCAAAATCTAGGGGAAAGAAGGGAGCTTTCCTGTACAACCTCGCTCCCGCCATGTGTAGCCTCCTGCGTTATGAACACCCACCCCCAGAACGGTGCAGTTTTCCCATCTTGTGAGTATTCACAAAAGAACGTTAAAACAATGAAATCCCATTTGCATTTGGCTCAAAAATTAAGTGTACCCTGTATGTGAACAACTACAAAAATACTTCTGGAAGGAAAGATGAATTGGGACCAAATCCTGAAAAGTGTTCAGGCCCTTTGACCTTACAATTCCACCTACGTAAATTTACCTCAGGGAAGTCAGCGATGATTTATACAAAGACGGATGGTCGGGAGTTCCCTTCGTGGTTCAGTGGTTAACGAACCTGACTAGGAACCATGAGGATGTGGGTTTGATCCCTGACCTTCCTTGCTCAGTGGGTTAAGGATCCAGCGTTGCTGTGAGCTGTTATGTGGGTCGCAGATGCAGCTCGGATCCTGCGTTGCTGTGGCTGTGGTGTAGGCTGGCAGCTATAGCTCCGATTCAGCCCCTAGCCTGAGAACTCCCACATGCCATGGGTACAGCCCTTAAAAAAGCAAAATAAATAAATACACAAATAAATAAGATTTATGGTCAATGGCATCTACTGAAATATTTATAAATTACTTACTGATTACATTTTCAATAGACTGCTTCTTAATTTATAGTGTATTCATGTCATTAAATGTTGGGCAAACTTTGGAAGCCATATTCACGCACACACGCTAATTCACAAAGAATGGGAGTAAAAGAAACCTTATTTACATAGCCCCAAAGGAAAGCAGGATATAAAAGCTGTGTATTGTATAACATATGCTCTTAATTTTGCGACAAACACATCCATATTTCCCTGCATGTATTTTTTTATGAATGTGTGCACACAAAACCGACTAGAGAAAAATAAACTAACACGTTAATGGCTGTTATTGGAGGCTAGTAAGACTGGAAATAATTTATATCTTTGGTACTGTGTTTTTTGTATTTCCTATATTGTTATAAACCTCTATTGCTTTGAGGATGTTTTTTAAAAGAAAACAAATGCCATGAAAAACGGCATGTCGTGCTCGGAAAGCTAGAGTCACCTCCCTGTGATTATGCGGCACGTTGTGGTTGAAATCAGAGGGTTTTGAGTCTTGAAGCCTGAACTTTGCCCACTGGAACAAATGTGATTTTTCTACACTGGTTTACTCATCTATGATGCTAAATATACCTGCAAGGCTTTATAACTGAGAAAACAGAAAGTCAGGTCAAAACAAACTCATTAAGAAGACATCGTGATGAATTAGACCATGAACTGCCATACTCACCTTAGCCCAACTTAAACTCAGATGCAGAGAAAGATCAACTTATTTTTGCCAAGTCATAGGAAAATTCAGAGTTGTCTGGGACTCTCCGATTTCAGTTCTGAAGCGCTGGGGACCACTAAAAGTAAGTTAATGGCATGTTCTCATCCGATGTATCTGATATATTGGATCTCATTTGCTTTCTTGATATTTTTTTTGAAATCAATCAATGTTATCGTTTCAAATTCAGACCTTTGCTGCAGGAATCACATGGACACTCACTCTACATTCCTTAGTGGATGCAAAATCATATCTTTATAGCTCCATCTCTATGGGAGTTTGAATAAATGGAAAGGAATTTGAGTCTAGGGTTCAAAGAATTAGACTTCTTAGACATAGCCTTGGACCAACATTTTGCATTTGCGGTAACCTGGCCTTCAAGGGTTTTATCACAGAGGCTTTTGTTCGAGGGGTCGTCTGAGCACAGTTCTATTACTGCACGCACAAAGTTCACCTCTTCATCCAACAGATGTCAGTACAACCCTGGGACACACGGACCACCTTCCAGATGTTCAGCGAACCGGCTGGATATATTTTCTGCTTTCAAATATCCGAACGTGACACATACATATGGTATTTAGATATAAATATCGTAAACATAAATCTATAGGCATACATGTAATTACCTATAGCATGGCCTATAGCACATTGGAAATAGACTCTGACCAAAGAGAAAAAGCAAGGCACACTGGGCAATCTGGGAGGAAGAAACGGCTCCATGCAAAGGGGGTCGTAAAAATCCCAGAGCTGGAGCACTCCTGACACAGTGAGAGGCAGAAAGAACGGTGAGAGAGAGAGAGAGAGACTGAGACCATTTATGGAAGTGCAGGCCACAGTCCAGGGGGCGTCGTAAGCTCGCTTAAGAAAGTTTAGGTTTTGGGATTCCCACTGCGGCATGGTGGGTTAAGAATCTGACTGCAGCAGCTCAGGTGGCTGCAGAGGCACCGGTTCAATCCCTGGCCCGGAGAAGTAAGTTAAAGGACCAGCGTGACTGCAGCATCTTGCTGCTCAGATTCAACCCCTGGCCCAGGAATCTCCATCTATGACAGGTGCAGCCAGAAAAAAATTTTTTTTTAATTAGAACAAATAAAGTTCATGTTTGATTCTATTCAGTGAGAGGCTGCTGGATAAAAGCTTTTGGTGAAATTTAGGCTTCAGAGGAAACCTTCTAGCTGTTATTCATGAGAATAGTAAAGAAATTCCTGAGAATAGTAAAGAATAGCTGTTTTTCAGGAGAATAGTAAATTTCCTGAGAATAGTAAAGAATAGCTGTTTTTCATGAGAATAGTAAAGAAATTCCTGAGAATGGTAAAGAATAGCTGTGTTTCATGAGAATAGTAAAGAAATTCCCGAGCACAGTAAAGAAAGTCCAGGAGAAACACGGTCCCATCAGAGAAGCCGGGGTGGCCGCAGCAGCGGATGAACACTGAGGAGCCGATCTGTCGCCCAGCGGGACATGAAGGAGAGAGGAAACGAGGGGCTCGGAAGGGGCCCTGGGGTGGCCACCGTTTGCAGGGCCCAGGAGGAGGGGGATGGAGAGGAGGAAGTCTGCGGAGCAGAGGTCAAGTTTCCATTCTTTTTTCTGTCTGTGTGTCCACCTCCCCGCCACCCCCCACCCCCAAGTCTGAGGTCCCCCCAGGGGGAGAAAGCGCGGTGCATGACACAGGGAAGCACTGGCACCGGGTTTGAAATAGAAGTTATCCGTCCCCCTCAGCCTTACTAGGCGTCCACGACCCTCCTTCACTCTTTACATCTTCTCCATCCCAGAGCCCCCTTCCCTCTCTGTTCTCGTGGGTCCCAGGCAGCTGTAAAATTCTTAACACATGTAAAGCGCTCTTTCAGTGTCTGAACCAGTGCAGCGGGGCTGTGAAAAAGCAGGGTCTAGAGTCGCACAGACCTGGCGCGGCGGCTCCATCGCAGCTGCTCAGAATTCTGTGCAGTCCTTCACTTTCCCAAGCCTGTGTCCTTATGAGTTCAGTGAGTTGCTGTGAGGAGCATTTGATAGGTATATAGACAATCAATAGATTGATTGATTGATTGACAGTTGATAGTTGATCTATCAATAGATGATAGATGTATAAGTAGATAGATGACTGATAGATGCTGGATAATAGGTGATAGGTAGATAAATAGATAATAGATAAAAATAGATGATAGGTAGAGAGATAAATAGATAATAGATGATTGATAGACAATAGACAGATGTGTTATCAAGTCATGTTCAGCTGTTCGCTGCTTGGAAAAAAAAATCAATACCTACAAAAGCTGATAGAAAGGAAAGGTGTCTTTAATCAGAACACTGGCCATCTGTGTGGATGGTAGACTCAGTGTCCTCAAAACCACGTCTGAGATTCTGCTAGGCTGCGACAGTTTTAAAGGGAAGAAGGGAAGGGATCATTGAGATGAGTCAGGGTTGTCACTGTCCCCCACTGGGTGCTCATGGACTTCTTATGATCTTCCTCTAGGTGGTATTTTGTTTTATTTTGGCCACACCTGGGGCATGCAGAAGCTCCTGGGGCCAGGGACTGAACCCCTGCCACAGCAGCTACCTGAGCTCCTTCAGTGACAACAGATCCTTAACCCACTGAGCCGCCAGGGAACTCTGCTTGAGATGTTATCTCCTTCAAGCAGTTTGTCTGGGAGGTGACTGAAGGGGGAAGCTTGGGAAGAGGTCTGGTCAACTGCTCATTACTTATTCTTCATTTCTACCTCTTTGATCTTTAGAAAGAGCTCAGTTAGGCAACGCGTGCCAGTGATAAAGAGATTTGAAAGGTGTGTTTAGACCAGAGACGAGTAAAGCCTAGGGGCGCCTGGCTAAAAGTTAGTTACAATGTAAATTCTGAAGTGACAAAAAAAGGTGCTTTCTGCTGAGGGCAGTTTCCTGCAAAGGACTGCTTGCAGATGTGTGTAGATACAGACAACGATCTGTAGAAGTACAGACACTGTGGAGAAAACACACCATGAATGTGGGTTTAGGAGGAAAGGAGGAGGAAGAGTCAGAAGCCAGGATCCAAGCAACCTGTGGGATGTGGCAGTTTATTGAGAAGACTCTCCATGATGTGTTTCTGTTTGTTTGTTTGTTTTCATTTTAAGGCTGCACCTGCGGCACATGGAAGTTCCCAGGCCATGGGTGGAATCGGAGCTGCAGTTGCCAACCTATTCCACAGCCAGAGCAATGCCGGATCTGAGCCACATCTGCAACCTATGGTGCAGCCTGTGAAAACACTGGATCCTTAACCTGCTAAGCAAGGCCAGCAATCAAACCTTCATCCTCATGGACGCTACGTCAGCTTCTTACTGAGCCACAATGGGAACTTCCATGACTTTTGGATTCAAACAGATCCAAATGAACAGTGAGACCCTGTGCGTTGTTAGTAACAAAACCTCACTTTCTACAAAGATTCAAGTTTTGATTTTATAGGACTCTGGTGATGATTTCTCTCTCTCTCCTTTTTTTAATAGCGTGCTTGCTTTTTATTTATTTATTTATTTATTTTTGCTTTTTAGGGCTGCAGCCATGGCCTACAGAGGTTCTCAGGCTAGGGGCTGGCGTCGGAGCTATACCTGTCAGCCTACACCACAGCTCACGGCAGCGTCAGATCCCCAACCCACCGAGCAAGGCCAGGGATCGAACCTGAATCCTCATGGATACTAGTCGGATTCATTTCCACTGCACCACGATCAGAACTCCTCCGATGATGATTTCTAAAGGATATGAACGATGCCTGGAATGAAAGGAATTTATGAAATATGATTTCCTTCCCCTTTCTCTTCTACCCGGACTCAGAGAGAGCCCTGCTTGCCAGAACGCTGCCTGGTCCTGGTCAAGGTCATCATCCACCATGTTAAATTCCAGGCAGTCGCTTTTCAGATTTTAAATTTCTCTAAAATTTTCCTAAAAATAAAATGAATTCCGACGCTCCCCTTCTGTCATCCAAATGGAAACGAGTGATAAGTTAGCAGAAGCAACGGGGAAGGGGAACAGGAACAAAATTAGGAGAACTTCCAGAAAGTTCCCGTTGCGGCTCAGTGGTAACAAGCCCAGCTAGTATCCATGAGGACGTGGGTTCGATCCGGGGACTCACTCACTGGGCTAAAGATCCAGTGTTGCCGTGAGCTGTGGTGTAGGTTGCAGACGCAGCTCGGATCCTGCGTTGCTGTGGCTGTGGTGTAGGCTGGCAGATGCAGCTCTGATTTGACTCCTAGCCTGGGAACCTCCATATGCCCCTGGTGTGGCCCTAAAAAGCAAAAACTGATGACCGAGGGGGTCTGATCAGCAGCAGGTCGCAGCCAGTCAGATGTCTGTTCTGCTGTGGTTCTGGAAGTCTCTAAAGAACTAAACCTTGGGTCCACTGCAGCCTCGCAGGCCTTAGAGAAACGGTAATTGTGCAAAGAGAGGGTGAACTGAGGCGAGGGTGGGGGGAGGGGGGCAGCACTCTGCTGGCTTTATCCTACATCACTCCTTTTTTTTTTATTTTAAAAAGAGGCTGCAGCCATGGCACATGGAGTTCCCAGGTTAGGGTTTGGCTGCAGTGGCCAGCCTACACCACAGCAACACCAGATCCGAGCCGCGTCTGCAACCTACACCATGGCTCCTGGCAACACCAGATCCTTAGCCCACTGAGTGAGGCCAGGGATTGAACCTGCATCCTCACGGATCCTAGTCAGATTCGCTCCCTGCGGAGCCACGGTGGGAACTCCCTACGTGTCTTTTCTAAAAGCCGCCTGCCCACCTCTCTGCTCTAAAACTCAATGATGTATTTGGTTTCAGCCTAAGGGGTCCGATGACAACGCTGTTGGCAAACACAACGCTGTTGGCAAAATCCTGTTACAAGAGGCGATGTGTCTGATGTCAGCTTTCACAGTTTTCCTGGCTTCTAGGCGAGCCGAAAACTGAACAAAAATGAAGATTTAGGCATGTGTTGCCCCCCCCCCAGCTTTTTTTTTCTGAGTGTCAGCGACTTCCTACAGAGAGGGAGGAAGACGACGTAGCCAGAACAGCCCGATTCCTTTCTGCACAGCCTGAACCTTCCGATAACCCCAGGGGTTTGGGAGTCAGGAAAGCACGAAAGGCCAGGGCGCTGTAACCTGGAGCGGCTGGGGAGCAGCCTCTGGCGGGGCTTCCCTGCTTCCTTCTGGATTAGGAGCCAGTGAGCGAGCCTGCCAAGAATTGCAGTTCCTTCTGGGACTCAGAGCCTGATGGGACCAGAAACAAGTCCGGGAAGGAACTCTGTGTTCTGGGGCGCTTTCAGGTTAGACAAACAGATGCTGGAAGGAGCTGGGACCTGAAAAGGTGGGACTACCGCAGTGCGAGTCTGCGTAGCTCCCCAGAGGGCTTTGCACCTTTCTACTGAAGGTCAAAAACAAGTGGGCTGCACGCTAGAGACTGAGTAGGCCCTCAGTGTAGACGCTGTGATTTACTGATAACTAACCCTTGATCAGGTGTATCATCCTGTAAATTTAAGAGCTAAGCAGCTGGAGTTTCCACTGGGGCTCAGCGGTAATGAACCCAACTAGTATCCATGAGGATGCAGGTGTGAGCCCTGGTCTCATTCAGTGGGTTAAGGATCCGGCCTTGCCGTGAGCTGTGGTGTAGGTCGCAGACGCGGCTCAGATCTGGCGTGGCTGTGGCTGTGGTGGAGGCCGGCAGCTATAGCTCCAATTTGACCCCTCTCCCCGTCTGGGAACTTCCGTACACGGCAGGTGCCGCTGAGCGGAAGCTGTGACCCCAGAAGGAGAAATGACCGTGTGCTGTCATTGGCTCACGGACTCCAGGAAGCTGAAGGTCTGCGAGACCTTGGGAAGGAAATAAGGCGTAAAGGCACGTCCCCTTTCTTGAACGTACCAGAAAAATTATTCTTTGTTGCCTTAAAGGGTCAAGTGCTGATTCTCAGTCCTCTTGGACAGGCCATTGAATGGAAGGGAAGGCATTTGTTACCTGGACAGAAGCAGGAAAAAGGGTCTGAGATATTCAAGACAGACTCTGTCCGCCACCCACGTTTCCAGGAGGTCAGGCCCTGGTGGGTTTTAACTCTTGCTGAGCCACCAGAAGACAGCTCGTGTGGTTCAGAAAACTGCCTCCCCTTCCTGAGCCGAAGTCGTTCACAAAATCCATTCTGGCCACAAAAATCTGTAAGACAGGACAGAGCGCGTGACTCTGCCAGCATTTCAATTGAATTCACTTTTACGGCTTAGTCAACGCCCAGGAGAACTGAGAACAAAATTCACTAGAAATAGCATTTAACAAGATTTGAGAACACCAATGGGACAATATGCCTTGAAAAGAAAATGACAAAAGACAACCCAGTAAGTTGATCTCAAGTTTTTTTTTTGTTGTTGTTTGTTTGTTTTTTAAAAAAGACAAAGTATAGGAAAGTTAATACACTCTGAAGGGCTCCGTGAACATTTAGTCGGTCTTGTTCCGTGATCCCGGGCCGGGTCCCCAGTGCTCAAAACAAAAGCAGACAAATGTCAGAGACCGTGATCCGTTTCCTCTGCATCTGAGTCATAAAGTCTGCAGTAAATTCCTCCTGAGTGCTCATCTCTGTGTGGTCCTGAAACCCGCGACGGCACTCAAGGATTTCTGAGAACTTAGGTGTGAGGTGCTTGAAGAGAAAAGAAGGCTTACCTCCAGAGACAGGAGCTGAGCTTGAACGGCGGTTGTGCAATTTTTCCAACACTTTAGGGGACTTTCTCGTTCGTAAGTCAACAAATGTTAAGCTGGCTGAGGATCAGTTTTTTCAACCCAGGCATTCAAACAAGTATACCTGCCGAGGGTCTCTGAGCGTGTATGAGGATCTACCGTGTCAGCTTTCACCCAAGGCTGTTCCGGACCCAGCATAACCATCCTCGCCCACCGTGACTCCGTATTTCCTCTCCTACCTCCTCGTCCCCATAGAAACGGAAGAGGGGGCACTTTGGGACGTTTGGAGGAGTAGCAAACAGGACGAATAAACCTATATAACATTTATTTCCTTAGGATATAGCAAACTGAGAGGATTGCAAAAGAAAATAAATTTCTATTTGACTGAGTAAGTATACAAACAATTAATGCATGATTTCCTGTACGGTCTAAAGGACTGCGTTAGTTTTATGTGGTTCCACTACCTACTGCTAGAGATGTTTTAAAAAATAATTTCCTGGGAGTTCCCTTCGTGGCGCAGCGGCAATGAATAGACCAGCACCCATGAGGATGTGGGTTCGATCCCTGACCTCGCTCAGTGGGTTAAGCATCCAGCATTGCCTTGAGCCGTGGTATAGGTCACAGATGTGGCTTGGATCCTATGTTGCTGTGGCTGTGGTGTAGGCCGGTAGGTATAGCTCTGATTCAACCCCCAGCTTGGGAACTTCCATATGCTGCAGGTGTGGCTCCCCCCCCCCCAAAAAAAATTATAAAAATAAAATAACTAAAAATAAGCCCTGGTTCATTCTCACTGCTTACATGCCTCTACTACCTGCAGAGCAGTGGTTCTGAACTTACTTGAATGTTCTCACTGCTTCTGCTCTCATCGAATAAATGCCTTTAATTGTGCACAAAATCTGCCTTCCTAGAGCTCACTTACTTCCTTGGCCTTATTTCCACCACGAGGTACTTTCCCAACAAGCCCAATTTTTCTTCCACCTAATAACCTTCATATGTAAATACACTAAATCTTTTCATTAGGGCCGTACCCATGGCATATGGAGGTTCCAAGGCTAGGAGTCGGATTGGAACTACAACTGCCGGCCTACACCACAGCCACAGCAACACCAGATCCGAGCTACGTCTGTGACCTACACCAGAGCTCATGGCAACGCCGGATCCTTAACCCACTGAGCGAGGCCAGGAGCTGAACCCTTGTCCTCATGGATACTAGTTGCGTTCGTTGACTACTGAGCCATGACAGGAACTCCAACTTTCCCAATGTAAATTGAGACGTCTGGTCCCCAGTAGGAGTTTGCTTCACCTGGCCAAGAATGCAAGACTCCAACTGTCCCTCCCTGGCTTTGGGAAGTTTTTTTTTTTGTTTGTTTGTTTTTTTGTCTTTTTGCCTTTTATCTGGAGCCGCACCCGCAGCATGTGGAGGTTCCCAGGCTAGGGGTCTAACAGGAGCTGTAGCCGCCGGCCTTCGCCACAGCCACAGCATCACCAGCCGAGCTGCATCTGCGACCTACACCACAGCTCACGGCAACGCCGGATCCTTAACCCACTGAGCAAGGCCAGGGATCAAACCCGCAACCTCATGGTTCTTAGTCGGATTCGTTAACCACTGAGCCACAAAGGGAACTCCCTTTGGGAAGTTTTGTGGCCAGACTTCTCCATGTCCCTTACAGATTTGAGCTGCATATAGTTCTGGGAAAGTCATATAGAACTAAGGCCATCTGTGGAGAGCGGCATCAGGTATGGCTGTATCCTGCTTGAGAAACGAGAATAGAGAAGGGCCTTTGGAAGTGGCCACGTGTATGGCTTGCAACACCACTGACAAAACCTGGGAAGCACATGCCAGAGAATTTCTCTTCTCTTGGTGTAGCTCCACTTGAGAAAAGCTGAAATACACCAATGTCACAACTCCCTGCTAGAAGCACGCACTGAGGGGGTGGGAGCGACAAGTGGGAGGAGGCGGTTCAAAAAAACCTTATTTTAGCTTTAGTCAGAGATTATAGTAACACACGGCTACTATAAATACATGTAAATATCTCTTGCTCACTTCCTGAGAAAAACATGTTCGTTTATGCCCACAACTCTTCCCTTTTGAAAGAAGCTATTAATACCAGAAGTTCAGTATCTGAATCTGAACAGCTAATTAACATTTTAAAAAAGAGTTTATCTTCAGTTCCTTTTTTTAGGACACGTTGCAAATAGAGACGGTGGCTTAAGCAAAGACAGCTGTTTCATTTCACGTGCAAAGGCACCATTTTAAAAAAGGCAGAACCTTTACCAAATGGGCTTGGCAGTAATGCTTTTCAGTAAACTTTTGGATTTTGCCCCCGTATTTGGACTGAAAGGTTTTGAAAATGTGTTTCTCTGTTTTGTTTTGGGTTGACCTTTTTTTTTTTAATTGCCTCAGAATGTTTAATTAGTTCCTCTCTATGATCAAAAGTAAATGTCAGAATCAAAGTTTCTAAGAAAACCCCCTCAAAACCTGCCATTCTTTCTCATCAGCAATAATTAAAGCTTGACACCATATTGAATCAAATTTCCTGAAACAAAAAATGTTTGTTGATTAATTTTTTAAAATGCTTAACCACAACCACACACAAGGAATGGAAATCTAGCATACTTTTTATATAAAAATATGGGCTCTAATAAAGGCCCTCAAAGCAATTACTGAAGACAACAGTTGCCATTTCAGCTGTCAAGTATGGAAAAATGGAGCAGATTTTAGAATCTGGTGAAAAGAAGCCGCATGATCACTGACCATTGTTTTCAAATGTTAATTAGCCCTCTCTGGGCTTCAATCTTTTCCTCATGTAAAATAATTCTAAAGTAATTTATATGAATTCTGCTTGGCACCAGGCATTGTTCTGGCTTCTGGATTTATGCATAAGTAGAAAGAAAGCCACAGTCAACGTTGATTTCTTGTGGGAAAAAAAAAAAAGAAGAATTAAACTTGCTTTTCAGACTTTGCCTGTGAGTCCTAGATTTGTGTATTCACCTATCTTCTCAGCCGTTTCCAGGCATTTCAGATTTACTGTGTGCATAACTGAACTTATTTTTCGCCCCCAATCTTTTCCACTTTCACCTTCCCGCATTCGGCTTTCTCTTCCAAGGGGCCCAAGACTTTACTTGAGAGTAACCCCATCCCATAGTCAATTCAACACCAAGTCCCTTTGGTTTACTTCCCAACTACATGTAGAATAATCTGTTTACCATCTGGAACCATCATTGTTCTCTTCCATTGTTGTCTTCAATGGCCCAGCAGCCAAAATAGCTTAAAAAGTTCAGTCAGAAAACCCAGAAGTTTTCCTTTCATGCTTACAACCTTTTAAAGACTACGCATTGCATAGGATAACTCGTTAATTCTCCAACATGTGTCTTCAATCCTCTACGCCACGTGGCCCCTGCCCCCCAGTCTAGCATCATCGTCCTCTCCTGTCCTGGTTGGTTCCTGATTTTTGCCTGTGTTTCCCTATCTTCAAGCTCCTCCCTACCCCAGGGCCTTTGCATAGGAATTTCCTTCTGCATCTAAAGCAACACTTGCTAATATCAACCTTCACTTTAAGTCTCGGGTTAAGCATCTCCTCTTCAAAAAGACTTCTCGTGACTAGGGTGATGTCAACGAAGCCTCACCTTGTTGTGAAAGCATTTTGTGTGTGAGTGCGTTTTTTTGTTTTTTTTTCTTTTGTCTTTTTAGGGTCGCACCTGAGGCACATGGAGGTTCCCAGGCTAGCGGTCAAATCAGAGCTGTAGCCGCCGGCCTGCTCCACAGCCACAGCAACGCGGGATCCGAGCCGCGTCTGCAACCTACACCACAGCTCACAGCAACGCCGGATCCTTAACCCACCGAGCGAGGCCCGGGATGGAACCTGCGTCCTCATGGATTCTAGTCCAATTTGTTTCCGCTGAGCCGTGGTGGTGGGAACTCCCAAAGCACTTTGTAAATTATAATGTCCTGAGATAATTCCATTGAAGTTTAAGGTAGAAATTTTCCCTCGCTGGCTTTGATATACATCATATTCAGGAGACTGGTAGAGAGAGAAATTGGTACACAAAAGCAGCATTAAAGTAAAATTTTTTTCTTTTTCTTTTTGTTTTTAAGGGCTGCACCCGAGGTATAAGGCAGTTCCCAGGCTAGGGGTGGAATCAGAGCTGCAGCTGCCGGCCTACACCAACAGCCACAGCAACACCAGATCTGAGCCATATCTGTGACCTGTACCACAGCTCATGGCAACGCCAGAATCCTTAACCCACTGAGCGAGGCCAGGGATCGAAGCTGCATCCTCATGGACACTATGTCTGGTTCTTAACCTGATGAGCCACAAAGGGAACTCTCATTCAGGCTTTTTTGCAGAGAGAGCTTGCAGGTGACTTGAAAGCAAAGGAGTAGAGCTTAATGCTGCCGGCGTCAGTGACCTGCTCTCAGCACATCCAGTGTTTCCCTCTCAATCTAGCATGCTGACTCTAACTCAGTGCTTTTAAAAGTTTGAATTAGGGGGTTGCTGGAGTGGCTCAGCAGGTTAGGAACCCGACTGGTATCCGGGAGGATGAGGGTTCAATCCCCACCCTCGCTCAGTGGGTTAAGGCTCCAGCGTTGCTGTAAACTGCGGTGGAGGCCGGCAGCTGCAGCTCCAATTCGGCCCTTAGCCTTGGAAATTCCATATGCTGCAGATGTGGCCCTAAAAAGCAGGAAAAAAAAAAAAGATGAGCTACGTCAATCTCTGGGCACTCCACATGCGGGAATGAGCGTTATTTGTGTATTAGTGAAGAGATGGGCTGCCACAAAGGAATGCTACATAAGCTGGGCAATCTTTAGTCGCAGGCATCAGGACTTGGGGTCCGTCCACGGAAAAACCAGAATGAGCACCAGCTCCCCCAGAAATGTCTCTCCAGGGAGCATCTTTCAGGTTGAGCTCACGCCCGGCTCTGTCTTCTTCCCCACACTGGGGCCGTAGGGACTCCCCTCCATTCACGCTTCGCAGTCTGCCTGGAATCTGACTTGCCTCCCAAGAATCTATTCTCTACCAAGAAACAACAGTTACGCATGCATGTATGTAGATTTATTTTTTTGTGGCCACACCCACGGCCCATGGAAGTTCCCAACCAGGGACTGAATCTGAGCCACATCTTCTAGAGTGCAAGATCCTGAACCCGTAGCACCACAGTGAGAACTCCTATCTTTGTTTTTCATTATAAATAAAATCATGCCATTTCTCAGCTTCAGATTCCCCAGAGGCTCCCCACCTTCTACAGGGCGAAAGGGAAACTCACGCAAAAGCCACCGGGGTTGTTCTCAACCCACACCGCGCTGTTTCCCCTGGCCTCTCACCCTGACCCCACCTCCTCCTACCGCTCCGGCCACTCCAGTCCGTCTCCCGGCTCTCCTTTCTTCACTCTGTATATACTCTTAGCTTGAGGGCTTCACACTTGCTCTTCCTCTGCCTGCAACACCCATCCTGCCGGCGCTGACGCAGCTTACTGCCCCTCTCAGGTCTTTGCACAGCATCACATTAAAAGAAGCTTCCCCTGGGAGCTCCCGCCTTGGCGCAGTGGACCGAGAACCTGGCTGCAGCGGCTCGGGTCGCTGCAGAGGCTCTGTTTCAATCCTGTACCCGGTGCGGTGGGTTAAGGGTCTGGCGTTGCCACAGCTGCTGCATAGGTTGCAACTGCATCTCAGATTCAGTCCCTGGCTTGGAAAGTTCAATAC
This sequence comes from Catagonus wagneri, assembly GCA_004024745.2. Taxonomy (NCBI): domain Eukaryota; kingdom Metazoa; phylum Chordata; class Mammalia; order Artiodactyla; family Tayassuidae; genus Catagonus; species Catagonus wagneri. Next base: position 4,695,315 of record PVHT021183523.1, on the reverse strand, counting down.
GCCACGGGCACAGCCAGAGAGAGAGAGACAGACAGAGAGAGAGAGAGAGGGGCTTCTGACCATGCCGTGTAAACCCAGCCCTCCTCCGCCTGTCCTGTAAACCTGCTTCATGTATGATTTACTCAAGCCATCTCTACTCTAAATGTAGGCATTCCTGTTGCCTGTTCCCCAGCAGACTGTAAATTCCATTAAGGAAAGGTGGGATATTTTGTCTCCTTTATTTGGCTTAGTGTGGTTTCCTGTTACCTTTCCACTACCTACGAACACTCTGGCTAAAAATTGACCTTTAAGGGAGTTCCCTTCGTGGCTCAGTGGTTAACGAATCCGAAAAGAACCATGAGGTTGCGGGTTCGATCCCTGGCCTCGCTCAGTGGGTTAAGGATCCGGCATTGCCGTGAGCTGTGGTGTAGGTCGCAGATGCGGCTCGGATCCCTCGTTGCTGTGGCTGTGGCGAAGGCCGGCGGCTACAGCTCCTGTTAGACCCCTAGCCTGGGAACCTCCATATGCCGCGGGTGCAGCCCTAGATAAGACAAAAAAAAAATCGACCTTAAATAAATACGGATTGAAAAATGAGTGAATGAACACATGAGTGAGTGAATGCAGGTCTAAGAGTCTCAAACTCAGTTTTCGGGTGAGGTACTTTCTCCACCTGTTTTTAGATTTTTCTAGATGACTAGCTGAGAGGAAAACAAAGGCCAACCCTGTTTCTGAGCATCCTAGGACCCAGCAGCAGGTCCCCAAAGAGAAATCACTGGGGTCCTGGGACGCTGACACTTAACATCCATCAGTGGGACACTGGCTGGCTGAATTTTGTGACTGCGGAGAGGACGGATTTATTTATTTTTATTTTTCTTTTCTAAAAATTGTATTGAAGTTGAGCTGCTTTACAAGACTGTATTAATTTCTGCTGTGCAGCAAAGGGATTCTGTCACACATATACACACATCAAGTCTTTTTCAGATTCTTTCCCCGTCTAGATTATCACAGAATATCGAGTTTCCTGTTGGGAAGAACCCATTTAAATTCTTCCAAAGAAGGCATTGCTCTGGCTATGTCTGGGTGCTGCCAAAAGAAACATTAAAGGAAAATATCAACTCATTCCTTTTGGGTGCTATGTACATAAAGCGCCTTTTAACTTGTTCTCCTGCTTTTTTTTTTTTTTAATATATACATGTATACTCAAGCCTGAGAAGATGCTGGCTGTCGTGATGATTACTTTTATGAAATTCCAATTTAATTCGGTTGGTTATTATGGATTAGCTCTTGTTCGCAGCTGACTCTGAACGGTCACCAGTTCGGACTGGGTCCTGCCTGTGTTTTGAACTGTCTGATCCCATTCTAGAATCAGACATACTTCCAGCCAAAATCCTGGTTTGTTAAGCTTCTCCTTATAGCCCGGGAGCTGCCCTGGCCAGCAACGTCTAAAGGGGACCCGTGCCAGCTGCCAAATGTTTGAATTGTACTTTAGTAACTTCTTGAGGAATTAAACCTTTTTCAGGTTGGCCAGCAGAACTTTTTGTCTTGGTCCTGTTTGGAAAGATTTTGAGGGTGTAAGCCACACTGTTTGTCCCTTGTCTTAGCGGTGGCTGTCCTAGTTTCGGCTTTTTTTCCTTTTTTTTCCCTATAGAAGGCCCAAGTCTGTACAATGCTCTTGCCACCGACCAGGAAAAAGAAACGCCCCACCCAGGGCGCCCGGTTCCAAAGCCCATCCCTGAACCCAGCTGTTAGGGACACTTTGCGAGGATCAGTGCTTTGGTAACTCAACTGTTAAAACCCGCTTGCTCTGCTCACTCGGCCTCCAGATCACTCTGATGTCACCACTGTAATCTGAGCCCCGAGCTTTTGTTCACACTTTAAATAGCCGTCCCGGGACCGATTTCGCTCCAGACTCTCTGGAGAGCCTTGGAGCGGAATTCCCCGGAGTTTCCCACATCATCGATGAAAGCAAAGCCAAGCCGCCCAGCCGACAGCATGTCCACCTCGCTCCGAGTGAGCCCGTCCATCCGCGGCTACCACTTCGACACGGCCTCTCGCAAGAAAGCCGTGGGCAACATCTTTGAGAACATAGACCAAGAAGCACTGCAGAGGCTCTTCAAAAACTCGGGGGACAAGAAAGCGGAGGAGAGAGCCAAGATCATTCTTGCCATTGATCAGGACCTGGAGGAGAAAACGCGAGCCCTGATGGCCCTGAAGAAGAGGACCAAAGACAAGCTTTTCCAGTTTCTGAAACTGAGGAAATATTCCATCAAAGTTCACTGAGGACCAAGAAGACCTTATCCAAGAAGGGACATTTAAAGACCACGTGAGTCCGTGAGACCCTAATACACACGCAGCATCTTGTGATCGCTGCCTTGCAAGTTTCTCTTGCCCCAGGACCTGAGGACTCTGAGGCGCGAAAGGAGCAGAATGAACTGGTTACAAAGACTCCCATCAACTTCACGCCTGTGCTGTGACAGCCGAGAAAGAAATGCTTGCAGCCAGGACTGGAAAATTCTCCCCCGGGGAAAGGACTGATGCTGATTTGGGAGAAAAGTCTGGGCAGATGTAAATGCAATGAGAATTCAAGATAACAGAGGCTGGAGAAGAATTGCAGACAGGGTCTCTGCATCAGACCCTAGGACTTAAACTCAACCTGAACTGTTTTTGCTTTTTTTTTTTTTCTTTAACCAAACTGGGTAGAGGGAGGGAGGTGGGAGAGAGCGCACAGGAGAGAGAATTTCACATGGCAATTGTTTACTGAATTTTTTTATTTGAATGTTCAAAATATTGCCAAGCTTCAGTGTTGTCTATGGGTCTTTTTTTTTTTTTAAAGAGATCAGTGATTGATCATTTATTTGCATTTATTACAATGCCTTAAAAGTGCACCGCAGGAGTGGAAGTACAAATTCAAGGAACTGCGGTGTTTCTGGCAGCTCCGTGAAACCGTACGCCACCTTCTGGTTTTTAAGGGTTTTTTAATGCATTTCATAACGGTTGCACGAGTTAAAACGATGGGTTCCTTCATAAATCTGAAGTACTGTGAATGAACTTTATAGTTTTTTTTAAATCTTCTAACTAATGCTAAAATATAACCTAAATATCTTATAGCTACTGCAATAAGCATTAGGAAGTGAATATGATACACTTAATAGTTTATAAAGATGTTACGGTTTCTATAATTTATTATACATGACAAATGATATGCAACCTTAATAAATTATTATAAACGTAGCCGCTCTTGGTGTGTGATGATTGAGCTCAAAGGAAAAATAAGGTGGTAATTTTTATTATTATAAACTTTTTTAAGGATTTTACTCTAGGAATAAAAAGTACTTTTGAAGTAACTTTAGGTCAGTTGTCATACTTATTCAAAGCAAATTCTTACCTCAAGTATCTAGAGAGTTTCTCTTCTCCAACTTTAAAATATAAGATACCAACGCAGAAATTCATAGGTTGACTTATCAGTATTGTTGTTTATGTGTCCATGGAGGGTGAGTTTTAAAAGATTTTTCTCTCCATATTTTTGAAAAATTTCCTCTCTGGCTACAGTAGCTGTGTACATTTATTTCTCCCCAAACAATACACTTGGGGGTTAGAGTCTGAATTATGATCAGGATTTTGTGGATTATCAATGTTTATTTAATACAAGCTAATATGGGAATAACATTATGGTCTCTGCCTATATCCTCATAAATTTATAATAAAATATTTCTAAGAAGGTATACATCAATGCCTGCTGCACTTTCCCAGCAGAAAGAATTAAAAAAAAAAATCTCTAGAAATGAAGTGTTTCAGAAACATCTGTCTACAAAGCATTTTGCAACTGTTCATCCTAGTAAAAACAAAAGTGAAAAATCTGAAATCTTCGGGGAGAGTTACAAGTCAGGTTTTTAAAGAACACGTTTAAAAGGGAAATTAAATAGTCCTGTCTATTTCCAGGTGTTAATTGTCTCATTTATTGAAGATCATATAGCATCACTCCATTAAGAGGAATTCTTTACATGACAACATCCACGGAATCCACAGATTAATACGCAGAATTGTGTGTGTGTCTCTGCGTTTTTCTTCTAGGAGTATTTCTAATTTCCATCCAACTTGCAAAGATATCCATGAAAGTTAAGGACTAAAAAGAGTTTTGACAGGTGGGAGGCTTGGCCAGGAATGGTGTTTGGAGCTTATCAAAGGGAAGGCCTTGGAAATGAATAGGCCTTCTGCCTCTGATGGGTCCTGGCTCCAACAATCTAGAATCCCGTAAGGACACTGATAAACTGCCTGGGGTGGGCGGATGGGGGGATGTTATTTAGCAACTTACCATTCGGTGCAGCTATACCATACTCCAGGCAGCCAACGGATATGTTTCTTTCTTTCTTTTTTTCCCTTGGCATATGGAAATTCACAGGTTAGGGGTCGAATTGGAGCTGCAGCTGCCAGCCTATGCCATAGCCAGGGTAACACTGGATCTAAGACGCATCTACAACTTACACCGCTGTGATAATGCCGGATCCTCAACCCACTGAGCAAGGCCAGGGGATCGAACCCACATCCTCGGAGACACTGTGTTTGGTTCTTAACCTGCTGAGCCACAGCGGGAACCCCTCAACTTTTTTCTTTCTTTCTTTCCTTTTTTTTTTTTCTTTTCGCTACACCCAGGCCAGGATCAAACCCAAGTCACAGCAGTGACAATGCTGGATCCTTAACCTGCTGAGCCACCAGGGAACTCCTTGAAAGGCTTTCAACTCATCGTAGCTGCTGAACGTTGTTCAAAGATTGAGTTTATTACACATGCTCATAACCACATCCTCTGCCTCTATTGTTTTCCGTGGACAACAATGTGTATCTTATCCCCTTTTCACATTAGCAGGTATTAACTTGGTTTTCTTGCAGAATATGCCTATCTTCTGACTGCAAGCCCACAACATGGAGAATAAATTAAAAAGCAGGTGGGGAGTTTCTGCTGTGGCGCGGCAGGATGTGCAGGGTCTCTGCAGCACCAGGATGCAGGTTCCATCCCCGCCCCAGCACAGTGGGTTCAGGATCACATGGCCTCAACTGCAGTGTAGGTCACGACTGACGCTCGGATCTGATCCTGGGCCTGGGGAGCTTCCATATGCTACAGGCGCAGCCAAAAAAGAAAAGAAAAAAAATGCAGTTGGCAGATGACCCACAAGGGCGTGGAGAATACTGACTCTGCTTGTAGATTATTACACAGACATGCCTCCTTTTCCTTAAGGAAGAATGGAAACTGGAATCAATGCACGAGGATGCTTTTTAACTTTGTGATATTTTTATTATTTAATATGAGGTGAAATGATCCATCATTAGAACAGGTAGGATCGATTCAGTTCAAAAATACATCTCCAGACATCTCGTTGTAATAGAAGAAATAAAAGCGGCAAAGGTGAAATAGCTCGTTGATATTTTTGTGTTATTAAGGTCCTAATAATAATAATGATAACAATAAATGTTTACTGGGTGTTTAGTCTTCACCCGACACTTTTCTAAGTGTTTTTTTTTTTTTAATATTAAATCACTTAATTATTACTGTGATATAAAAGCATGTGTGTGCATGCATGTGCCTCTGTATGTATAGCAATGAATCTGAAGCACAGAGAGGTGCAGTAAATTGCCCAATGACACACAGCCCATGAGGGCAGGAATCACACCCAGAGGGCCTTCCTTCCTTCCTGGCCACTAGGTCAGACTGCTTCTCTAGGAGAAATTAAAACTCTCTTTTATCTTTGAAGTAACAACTACTTAGATGCTAGTCAGACAGAAAGACAGAAAACAAGCCTCTGTTTGTCTATTTATTTGGCACTTGCACTAAGTGGGGAAGGCTTCTAAAACATTTTAATAGCATCAAAGTTTTCTCAGATGTAGAATTTTATCAGTTCTACAGTTAAGATAACACCTGTGTCAGGATCTTGAGACAAAAAAGCACATTCATGTCTAAGTACCACCCCCCCTTTTTTTCCCCCGCTGCACCTGCGTATGTGGAAATCCTGGGGATCAAACTTGAGCCACAGCTGTGACAACACCGAGTCCTTCACTGTTAGGCCACCAGGGAACTCCCTGTGTTCTCTTCTGAGTTGAGAGCCAATGCTTTGGGCCTGGATTTTCTCCTTGGGGAAAACCAGAACTGTGGATTCATTGTTTTATGCGTTTAGCATAGACCACCTCAGTTCCCAGCCTAGGAAGGCTTGTCCCTGTCAGGACTCCCCGAGGTCGGGGTTTACTGAGGAGGAGACCCAGGACATGTAACTCTCTGATGCTTTCCCGTTACCAGGGAGGCAGTCAGAGGTGGCTGCTGTTTCCTTGGAGAGGCTTCCTAACAAACAGATGATTAAGCTGTGGTCTAGGAATCGCGTGACCTTTCAGAGAACCTCGTCTATCCTTCTAGATCCACAGAAGGGCTTCCCAGAACGGCGTGGAACTGAACCGGCTCCCTTTCTCACGCACAAGGAGTTGTAGCGTGGAATCAGCGTTTGTACCTTCTCCATTCAGGCAACGAGTATGTAGGAGGCGCCCGCAGGTGGGCCACCACGGCCACGGTGAATCCCTACTCTCCCAGACACGGGAGCCCTAAAGCGTTTTAAAATGAAGACTGTGAGGGAGTTCCCCTTGTGGCTCAGTAGTCACAAACCCAACTAGGATCCATGAGGAGGTAGGTTTAATCCCTGGGCTTGCTCAGCGGGGTAAGGATCCAGCATTACTGTGGCTGTGGTGTAGGCTGGCAGCTGTAGTTCTGGTTCAACCCCTAGCCTGGGCACTTCCATGTGCCTCAGAAAAAAGCAAATAAAATGAAAATAAAATGAAGACCTTGAGATGCATGTTAGAATTCTCAACAGGATGCTATGACTTCACAGATGTGTGTGTGTGTGTGTGTGTGTGTGTGTGTATGAGAATCTCTAGTTGCTGCAAATGGCATCATTTCATTCTTTTTAGGGCTGAGTGATAAGACGTGGTTTTCATCTTTAAGGGGAGGGAGGGCAGAAAAGCACAAAGATTGAAACTGGGGTTGGGGGTGTGTGGCGTCTGAAATTGGTAAAGGAGAACACAGGAGGTGAGGGTCAGCTGAAGAAAAACAAGTGCCCTGGATTTTCTCAGCGCTGGTCTCGGCCGTTAGGTAGCTGATGGACAGATGTGGCACGTGGTGGATAGTGGGAAGATAAACCGAGAATTTGTGGGTGTAAGAACAGGATTCTAATCCTGCCTCAGGGGAGTTCCCGTCGTGGCGCAGTGGTTAACGAATCCGACTAGGAACCATGAGGTTGCGGGTTTGATCCCTGGCCTCGCTCAGTGGGTTAAGGATCCGGTTTTGCAGTGAGCTGTGGTGTAGGTTGCAGACGCGGTTCGGATCTCGCATTGCTGTGACTGTGGTATAGGCCGGAGACTACAGCTCCGATTAGACCCCTAGCCTGGGAACCTCCATATGCTGCGAGTGCGACCCTGGAAAAGGCATAAATAAATAAATAAATAAAATAAAATAATAATAATAATAATCCTGCCTCAGCCATCTAGTACCATGTGTACATTTTGAGTAAATTATTTAATCTCTCTCATCCTTACTTTATCATCTATGGAATAAGGACCATAATACCGCCTCTGTCTGTGTGCTAGGACTGTCATAACAAAGTGCCACAGACTGGGTGGGTTAAACAATTTATTTTCTTATGGTTCTAGAGGATAGACGTTCAAGCTCAAGGTGTCAGCACGGCTGGTTCCTGCGAAGCTCCTCTCCTTGCCTGGTCGATGGCCACCATTCCTCTGAGTCTTCAGTGGCCTCCCTTCCATGCCTTAACTAATTCATTCATTTATTTATCCATTGGCTGCCCCCAAGGCATGCAGGAAACTCCTGGGCCAAGGATCAAACCCATGCCATGGCAGCCACCCGCGCCACTGCAGTGACAAGGCCAGATCTCCAAACCACTGAGCCACCAGGGAGCTCCCATGGCCACCTTCTGTGGCAAGGGGTTAGGACTTGAAATATGAAATTAGAGGGGACAAAATTTGGTTCAGCGTCTCTCTCTTGATAACTACAAACATAAAATAAATGGTTAGACATCAAGTGCCTATAAGAGTAAGATCCACGGGGACAGGGCTGGTGCTGTGCTCGTAGTCGAACAGTCAAAGCTTCCGGCCCAGAACCTACCATGGGGTAGGTCCTGAGTGTGTCTTCATAGAAACATACACATGGCACATAGAAGTACGGTATTTGTTTGAGGTCTCAATGGACCGTCAGTCTCTGAAATCAACACGCGACCCTTAGCATCCTTCCTGTCTCCTCCGCCTCTCCAGGGAGGGCCCAGTCTGCAGAAGTCATTAGGGCTGTGTCACCGAGCCACGGCCCAGGCCACACAGGGAAGGCCTTCTGCTGCGCTGTGTTTGCTTCTGCCGCTACTCACCGCCCTTTCTTCTCCTCATGCGTGAATGGTGTCAAAGTGTGTTCTGGGCAAACAGACTCCTCCTCTGAACATCTGCGAAATGACTGTTTTTCTGTTTTTGTCCTTGACATCATTTCTGTGCCTCCGGTTCTAGACCTAAGACCGAAAAGCGTGGTTTTCCCATCTCCCTCCAGCTGCAGGCATGTTTGCCCCGCTAGTCGTGGCCACAACCATGGCAGCTATCTGGGCAAGAGCGAAGAAGGGAGGGAATGGAATGGACAAGGTTTAAAAACCACAAATGATAGACATGCCGAAAAAAGACTGCCGATCCCCAAAGTAATTCCACACCTTATGCCAAATATGGCGAGGCTTTCAGAACAAGAAGCACAGGTTTAGCAGCTGCTTGATATGTACTCGAGAAGTGTGGGAACTGTTTTGGAATAAAGCCTTAGTGTTTTTAGACACCACGTACCACGGGCTATTGTCTGATTTCAGCTGGCGTGGGGAACACTAAACTAAACTAAACGCATTTTCATACCAACAATTCAGATCACACTAATGTGTCATTGGGCAATCATTTAATGACATCACTTGATGAAAATAAGTCAGCGGAGTGAGCGTGGGATAGTATGAAGGCAAAGTAACTACCAGAGAGTCTCATTTTTTATTTTAAGTTGATCGGGCTTGCATGGTGGAGGCACGAACTGGAATTATCTTTTCTTTCCTTGGACCTGTGAATGCGGACAAGGTTGTCACATGTCTCATGAGGTCCAAGGACATGATTCTCCATTGTCCTTGAAGGAGACATCAAGACCGGATCCTCCATCCTCTCAGTCAGCTTTCATACCCAGGTCAGGGAACCTTTGCTCTTTTTTTAGCTTTTTCTTATTATTTTTGATGCTGATGTAAGAAACTGATTCATTTTTCTCTTTCAGTTTCAGAAGCTCGAAGTTGCTGGTAGGTAGGCGTGTAAACATTCTAGCAAATGGGACAGAGCTGGTTGCTCTGGCAGGACAGGGACACGCTGGCTGCGTTTCTGCTCAGAGCTCTGCTTCTCAGCGGAAGACGATCACAGGTGCAGTATTGTGGGCGCCAGGGTTGAAAGAGAGACTCTCTGGGAGTTCCCGTAGTGGCTCAGTGGTAACAAACCTGACTAGGAACCATGAGGTTGCAGGTTCGATCCCTGGCCTTGCTCAGTGGGTTAAGGATCCAGCATGCCCTGAGCTGTGGTGTAGGCTGCAGGCGATGCTTGGATCTGGCGTTGCCGTGGCTGTGGTGTGGGCTGGTGGCTGCAGGTCCATTTGGACTCCTAGCCTGGGAACTTCCATATGCAGCAGATGTGGCCCTAAAGACAAAAAATCAAACTCACAGTCTGCAACATGAACAAAACCACCAACGTAGTCATTTATGGGAGAAACTGAACGGCCATGCACAAGGACAGATTATAAGCGAAAGCAAAGGGAGAGGCTATATTTCGAGGACTTTTTCTTTTCTTTGCAGGGAAGAGCTCTCTGCTGGAAGAACCCTTTTATCTTGTCTCTAACATTAAACCAGGCACCTCCACCCAGCTCTTGTCATCTGTGGCCCAAGCACAAATCTTTGGCTCAAACAATACTTTGCCTAACTTGTTGGTTCTTTCTGCAGATCATTAAGCAGAAATGAAGAATAAGTAATTAACCAGCTGCCTTCCCTGGCCTCCCCTTCGGTCATCTCCTGAACAGACCCCATGAACAAAACAGCATCGGAGGAGATCATTAGGAGTGGGTGAGCCTGCAGCCAAGCCCGCACGCTGCGGGGACCCTGAGAACTCTGATCGCCCCCCCGCCCCATCTCCATGATTAACTGACCCGACTTCTCTGCTCCCCTTTCAATGTTTTCATGGGCGAGCAGAATCTTGGGAGAACGATTTGGGGGGAACTTGAGTCCACCATCTCCCCAGATCATGGGCATTCCGATGAAAGGCACACTTCCTTTTGATACTGGGAAGATGATACCAGAATCCGGGTTCTTGTTCGCGGCGGTCAAAGAATGAACTCCACCCAGGCAGCTAGCAAGCCAAGTCTTTATTAAAGAAAAGCAAACAGCTCCCAGGGCTGCTGGGAGGGGGGGAGAGGAGCCCCCTTCTCTGTGGTCCTATGAGGGGCGCCAACGTGGGGCCCAGAAAGAGTTGGGGTTTTTCCACTGGCCTTGCTCAAGTACCTGTATCAGTCCTTGTCCAACAGGCGTATGAGGGTTGGAAATGTCCCATAAGCCTTATGGCTTTTTTGCCCTTTTCTTTCCTTAGATTAAGTCGTGGTTCCTCTCCTTCCTTTTCTATCAGTTGAGGAGTGGGCTAGAGGTTTGCGTTTCCTACGGTAAACAAAGTCTGTGGGGAATACACATTTCCTTTAAGAAAACAGGGAGCCCGGAGCCCTGAAGCCACAAATGTTAATCAATAGCCATAGCGAAGGAACGCATCGAAACCCTGCTCCTGCGCCAGCTTCTGGAGTTAATACTCTGCCTCCCTTTCTCCCCACATGTGTGAGTATTTACTGTGTAGACAGCGAGTGGTGGGGCCCGACTGGATAACAAGCCGGCCTCACTTACATGCCCGGCGATTGGCAGGCTTGGCCGGCGCACCCAAGTGCATTATCCACCACTACCTCTTGCAAGATCAGCTCTGAGGGGCTCTCACCGGGAACGGTGCTAGGTGAGCATTTGCCAAATTCTACTTCTCTGTCTCTCCCATTGGGACGCACCACGCTCACCAGCCCCCGTTCTCTGTAACCCAGTCTGAGAAGCCACACTCGACTTAACTAACCATCATCAAGGCGGCCTCCCTGCCATCAAATTCAGATTAGTTCACAAAACTCAGTCCCTTGTTTAGAAATGCTTCCCCCCTCCCAGCTCCCGCCTTTTTTAAAAAAAAAAACTGATTCCCAGGGCTAGTTAATTCGGTTCCCAAAACTCAAGACACTCATGTAGGACTCGGGCGCACAAAACTCCTTCGTTCATTTAGAACGTTTTCACCGACTCCCGGGGCCCACTAATCCCTTCCACAGGGGTGAGTTTTCCTCCTGTCACGCCCAGAGAAGTTCACGGCTGTTTCTCTGTAATTCCTTTATGGTTCAAGAAGAGCAGAGGGTTTCCTGTGACACCCCCCCCTCCCCTCGCGCGCCCCCCGCACGCCCCGCGGTCCTATCGCGGCGCCAAAGCCCTCGATGGGTGTCAGCACAGTTCTGCAAAATCCTGACCGCCTTTCGCTGCACTCTTTTATTCCTTAGGGGAGATACAAGTACATATCATTGCACATCTGGGCCAGTTCCTCTCCTTAAAAACCACCCTGATTGGAAAGTGTATAAAATTAACTGCTAAAAATGCCTGCTCTGTTCTCTGGGACAGGAGCCATTGAGAGACCTTAGCCTGAGGGAGACGGACTGACTCAGGGAAAAGAATTAATGGAAGCACATGGCTCCTGCGGGCAGGAAATGCTTTGATAGGCCCTTTCCTCTTTTTGTTACCGGGACAGCCTTGACAATGGTCTCCGCCTTGGAGCAGCTGCTCACTCCCTGCGTGATGATCACGGCACACTTTCCTTGTCAGACTTGCAGTCTGCACCGGGCAGGGCTCAGGAAGGGACGCGCACAATGTTGGGGGTCTGCCCTTGAGCCTCCGAGCTGTCTGGTGGGTGGAGACGTCACCCTAAGATACACGTCGCCCCCTTTGGCCCACGCTCCCGGAAGGCCATCTGCTTCTGCTGTTCCTCTGACCTTTCGTAAGAACCCACTGAAGGTGGAAAGAAGTGACCAGAATAAAACTCAGCCTAAGGAGGTTTCAGACCACGTGGCTTGTGAAAGTAAGTCCAAGGGGCCAGCCTGGGTTTAGCACGGAGCCTCTGCCCACTGTTAGGATAGAAGGGAGCTGATGGAAGGAAAAGTAATATGTATTCAATGCCTAGACAACTATTTAGGATGCTTCATAGTTTCATGTAATCTGTTCTTTTGCAAGATACATTTTATATATCCCCATTTTATAGATGAAGAAGCAAAGGTTCTGGGAGGCTCAGCAACTTTTTCCATGCTGCTCTAACCACATGAGAATGGAGGGAAGTATAATATGAGAATTCCATCTCAGAGTTCCCGCCATGTCGCAGCAGGTTAGGGATCCGGCTTTATCTCTGCAGCAGCTTGGGTTGCTGCAGAGGTGCGGGTTCGATTCTTGGCCCAGGGTAGAGGTTAAGAATCCGGTGTTGCTGCTGCTTGGATTCGATATCTGGCCTGGGAACTTCCACATGCCAAGGTGTTTGGTCAAAGAGAGAAAAAAAAAAAAATGAATTCTACCTCAATCAGATTTAATTTGCTTTCAGGCCTGCTGTGTTCCTTACTCTGATGGTTTACAGTCTTATTTGTTTGTTTGTTTGTTTGTTTGTTGTTTGTTTTGCCTTTTGTCATTTTAGGGCTGCACCTGGGGCATGTGGAGGTTCCCAGGCTAGGGATCTAATCAGAGTTACAGCCGCTAGCCCATGCCAGAGCCATAGCAACGCAGGACACAGGATCTGAGCTGCATCTGCAGCCTACACCACAGCTCACGGCAACGCTGGATCCTTAACCCACTGAGCGAGGCCAGGGATCGAACCCGCAACCTCATGGTTCCTAGTCGGAGCCATGATGGGAACTCCTGTTTGTTTGTTTTTGTTTTTATGTCTTTTTAGGGCCGAACCCGCAGCATATGGAAGTTCCCAGGCTAGGGGTCGAATCAGAGCTATGGCCTCTGGCCTACACCACAGCCACAGCAACACCAGATCCAAGCTGCGTCTTTGACCTACACCACAGCTCACAGCAACGGCGGAAACTTTACCTACTGAGGGAGGCCAGGGATCGAACCCGTGTTCTCATGGATCCTGGTTGGGTTCATTACCGCTGAGCCATGACGGGAACTCCAATGCTTGACAGTTCTTATTTCTCACTGTTGTATTCAGTGTCTGAGGGGTCCATGAAGCACGGAATCGGGAGACCTGGTTCCAGCCCCATTCTAATGGGAGCCATGAGAAGTCACTTAATTTCCTGGGTTTCAGGATTCTTGATAACATAAGGGACTAGGACTCAGTGAGATCACGGCCCTTCTAAATCCTAAATTTAAAACTGTGTTATAAAATGTAGTATGAACTTTGTACCTATAAAGGTGTCTACTGTACTTTTTAAAAAACAGCAAATATAGGCATAGAGTTTCACTTTGGAAAGACAAAAAGATGCTTTGGCAATGGATGGTGATGATGGTTCTTCAACAAGGCGACTATACTTTATGCTACTGAAGTCTAACTTAAAAATGTGAAAATTGTCAATTTTATTTAAATTAAAATTTTTTTTTTTTATATTTGGCCAAACCTTCTGCATATGGAAGTTCCCCAGACAGAGCCAGAATCTGAGCTACAGCCGCAGCAATGCTGGATCCTTGATTGAACACTCACCTCTGCAGAGACCAGAGTCACTGCAGTCAGCTCTTTAACTCACTGCTCCACAGCCGGAACTCCTCAGTGTTAGATTACGTGTACTTTACTGCAATCAAAGAAGTCACTGAGTTCCCTCTGTGGCTCAGCAGCTTAAGAACCTGACTAGTGTCCATGAGGATGAGGGTTCGATACTTGGCCTCACCCAGTGGGCTAAGGATCCTGTGTTGCTGTGACTGTGGTATAGGCCCCCCGCTGCAGCTCTGATTCGACCCCTAGCCTGGGAACTTCCCTGTGCTGCAGGTGCGGCCCTAAAAAGCAAAACAAAGAAACAAAAAACTTAAAAATGCAGTATGTGATTTTTGTGTTTGTTTTTTAAAACATGTAAGCATATCGTCTTTCTTAAAATGCAAGCATCTTTTAGTTTCCTAATTATTTCCAGGGATTTTTAAAATAGGGCTGACTTTGCAAGTCCAACCTCACTCGCAGTTCAAGCCTCGATAGATGGGAGTAGAAGCAGTTTTGACAAATGAGGGGAATGCGAGAATCTTTAAGAATGGAACTAATGGGAGTTCCCTTTGTGGCTCAGTGGTTAATGAATCTGACTAAGAACCATGAGGTTGTGGGTTCGATCCCTGGCCTTGCTCAGTGGGTTAAGGATCTGGCGAGCTGTGGTGTAGATCGCAGATGCGGCTCGGATCCCGCATTGCTGTGGCTGTGGCGAAGGCCGGCGGCTATAGCTCCTGTTAGACCCCTAGCCTGGGAACCTCCATATGCCGCAGGTGCGGCTCTAGATAAAGGCAAAAAGACAAAAAAAAAAAAAGAATGGAACTAATGGATAACAAGATTCTGTGCTGGGAAGAGCCGAGCGTGTCCAAGAACAGAGGAAGGAGTCGGTGTTGCTAGAACCCCAAGAGCAGAGGAAAGAACAGCTTGTCCTGGGGACAGAGGCGGGGCTGAGTCACTTGGGACCAGGTTACAGAGTCTGCATTGTGTTGTAATGCAAAGTGGGACGTCAACCAATTTCACGCTGGAGAAGGGCACCATTCTGGTCTGTGGCCTGAAAAGGTCAATCTGGCAGCATTTTGTGGAAAGGGCCAGTGGCAAGCAGTAGCATGCAAGGGTACACGTCTTTTGGGGATTACTGTGTTTGTCCGAATTTGAACACAAGAGTGGGGGTGGACAGAAGGAGCCAGATTTCAAGGATAACTTGAAAGGAACTCTCACTAGGACTTGGAGATGCCTTGGCATAATCTTCTGGGTTATTTCTCTAATCAGTCATTTTCTCCCACGGCCAGCCACCCAACCGGAGTCAGTATCAGCCTCCGCTAGAATATTGCCCCTCTCCCTTTTTTCCCCTCCTTTTTTTTTTTTTTGTCTTTTTGCCTTATCTAAGGCCGAACCTGTGGTATATGGAGGTTCCCAGGCTAGGGGTCTAACAGGAGCTGTAGCCGCTGGCCTTCGCCACAGCCACAGCAACGTGGGATCCGAGCCGCGTCTGCAGCCTACACGACAGCTCACGGCAACACCAGATCCTTAACCCACTGAGCAAGGCCAGGGATGGAACCCGCAACCCCATTGTTCTTAGTCGGATTCGTTAACCACTGAGTCATGACGGGAACTCCTTTTTCCCCTCTTTTTAGGGCCGCACCCGCAGCAGGCTAGGGGTCAAATTGGAGCTGCAGCTGCCAGCCTACACCACAGCTCACGGCAATACCAGATCCTTAACCCACTAAGTGAGGCCAAGGATCAAACCCGTATCCTCATGGATACTAGTCGGGTTCGTTACCCCTTGAGCCATGACAGGAGCTCCAAGTATTCCTCTTCTTGATGCCGTTCATCGCCTTGAGCTCTGGCCTCCCTGTGTGTCCTTGACACTGTAGCTGGATTTAGCTGTCAGACGCCACTGTCCACACACACCCTTTCATAATCTACCCACTTCCTTCACCTGCGTACAAAGCACTTGATTCTGCTTCTCTTACGGCATCTACCTCATTCCCTTAACAAGGACTCAATAAAAAAGATTTACTCAGCACCTCTTACGGGCCAGATTAAATGCCACCAGCCACTGCTTGTAAAGCGTGTCTGTCACCCTCCGGGCGCTCACTCGGTCTTCCTGGAATGTCCATCCCTTATCGCCGCTTTCGTAAACGCGCCTCTCCCTGGTCCGGGAGCAGAGCGCCTTTCTCAGGAAGTGTTTGGTGAGCTTTGACTCACCCTGCTCACAGCTGGCCACTGTCTCCACACCCTACGGGCATCGGTCTGTCCTGCCCTTAACCTTTAACGTGTCGGTGGAAGAAGAAACCTGATTTTCTATGGAGAAGGTGCAAGGCTGTGGCTGCCGATGCAATCAGCAATGGCAGGTGCTTTGTTCGGAGCAGCGAGTTAAATTTAGAGACTCAGGATGCTGGAAGCAGTGGAAAGGGAGCTGTCTAGGCACCAGAGAGGGAGGGTCGAAAATGCCTGGCACTCAGGAAATGACTGTGAAACACAGAGATACACAAATGACGGATGACTTGTTCCAGCTACAATATTAAACTGTTAAGTAATTTGGGATCAAGCCAGCGCCTTCTTCTTAAGGACTGCCTGGAAGACTCGGTTCAGGAGACGCAAAGACAAAGAGGTTTCTGCTTTAAATGTCAGCGCTGGGGTTGGGGATCGGGGAGAGGGGTCAAACACAGACACAAAAGGTACAGGGCGGTAAGGACGACGAAAGGGACGTGCACACACTAGTAATAACTCTGAAAGGAAAGTGGTTAATCCTGTCTGGGAAACGGGGTTTTGTTTTTTGTATTTTCTTCTTTTTTTGGCTGCATCCAGGGCAAGCAGAAGTTCCCAGGCCGGGGACTGAACCCGCACCACAGCAGTAACAAGAGCAGCAGTGACAGCACCGGATCCTGAACCCACTGAGCTAAGCCATGAGGGAACTCCCACCTGGGGGATCTTTTTTCTTTTTATTTTCTTTTTTTAAAGAATAGTTGATTTACAGCGCTGTGATACACAGCAAAGTGACCCAGTCATATATGTGTGTGTGTATATATATATAAATACACACGCGCACACACACGCACATTCTTTTTCTCATATTATCTTCCATCATGTTCTCTTCCTTTGCCTGAGAAATCTTGATTGACCGGAATTTGCTCCTGTGTGTCTCTCTTTTTTTTCTTTTTAGAGCCACATCTGCAGCATAGGGAAGTTCTCAGGCGAGAGTGAATTGGAGCTGCAGCTACTGGCTGACACCACAGCCACAGCAACACCAGATCCCACCTACACCGCAACTTGTGGTGACTTACTGAGCAAAGCCAGGAATCGAACCCACATCCTCATGGACACTAGTGAGGTTTCTAACCTGCTGAGCCACAACAGGAACTCTGCGGTATCTCATTTTGATTGAAGATGACTACTCTGATTCCACTTCAAGCTTTTCTCACTCTTTGGCTGGCATGTCCGCCATCAACACCCTCTGGGTTCCAGCCACACTGTCCCAGGTCACTGTCTTCAAACAGGCCCACAACTTACTTGTTAAAATCTTGTTAAAACGCAGGAGACTTAGCAGACAGAGGCCCAAGACTCTGATCTACCTGAAAGCCCCAGATGACACCAGTGCTGCTGGTCTGTGGACCCCACTTAGAGTAGGAAGCTTACGGTGGCCTCGCTGAGTGCCGTTCCTCACTTGTCCAAATCCTCTAGGGGGCGCCACTGCGACTACTCACAGAACTGCAATTTTTTTGTTTTGTTTTGTTTTTTTAGGGCCACACCCAAGGCAAACGGAGGTTCCCAGGCTAGGAGATCCAATCGGAGATGTAGGCGCTGGCCTAACACCACAGCCACAGCAACGCTGGAGCCTTAACCCACTGAGCAAGGCTGGGGATTGAACCTGCGTCCTCATGGATGCTAGTCGGATTCATTTCCGCTGAGCCACCGCAACGGGAACTCCCCAGAACTGAAAATTAATACCTTCTCTCTTCATTCCTTGAACATTCTACAGATATTTATCGATTATTTATTTATTATTGATAGCAAATCATTTTTACGGGATAAGTAAACTGTCTGCCCTATGAAGGTAGTTCCTAAAATTTTGGACTGGGTATCAGCGTCTTTTTTTCCCCCTATGCTCCCCGACAGGTATTAAAGTCCCTGAGTCCTTTCCCCCAGCTTTCCCCAGTTGCTAGCTCCTTAAAGGAGGAACTTGGTTTAATTCATCCAAACTTGATCTAATGCATCTAAACTCCATGTTGATATTGGCTGCACAATGGGCCCTCATAAACAGTTGTTCGGTTGAGACAAGTTGAACTTAAACTAGGACTGCATTTGAAATAAATGTGTGTGCGTGTTTGTGTATGCATCCTATTCAGTGCAGGCAAGACAGATCAGAATATGTACAGAAACCAGGTCATTTTTAGTAAAGCGTCACCATGAATTATGACAGAACATGGATTGTAGTTACGGGGTGGAAGCAGTCACCCAGCAGGTAAGCTGAATAAAGGCAAGACACGTTTTTTTTTCTGGTCCATTCCTGGGTCCCCAGAGTTTAGGCCTGTGCCTTGCGCATAGTAGATAATCAGTAAATATCTGTTGAGCGCTCAATGAATAAAGAGAGAGAGTGTTAAATTCTAACTCCGTGAATCACCACAGGGTCAGCCCCTGGCAACTAAAATAGGAAAAGCCCTGTTACAATCTTCACGTTTCCAGAAGGAAGTAAAAACCAACCAATAAATAGTATTCTGGGCATGTCCACTCCAGAAATGAAGGGCCAAAAATCATCTGAAAATCTTCCCTTGTGATGAACAGGCTTTAAGGGCTTTGTTCCTTCACTAAGCAGCTGAGAAGCTGTGTGTGTAAGTTCCTTCATACACACCAGCCCAAAACAAAATCTAAGACAAGTTTCCATGGGGTTTATCTTTTCCCTAAAATACCGAACAGTTTTAGATCAACAAAAGACTTTGTTTTTTTTTTATCACTAAATATCAAGAGACCTACTTAATTGCAAACATGAATGCTTTTTCCTTGCCTCTTCCTTCAATTTTGCTGATGGGGAGGAATTCGCAGCCTTTCTGGGGACCAGAATAGCTCGGGTTTTGCTGAGCGCGATGGTCTTTGTGGGGCGGAGCAACGGTAATGAACTTAGAACACAGGAAGTTTACAAAAACAGAATTTCTTATTACAAAGGGGCCTCTCCTACAGAGGAAAAGCAACTAGAATTTCTCCTTTTTTTTTTTTTTAAATTAGAGGACAGTTGATTTCCAATATTAGTTTAGGGTGTAAAGCATAGCGATTCAGTATTTTTACGGACTCTACTTCATTAAAACATACTACTTTTAATAAAGTTTATCATTTCCTGTGCTATACGATAGAACCTTGCAACTGGAATTTTTGTTTTCTTCAACTTGACGTGATTTTGCTGAGTCAGCCTATTAAGGTAATCATGCAGTTGTGACTTGGGAAACATTACTTCGTTACATATTTTTATTTTTATTTTTTATTTATTTATTTTTTATCTTTTTGCCTTTATGTAGAGCCGCACCCGCGGCATATGGAGGTTCCCAGGCTAGGGGTCTAACAGGAGCTGTAGCCGCCGGCCTACACCACAGCAACAGCAACGCGGGATCCGAGCTGTGTCTGCGACCTACACCCCAGCTCACGGCAACGCCGGATCCTTAATCCACTGAGCAAGGCCAGGGATCGAACCCGCAACCTCATGGTTCCTAGTCGGATTCGTAAACTGCTGAGCCACCACGGGAACTCCTGATTTTTTTTTTCAAATCAAAAATTTCCATCGCCTACTAACATGTGAGTCGCCACAGCTTGGGCAAAGCTGATACTATAAATGGTAAACACTTTAGGACTCGAAAATAAACACTTTCCTCTCAAGAATGCAGTGGTAACAATTAATTTGAAATAATAATATTTTTAATTGCGATATGTTGCTTTTGCTTTTTAAATGGTCTTTTAAGATTAGGGGTGTGGCTTCTCTGCCTCCTTCCCCCGGCAAACGGAAGGCTGCTCCCCACATCTGGGAGTCTATTTCTGTTCTCTATACAGGTCATTTGTGCCATATTTTAGATTGCACAGATAAGTGACCTCATATGGTGTTTGTCTTTCTCTTTCTGACTTAGTTCGCTTAGTAGGAGAATCTCTGGTTCCATTCACGTTGCTGAAAATGGCATTAGTTTGTCCTTTGGGGCTGGTACATGCAAGCCGTCACATTTAGAACAGATAAGTCACGGGGTCCTATTTTACAGCACAGGAAACTGTGTCCAGTCTCTTGGGTTAGAGCATGATGGAAAATAGTATTACAAAAAAAAGAATGTATATGTATGTATGGCTGGGTCACTTTGCTCTGCAGAAGAAATTAAAGGAACGTTATTAATCAACTATGCTTTAATAATAATAATTAAGAAAGGGAGTTCCTGTTGTGGCTCATCGGAAATGAATCTGACTAGTATCCATGAGGATGCAGGTTCCATCCCTGGCCTCGCTCAGTGGGTTAAGGGTCCAGCATTGCTGTGAGCTGTGGTGTAGGTCACAGACATGGCTTGGATCCCGAGTTACTGTGGCTGTGGTACAGGCTGGTGGCTGTAGCTCTGATAAGACCCCGAGCCTGGGAACCTCCATATGCCGCGGGTGCGGCTCTAAAAAGACCAAAAAAAAAAAAAAGGAATGGGGTGTGGATCTGGAATAACATTTCCTGTGTACCCAGGGTAAGTGGCCCACTCTGTACATATCATTATGTTTATCACGTTATCCTTGGAGCTATCAGTGCAAGTATCTGCTGACATTCTCACTTTGCAAATGAGAAAACTCAGGACCAGAGCAGAAAATCACCTGCTCAAGGTGCGTGAGCGCTGGAGGGAAACTCTTGACTTATCTTTCTAACTCCAAAGCCCACGTATTTTCCTTTGCACCAAGATGCCTTGAGACGTCTGCCACCTTTTTTTTTTTTTTTTTTCTGGCTGTGCCCGTGGCATATGGAAGTTCCTGGGCCGGGGCTAGAAGCGGAGCCACAGCTGCGGCAATATGGGATCCTTAACCCACTGGGCCACAGTGGAAACTCCCCATCTATTTAATTAAAATGCCAAGTCTCTGTGTAAAAAGTGTCACATCTTAGGTGGTATAATTTGCTCATTCCTTCAGTAAACAATTTACTGGGTTTCTGCCATTCACTGGCAATGTGCTAAGTGCTAAAAATAGAAAGTCTTGTGGTGTCGAGAGAGACAATTCCATGAGCAGGGCACTTCGAAATCGCCCACACCCCGTCGCTTTTGAGTTCTAAAAATGTCCATTTCAAATGACTGATACTAAAACCTGTTTTCTGAGAAAAAGACGAGGCTACTTTATTCTAAGTGTTGTAACTTAATATTTAGAAAGGGAAATATTTCCAGGCTATTTGTCCACATGTTGACCAGACTGGATAAGTAACTAAACTGAGGGTTTTTTTGTTTTTCACTTCTATTTACTTTTTAATGTTTTTCGTCTCTTGTCTTTTTAGGGCCACACCCACAGCATATGGAGGGTCCCAGGCTAGGGGTCTCACAGGAGCTGTAGTCGCCAGCCTTCGCCACAGCCACAGCCACGCGGGATCCGAGCCGCGTCTGCGACCTACACCACAGCTCACGGCAACGCTGGATCCTTAACCCACTGAACAAGGCCAGGGATCGAACCCACAACCTCATGGCTTCTAGTCGGATTTGTTAACCACTGAGCCATCACAGGAACTCCCCTTCATCCTGATTCAAATGTGGGAAGACAGGAGTTCCTGCTGTGCTGCAATGGGTTAATGGCTTGTCTCTGTGGAGGCACCAGTTCCGTCCCCCGCCGGGTGCAGTGGGCTAAGGATCCAGCATTGCTGCGGCTGTGGCTGAGGCTGTGGCTCAGATTCTCTCTCTGGCCCCAGGAACCTCCATATGCCTCAGGGAAAGCTAAAAAAGAAAATAAATTAGGAGTTCCCATCTTGGCTCAGCAGTAATGAACCTCACTAGAATCCGTGTTCTGGCCTCACACAGTGGGTTAAGGATCTGGCACTGCCCAATGCAGCTCGGATCCGGTGTTGCTGTGGCTGTGGTGTAGACCAGCAGCTGCAGCTCCGATTTGACCCCTAGCCTGGGAACCTCCATATGCTACGAGTGCAGCCCCCAAAAGCATAAAAAAAAATAATAATAAAATAAAATGAATTAATTAACTAATAAACGTGAAGACTTTGGAACAGAAACAATCAGCATTTCAGGTTGCAAATGCTTCCATTTTCACCTTGCCTTATTATTAGTTTCCTTCTGAATGAATTTGTTATGTCATTTTGCCATGCCCTTCTGGGGGGGGGGAGGCAGTTTCTCCCCATAGAAAATATTTTTCAGAGGCCGTCTCTGTAGCACGGGGTTCTAGCCAGTCTGGGACTGACTCAGCCGCCGCCGAAGCCAGGGCTTCCCCGAGCCGCGGCCTTGGAACCTGGAAGCTCTCTCCGCTGCGTGCGCAGCCGACCCAGAGCCAAGCCAGCCCGCCAGAGACCCAGGTCCTCCCCGGGCCTGTCTGCGTCTGCCCTTCAGGGCGTCTCCAGAGTTAACAGGCCAGAGTTCAAGACCAGGGCTGGCCAGAACGAGAGTGGCCTCTCCCTCTGTGTCTAAGAAGATTAAAGAGCTGGCCTCACTAACCTTCCCCGAAGAGCTGTCATGACTCCACAGATTCCAAAGATCACGAGAGAAGGTACATCTTTTGCGTGGTGTGTTTTCGCGTCACTGCCTCAATGAGGCCAAGCAGTGCCTCGCAGGGTAAACACAGCCTTTCCCTACACCTCCCTCACCGTGTTTAAAGAAGATGATTCAAATTCACTTTAACCGAGAGGCATGGAGCCTCCCTAAGCGATGGGCTGGTAGCCCCAGAGTGGGCTAGGCCATGGGTGTAAAGTGACACCACCTGTCACCTTGCCCTTGAGCTGGCAGGATCCCAATATTCGTCACAGATGGAACTGAATATATATATTATTTTTCAGCAAACGGGAATGAGTCTGAAGGACTGAGTAGAGTCATCAGGGAACATGTGGTTTACGGTGGTGCTGTGAGAGTTCCCGTCGTGGCTCAGTGGTTAACGAATCCGACTAGGAACCATGAGGTTGCGGGTTCGATCCCTGGCCTTGTTCCATGGGTTAAGGATCCGGCGTTGCCGTGAGCTGTGGTGTAGGTCGCAGACGCGGCTCGGATCCCGCGTTGCTGTGGCTGTGGCGAAGGCCGGCGGCTCCAGCTCCTGTTAGACCCCTAGCCTGGGAACCTCCATATGCCGCGGGTGCGGCCCCAGATAAGGCAAAATACAGTGGTGCTGTCGACTTAGAAGAAAAAAAAAAAAAAAGCACAACCTGAAAGTTGAGAGTTAAGTTGTATTTGGGGCAAAATTAGGACGCGAGCCCAGGAGGCCAGCATTGCAGGGAGCCCTGAGAAATCTGCTCCAAGGAAGTGAAGGGGCAGCTAGGAAATGCAGGAGTTTGTGCAACAAAGGGCAGGGAGCAGGAACGAAAGAGGCCTGGGCTCACCGAAATCTATACTGTGATGTGCCCCTCAGCTATCTGGGCCCAGAATCCCGAGTTTTCACAGCCCTCGGGCTCCACGCTTCTCCCCCGTGGAGGTGACTGCACTCCAGATGACTGTGACACTGTCTTGTTTGTACACTCAGCTACCGCCCAGCCGGGAGGGCGGTATTTCAGATCACCGCCACAAAAAGGTGACGGGGTGGTGCATGCGCACATTTCACAAAAAGTTGGCTGCTGGTCTCCGGAAGGCCAGTCACAAGGAGCAGACACCACCGTGAAGGATTTTAGTGTTTTTCTAGATACGAGGCGATACAAGAATTGGGCACATAAAATAGTCTCAAGAGATCTGACGCTCTGAAGCCCTCTTCTCCCAGTTTTCGCAGAGCACAGAGGCCTTTATTCCCTCTGCTCAGGGGGCGGCAGCTGCCGTGGCTCATGATTGAATCCACGCAGAGGCAGGTGGCAAGTGCCAAGCTCCAGCTCACTGTCCTTGCTGAGGAAAGCGAGTTGAAGGAATTCCCACTGTGACTCAGCAGTAATGAATCCGACTAGTATCCATGAAGACTTGGGTTTGATCCCCGGCCCCACTCAGTGGGTTAAGGATTGAGCGTGGCCGGGAGCTGTGGTGTAGGTGGCAGACGCAGCTTGGATCTGGTGTTGCCGTGGCTGCGGCGTAGGCCAGTGGCTGCAGCTCCAATCTGACTCCTAGCCGGGAAACTTCCTCATGACGTGGGTGCGTGATCTTAAAAAGACAAAAAAAAAGTGAGTTGTAAAGCCAGGCGAAGAGGCGAGGGCAGAAGGGCCTGGGTGTGCAAAGGCCCTGAGACCAGGCCGGTAGCTCGGTGGCCTGGCGGGAGTGGAAGGTGGTTTGGTGTCCGGGGTGCAGCTCCTGCCACTTGACCCGTAGAGCAACGCCAGGTCAATGTCATGTTTCAGAGAGAAGAATGACAAAGCGGGGCCATGACCTCAAGAACTCAGTCTGGTCACCGTGCGGGAAGGGGATTGAACGAACTCGGGAGGCGAAGGAGGGCGTGAAGAGAGGAAAGGTGCCACGGCGGCCACGCGCATTACGGGGGATCGGCCTCGAGGAGGTGGAGATGCTGAAAGTCGTGGAAGGAGCAGCGAGACGTGCGGAAGGGGGAAAGTGCGTGTCAGAGAGCGGGGCCGGGCGCAGTCTTGGGGCTACAGCAGCAAAGGGCAGCAGGGCGTGAAGGCAGAAAGGCAGCTTCCTCTGAGATTTGGCCGAGTTGCAGGACAGGGGCGATGGGAGTCGAATCGCAGGCTGGCTGTTTGTGAGCTTCCGACGGCACACGCTACTGTGTAAAAGAGATGATCAGTGAGAAGCTACTGTCTAGCAAGGGGGCGTCGACTCCGTAGTTTGTAATAACCTGTACGGGGAACGCCGAAGGGTCCTGTGTACACGCATGATGGATCCACTTTGCTGGACCCCTGAAACGAAGACATCCCTGCAAGTCAACTATGCTGCAACACATTTCAATTCAAAAAAAAAAAAAAAAAAAACGGAAAATCTAGAACCAGTTTCCTCATCTCTTCCTTACGTCACTGCCGCCCCCATCCAACAGAATCTGAGTCTGCTCAAGCAGCCACGATTAGCATCCTCCACCCGACCCTAAAAGTCACGGCGCAGTTTGCTGTGGCCTGACCCCGATCGGTCACCACACACGGTCCCACTGAGCAGCAGCCGTCTGAGGGTCCGCAGCGTCCAGAGGGTTCCCTTTGACAGGAGGGCCTTTGGAGGGAACGGCTATGTGTGACTAGCGGGGCACCCATCGCCTGCACCGAGCTCCACGGATGAATGAAAGCACCCCCCTCGGTCACTGGTGGAGGAGACTTTCTGACAGAGGAGACCTTTGGCCTTTGCCTGTGATTAGTAAGCCAGAGATGACGCTACTCTCTGCAAGTCCCCCCAGTGACCAAATCTGGCCTCCGAGAAACTGGGTAGAGACATTACATGTGAGTCATGCATGTTTGCCTCCTGTGCCTCATCATCCGTCGTTATGGAAACCACACAGTGCAGCGCAAGGGCTCAGAATTCCGGCAGTTGGCCTCAGAGTTACCCCTCGTTGATACAGCAAACAAGTGCGCTTGCTTGGTTAATCTTTAGCTACCTCCTGGCCTGTTCACAGGGAAAGCTTGAAGAAGCCAACACAGCCCAGAGCCCCGGCTGTTCCTTTCAGGTGAATCAACATAAGAGACATGCCCATGTGTTCTGCCCTGAGGACGACATAGATATTTAGAAGAATTTGGGATTACTTCCTGGGTTATCGGGTTGTTAGATCAAAGCGGCCCCCTCGCTTAACGCAGACGCTCTGCACATGTGAAAGGCATTTAGGAATTCCTCACATTGTCTTTTTTGGGTTCGTCCCCATCTCTCAGCAAA
Source organism: Catagonus wagneri (assembly GCA_004024745.2). Classification (NCBI taxonomy): domain Eukaryota; kingdom Metazoa; phylum Chordata; class Mammalia; order Artiodactyla; family Tayassuidae; genus Catagonus; species Catagonus wagneri. The sequence continues at coordinate 4,669,612 of PVHT021183523.1, read as the reverse complement.
AATCTCCAAGCACATCTTAATAGCCGTGGGGCTGACTTTGGGAAATGTGCACTTTAGAAAGATGCTTGACGGTTTCTTGCCACTTGAACTTCTCCGAGGATATCTGCAGATCTCTGAAGCACAGACACCGGAAAGGTTTCTGTTCGTGGGGCCTCCTGATGATTCAAAGGCTGATAGGATGCTTCTGCTTCGCGGCTTCTTCAGCCAAGGAATTTGAATCCGAAAGACCTGGACTCTTAGCTTGGCTCTACCCTTGGATCATTCCTTTACGGCAAGTCACTTGCTTTTGTGAATCTCTGTTTATCCGTCTGCAAAATGGTGTTGACTCACAGCCATATCACAAATCGTTGCAAAGACCAAACGGACTAAGAGGGCAGGTGACTTAGCTTTGTTCCTTATACCTAGTAGACACTATTCACTTTTCTTTTTCCATCAGACCAGCTGTGTTGTGGCCAGTTGGCTGCCCAATAGCATTTCTGGTTGCATGTGGACAGAGCAAGGGGCAAATTCACAGAGAAGGTGAAATAATGAAAAAGAAAAAAAGGAAGGATTCAAGATTCACCCTTAGGAGTGTCTACATGCCATCTACGCAGGAACCCCACCTCCCTTCAGCTGCAGGACCTCACCTGGGCCAGTGACTGAACTTGGAAGAGCTGTGACCATAAACTGTAAAGTCTGGAGTCTATACTCTTGAAACCAGGCGTTTCGGTCAATAGAAAGGAAGCCACGTGACATGGCTGAGTCCTAGCCCCTGACAAATTTATATTTATCTTTAAACAACTGCACACACAAAAGAGAAAAACACACGGTGTAGAAGAGATAAACACGGAGTCGATGACAGATACGGTTGTTGGAGTGGGCAGAAATATCAAATTATAATTCAGATCTCCCCTGTCATTACAGCCCGTGTGGCTGAATGAGTCACATTAGCAATAATACAGCTAACTGGACTGACGTATGTCTTCTCGCGTCATGGGAACTCAGTCCCTTGCAACTTGAGATATTCCTGCGAATCAAAAGAATGTTACGGAGTTCCCATCATGGCATACCTGTTAACGAATCCGACTAGGAACCATGAGGGTGCGGGTTCGATCCCTGGCCTTGCTCAGTGGGTTAAATGATCCGGCATTGCCGTGAGCAGATGCGGCTCGGATGTGGTGTTGCTGTGGCCGTGGTGCAGGCTGGCGGCTACAGCTCCGATTCGACCCCTAGCCTGGGAACCTCCATGTGCTGCAGGTGCGGCCCTAAAAAGCAAAAAAAGAAAAAGAATGTTTCACTCCCATGGGTTCGTGCCTCTTGTTGATGGGCCCCTGTGAGGTCAGTCGTGGAAGGTTACTCACCAGGTCTGGGGCTGGTGGTGTCCTGTGCGGGAATGCTCTGGTTCGTGCCTTTGGCAGAAGTGTCTCCTGGATTTCAAATGCTAGGTGCAACGGTGCCGCTGGGTCCAGCGGAGCTTGTAGGGTCCATGCTCAGGGAGGCGCCTGCCTCGACCATATTCCATTTAACAACATATTAGTTGGCCATTGAAGTCAATTCTTTGGGTCCTGAGCTTTCTTAATAACAGAGCAGTTTATAGCTTCTGTTATAGCCCATAGCCCTTTCTTCACATAAGTACCAGTTCCATGGGGCCAGAAGAGAGACAGATACTGTCTCAGATCCATCTGCTATGTCTCTCTCTTTCTGTCTCTCTCTCCTAGTCCCAAATAGTAATGAAAATAATCCCTGAAGCTCGCCCCCATTCGCTCTCAATTTAAGGATACTCTAATGAAGTCTCGGAAAAGGTCGGTAAATAGGCCACACCTCAGTTTGCAGAACTTTAACTAGAACTCAGGTCTCCTAATTATGACTGCTATTTCTATCTCCATCGGTAGTTGAGAGAGCTTTGGGAAGAAGGCCTGAGCTGATATAAAGGATGCAACAACAGTTAGGAGCCCATCAGTAACCCCACAACACACAATTTAGTGAAACAGTGATTGCGTCTGATTTTTTTTAATTAAAAATTTTTTTTTCAGTTGTATCTGACTTTATTCATCTCTGAAACACTTAACGTGCGAGTGCAGCTCACAGAATGCATGTATAATAGGAAATCATGTGATCGGTCCATTGAAAGATCTGAGCTCATAGGATGTAAACACAGAAGCAGCTTTGTGTGTGTTTTTTTTTTTCAATTTTTATTATAGTCAATTTACAATATTGTGCCTGTGTTTAACTTTTGTCTTTTTTTTTTTGTCTTTTTATGGCCACAGCTGCAGCATATGGAAGTTCCGGGCTAGGGGTTGAATCGGAGCTGTAGCCACAGGCCCATACCATGGCTTACGGCAATGCCAGATCCTTAACCCTCTGAGCTAGGCCAGGGACTGAACCTACATCCTCATGGATACAAGTCGGGTTCATTACACTGAGCCCCAGTGGAAACTCCCTTTGTTTAATTTTTATTTTTCCTTTAAGCCTATTCACTAGGGTAGTTCTTTCCACACTCTTGGATAAAATAGTGGAGAGGCCCCCAAAAATTAAAAGACAGAGACTGTCTTTTCTTTTCTTTTTTTTTTTACATTTTAAAAATGAGATTTTTTTCCCAGAATCCTCAGCATCTAAACAGATAAATGACATTTTACTAAAATAAAGTATCATATGTGTTTACGTTTACAATGTTTTCTAATTACAGTGTTAACCAGGGAGTCTAGTATCACCTGATGGTGGTACATTTGAAATGGGAGGGTGTGGAGTTCCTGCTGTGGATCAGTGGGTTAAGGACCTGACCTCGCCTCCGAGAGCGGATTACATCTCCAACACAAGTCGCGGGCGCGGCTTGGATCCAGTGTCACTGGGACTGCGGCGTTGGCTGCAGCTCCAGCTCCTCATCAGCCCCGAGCCTGGGAGCTTCCAAATGCTGCAGGTGCAGCCATAAAAAGAAAAACAAGAAATAAAAGAAATTGGAGGGTATGCGTGCTGGTGGCCCTGCTCTGGTTTCCTCAATGTATAATTTAGTTTCTCTATTTTCTCTTAGTTGCACAGTATCAGAATATCCTGAGATAGGTAATTGCAAATGATAATTTTCTTATGGAAGTGTGCCTGGAAATGTTTCCTTCTCTCTATTTTATTTCGTTATTTTCAAAAATGTTATTATATTTATAGTTGTACAACCATCGTCACAACCTAAGCTTAGAACATTTCCATCCTAAATCCCCATTCCACCGCTCCCTCTCCCCATCTGTCTGCTTTGGTAACCATAAGGTTTTCAAAGTCTGTGAGTCTGTTTCTGTTCTGCAAATAAGTTCATTCATATCCTTTTTTTTTTTTTTTTTGGAATTCCACATCGAAGCGATATCATATGATGTTTGTCTCTCGCAGTCCAACTTCATCCGAGCGGCAGCTGCTGGCCGACACTGCAGCCGCAGCAACATCAGAGCCGAGCCTCGTCTGTGAGCCACGCCACGGCTCACGGCAACGCCAGATCCTTAATCCAATGAGCGAGGCCAGGGATCGAACCCGTGTCCCCATGGATACTCGTAGGGTTTGCTACCACTGAGCCACAACGGGAACTCTGCTTACGATTTAATTAATTAATTAATTTTGATTTACCCTTTTCTGGCTGCCACTTTCTCCTTCCTTAGCTCCTGAGGACCTAGCAATAGAAGCCAGATGGCTCCTTCTGGTGGCCCTGTTGGAAGGTTTATGGAAGGTTCGTATCTGGGCCACTGGAAATACTCAGGTCTCCATGGCCCGCAGTGTTCAAACCAGTACAGCCTCTCTTCAGCTCATCCATCAGCAATGGGGAGCCAGTGTTTATTTCACCCTTTGAATTTCTCAGAGTTGACTCTGTCCCTCTGCCCACTCTGCCTCATGTATTTAATGCTCTGACCAGTTTCCCTGAAGTTCCTCTTTCGGCTGGAGGTGGCAAGAAAATGCTTCTCCCATCCGGGTGTCTGTGTGTCTGAGAACAGAATTCTCATCGCAGCTCTCTCCGAGGAAACACTCCTGGGCGTTCTTTCCTCAAGCCGGTTGTTGGAGATGTGGGCAAGGGCTGAAAATCCATGGATCTGCTTGAGAAAACAAAAACAAAAGCAAGGAGTTCCCACTGCAGCTCAGTGGGTTAAGAACCTGACGGAGTGTCCCTGAGGATCCAGGTCTGATTCCTGGCCTCAGTCAGTGGGTTAAGGATTCTGCATTGCTGCAAGCTGCAGCATAGGTAGCAGATGGGGCTTGGGTCCAGCGTTGCTGTGGCTGTGATGTAGGTGGCAGCTGCAGTTCTGATTCAACCCCTAGCCTGAGAACTTCCAAATGCAGCAAGCATTTGGAAGAAAAAGCAAAAACAAACAAACAAACAAAAAAAGCAAAAGCAGATTCCCCCAAAACCCAACTAACTAAAGTCTTCGAAATTTTGCCTCTTGGTTTCTTACTTTACCTTGGAATGTAATAGTGACATCTGGGTGCTTTAGATGCAGTTTCCAAAGTACCATCCTGGTTATACATTTAAATTGCCTAGAAGGCAGGATGATGTAATAAAAGGAACACTGGTCCAGGGTGACACTCGCCACCAGGCATGGAACTCTGCTCCCTGCCAAACACCCTGTTAAATCATTTGTAAACCTTCTCTCAGTAATTTCTTGTAACGACTCAGTGATACAGCTTTTGTGATCTTCATTTCATAAAGCAGGGAATTGCATCTCCAAAGTGTATCGTTTAGAATGATATGCTGCAGAGATCATACAGTTGGATGGTTTCGATGAAAGAAACGGAACACCGCCCCCCCCCCCATTGTCTTAAACCACAGAAACTGGTGATCTCTCATAGCAGTTCACCCAGAGTTAGGACAACGCCAGCGTTGGCTGACTTAATGGTTATGTGAGATATGCCCAGAAATGCCTTTTGAAGCTCCCAAGGTCATGCCATTAGGAGGTGAGAGAGCCCGGGGGCAACTTCCCCTCCCCCACGGCCGCCTCTCAAGATGCTCAAGGTCAGGAAATCACAAAGTCAGGAAAAGGATAAGGCGTTCAGATCAGGAAACGGCCACTGTCTGGGACTGAATCTAAGGAAGATCCACACCCCTGGAGGTGACTCTCCGCGGACGAGCGACCCGCCAAGGGTAAGTCACCGGGTCAAGCGGCCAGAGGTACCGTGCTGACTTTACGGGCTCCCACCTGATGAGCAGGAAGCAGGCATCCAAAACGCCATCAAAAGAGAGAGGAAAGCAAACAAGCAAAAAAAGAGGCTTTTTTAAAGACTCTTCCACATTGTCAAGCATATTTTCTACCATCTTGGTGCTTATCATTCTCCCCAAACAGTTCTTCGCTTCACAGAGGTTAAATAACAGCCAAGATCATACATCCTGGTGAAATGGGGTGAAAATCCATCGCGGACCGTAAGGTCGGCTCAGAGTCTAATAGGTTCTGAGTCGTAAGGAAGAGAGAGTGACTCCGAGGGGACTGGCTTGGAGCTAAACTCTCCTATCTGACACAGATGGAGACCAATCTGAGCATTGAATCCTGGGATTTTCAAAAATGGGGACAGAATCACAGGGATGCTTTTGAAAGAGCTGCTGGGATCAGTGCCTAAAGAATCTGCTCCAGCACGTTTGGGGTTTGGTCCTGAAATAGCTACATAAACACATACTCAGCCGTATACATATATATATGTACACACATAAAAAAATAACAGCCAGTTTCCCAGGTCATTCTAAAGCCTAGTTAGGGTCTAGTCCACCAGCTGGCTGCTTTCAAGCCTGAGGACAGAGCAGAAAAGGAGGTCAATATGGCTGGAAAGTACAGAAACAGAAAATGAGGACCTAGGTGCACATTTTCCTGAATAAATAAAACTGTGATTCTTTCACTCCCTTCAACTCATTTGTTCAAAAATCCTATGCTTATCAAACTTAGAGATAACCTTTCTAAGAGGCTTAAGACTGAGCAAGGCTGCCCTAACAAACATAACTCAATTGCTTTTGTCATCCTGACAGATCTGTCTCTATATATTGATTTTTTTTTTTTTTTTCCTCTTTAAGACTGCACCTGCGGCATAGGGAAGTTCCAGGGCCGGGGTTGAATCTGAGCTGCAGCTGCTGGCCTGTGCTGCAGCCACAGCAACACTGGATCCAAGCCGCATCTGTGACCTACACCACGGCTCAAGGCAATGCCGGTTCCCCTACCTACTGAGCAAGGCCAGGGATTGAACCCGCATCCTCATGGCTACTAGTCTCGTCCTTAGCCTGCTGAGCCACAACAAGAACTCTAAATTTATTCTTTAATGTAATTTTTTTCTGGGACTTTATCTCTTAAAACCTTATTATCCTTGAGTTTATATAGCTGAGAATCAGACGTAGGGCTGTGATCACCATGGCATAAAGTGTGGTGGGTATGTAGGCTTAATTCAAACTTTAATGGACTCCTCTTTGTTCACTCCTAAGGCCATTAACTAGAAGAGGATGCTAAGTGAAAAACTGACTGTCAGAGAATAGGTAAGATTTCTTCAAAACAAAACACTTCATCGCAAAAAGGAGAGATTCTTGCGAAAAGTTAGAGCATAAAGTTGAGGAAATTTCTCAAAAACCATATTGAGAAAAGTAGGAATAATTTAGAAAATCAATCCAGGAAGCCCATTATCTAACTTGCAGAGGTTCCATAAAGGGAACAGATAGAAGGGATAGGAGGAAATTTACAAAAATAATAATTCAAGAACATTTTTCAGAACGGAAGAACATGAATTTCTAAATTTTAATCTCACCAAGTGTCAAGCACAGGCATTGAAAAACAAAATGCTGTCACATTCTTAGGAGAAGTCCCTGAGGAGAGGGATCTTACAAGTTTTCAGAAAAATAGAAAATGGTTCCAAAACAAATACCATTAATCAGAAGAGTCATGAAATCCTCAGAAGGTAGAAAATACCACTCTCTCTATTTTGAAGCAATAATATTTAACCTAGAATTCTAAGCAGAGCCCAAGTTGTCAATCAAGCATGATGAGAGAAGAAAGGCAGTTGCACACAGTCAAGAGGTCAAAAAGTATATTCCTCCAGCGTTTTCTGTGGAAGTTACTGGAAAATGTGCTCCTGCAATGTGAAAAGTAAAAAGAAAGAGGAAGACATGATATACACTAAATTAGGGAATCCTGTATGGTTGTCCTGCAAAACTGCAGCCTAACCAATGCAGATGGATCACTCTGCCAAACTTATTTTATTTTATTTTTTCTGGCCACACCCACAGCATGTGGAAGTTCCCAGGCCACGGACACAATGGGAGACCCAGCTTCAACCTTTGCCACCACACAGACAAGGTCAGATCCTTAAGCCACTGTGCCATAGCGGCCACTCCTTATTGTATTTTATACTACTTTATTTTTATGTGAAGGGTCATGGGTTTGGAAAAATCTCTTGGAAAACGATTTTACTCTAGAGGCATCTTTCAAGGGATAAGTACCACAAAAAGAGAGATGAAGAAAAGTAAATGAAGGTATTATTCATTTCTGGAAAAAAACTGGTGTTGGAATAGAAACAAAAATCTGGTCAAGAAAGGAGAGAGAATTGGAGGGGTCACGTAGCTCAGTTCTTAAGTAGTTTTGGGTCTTTAATTATGTAGCTGCTCACTTAGAGATTTATCTGTAAAGGTGGTCTTGGGTGAATGAGGAGAGAGGGGAATGGCTTGTAACTGAGCACCTACTGTGTGCTGGAGGCTGTTCTAGGTGCTTTATATATGCTCATCCATGCAAGCCTCACACCACCCTTTGAGAAAGATCCAGTGCGGTTCTTCTGCCCGTGACACCGACGAGGAAGCAGAGGTACAGACCAAGTAGCCTGTTCAAGGTCACCCCGCCGGGAAGCGGTGGTCTAAGCCCAGGCCACCTGGTTCCACTACTCTTACTTTTAATTTCTACCCTGTATTGCCCTTCAAGTCATTTAACACAAGCAGCAAGCACCAGATCATTTCTATAAGTGGAAATCAGGAAATGATTACATAGCATCTCCCTTAGAATGATGGAGGTAAGTCCCCCACAAAGAGCTCAGCTGAAGAGCTGGCCTCTGAGGAATGTGACTATAGCATTGAGAAGGGGAAGCCTATTTTTGGCTGCTCCTGCAGCATGTGGAAGTTTCCCAGGCCAGGGATGGAACTGGCAATCACAGCAGTGACCTGAGCCCCAGCAGTGACAATGCTGGACCCTTAACCCACCAAGCCACCAGGGAACTCTGAGGAAGGTTGTTTCTTGTTAAAATCCTTTTCATACTTTTTTTTTTTTTGTCTTTTTGCCTTTATGTAGAGCCGCTCCGGCGGCATATGGAGGTTCCCAGGCTAGGGGTCTAACAGGAGCTGTAGTCACCAGCCTACACCACAGCCACAGCAACGCGGGATCCGAGCCGCGTCTGCGACCTACACCACAGCTCACGGCAACGCCGGATCCTTAACCCACTGAGCGAGGTCAGGGATCGAACCCGCAACCTCATGGTTCTTAGTCGGATTCGTTAACCACTGAGCCATGACGGGAGCTCCCTTTTCATACTTTTTTAATTCATATACTTGTGTTACCTTGAGTGAAAATAATTGATGGAAAAAAAAGGGTTTCCACTAGGATTTCCGAATCCTCTTTCTCAGACTTAATTTCACTTATAATCAGCTATTACTGAAATCATCTGCATTTTAGTTTGCCCACAGATATAGCTCTCTCTAAGGTACTTTCCAGCCATGCCTATTTACGATTATGCTAAAAACTCATGATAAGATGAGGACCAGGTAGAAATGGTTGATGATCATAGAAATTCAGGAAAATTCCTCCAGTGTCTCAACATGTCAAATATCGAAACATTCTGTGTACAGTCTGGAAGCATCATGAACATGACAGTGGACAGTAATGACGAATGTTATCCAGGCCCCCACCTCCCCAGCCCCCATCAGTGCCATATCCTCCCCCTCCCCCACCTCGTTTCTTGGTGCCACGTCAGAAGTAGCACTCGGAGCAGATGAATCCTGCAAGTCTTTACTTCTCAACTTAAACACGCCAACTCAAACTCTGATTTAAAGTCAAACATTGGAGGAGCTGCCGTCGTGGCTCAACAGAAACGAATATGACTGGTATCCATACGGATGCAGGTTCGATCCCTGGTCTCGCCCAGTGGGTTAAGGATCAGGCGTTGTGTGAGCTGTGGCGTAGGTTACAGATGTGGCTTGGATCTGGTGCATTGCTGGGGCTGTGATGCAGGTCAGCGGCTACAGCTCCTATTGGACCGCTAGCCTGGGAACCTCCATATGCCGCGGGTGCAGCCCTAAAAAGACAACTAAATGCATTAATTAATTAAAGTTATTCATTGGAGAACTATTTTGGGTAAAGACATCCCAGTTGAGAGACTTATTCACGTTTGAAACATGAACAATAGAGTTACTAATCTGCTGATAACTTTGGGAAAAATTAGATGAGATTGTAGCCATTTGAATGCTTGAGAAAAATCTTCAGAAAAAAAGAAATGTCTCAGAATGCCACAGCCGAATTATTCGTGCCTCTTCCATGAAGAGCTTCAAGCTTCTTCCTAGGCATGAAACATAATAAAGTAGAGAACATTTGTTTTGATGGAGCAGGGCTGGCTGATGAATATGTTATATGGTCTGACATTTATCATTCAAGGTGGTTCAGTAATAAAAGCTGTGGTGGGCACATGGGAATAGCTCAGATTCTATAATGGCTGATCCTCTGCAGAATCCAGTGCACCATTCTCTGTGATTTGGCACCTTTAAAGAAACAGGAGGGAGTTCCTGCCATGGCGCAGTGGAAATGAATCTGACTAGTAACCATGAGGACCCAGGTTCGATCCCTGGCCTCGATCAGTGGGTAAAGGATCCAGCGTTGCCGTGAGCTGTGGTGTAGATCGGAGACACGGCTCGGATCTGGCGTCGCTGTGGCTGTGGTGTAGGCCAGTGGCTCCAGCCCCGATTCAACCCCTAGCCTGGGAACTTCCATATGCTGTGGGTGTGGCCCTAAAATGACAAAATAAAAGAAGATAAAGAAACAGGAAGATGCAACTACACAGCAGTCAGATGTGTCCCCCTGTCTTAGGAGACCGTAAAACAGGGACGAGAAAAAAGCAACTTCAGGGCATTTCTGGGACAAGCAGAAGGACAAGCAAATGCTAGAACTTCAGTGGGTTCCTGCTTCTAGGGGGGTGGGGGGGCAGATTTGCGAGTTTACCTTTCATCGTTGACAGGCGGCAGGGAGGCTGTGAGCAGTAAGGTTTTGCCTCCAGGTTCAAGGGGCCCGGCATAAAGACGCCTCGGGACCCCCACTTTCTAAATTGGGTTTAATAGTAACAACCCTGCTCTGTGGAGGCGTTTCTACCACTGGAGGGAAAAAAAACAAAAAAAACCTAAAAGCTTTGTTCCTCCTGCTCTTAAAAATGCTCTTTCATCATCAATCTGGACACATCTGACAGCAGAACTCTGGGCTCTCCATTCCCTAAGTAAATAAATTAGAGATAATTCAATATTTGATGATAAGATTTACAGTTCTGTTCCTTAAACAGCTTCTTAGGTGAATGCTCCCTGATGGAGCTCAAGTTTACAGCACCATTAATTCCGATCTAGGCATAAAACGGGCCCCAGCACCACAGGGTACTCAAGCAGAGAGGGGAACACAGGAGCCAGAGGAAAAAAACAGTCCTTCTTAAATCTCTAGTTCTGTGATTCACAGCTGTGTTTCCCCACCACATTTGCCCTCTCTGGAGGAATCCTGCCTCCTAGAGTTTTAGATTTAGCACGGCGTTTATTTCTAAGTTGGGGCCACTTTAATCAGATAGATAAACTTTTTTTTTTTTTAGCCTCAGCCGCAGCAGGTGGAAATTCCCGGGCCGGGGATCGAACCCACAGCACACCAGCAACCAGAGCCTGCGCCTGGGCTGTGATAACCCCAGATCCTTAACACTCTGAGCCACGGGGGAACTCCCAGATAAACTATTTTTTTTTTTAATTTGAAATTTTTATTTCTTTTCAGGGCCACACCCACAGCCTATGGAAGTTCCCAGGCTAGGGGGTCGAATTGGAGCTGCAGTTGAGGCCTACACCACAGCCATGGCCACACCGCATCCGAGCCGCCTCTGTGACCTGTGCCACAGCTCGCAGCAGCGCTGGATCCTTAACCCACTGAGCAAGGCCAGGGATTGAACCCGCATCCTCATGGATCCTAGTTGGGTTCTTAACCCACTGAGCCACCGTGGGAACTCCTAGATAAACTTTTTTGAGCGCACTGCAGTTATAATGAAGAAGGGTCAGTCTATTTGGTCTGACTCCAGACTCTATCCGAGATAATCTTAATATACACTATCTGGGGCTTAACGGCCTAGTCAAACAGGCGGGCCGGGACGTCTGTGCAGCTATTACGTGGTGCTATTGAGACATCTCAGAAATTCTTTGGGCACTTGTTTGTTCTTCCGGAGAATTGTACAGATTGACATGTGTGGTTACCGGTTTCCCTAGCACTCAAAGCCAGAACCTTTATGACTAATCGCCCTGCCAGGGAGCATGGCTTCAGAGAAGTAAGAAGTGAACTCACCCAATGAGTGTTACATGAAGAAAATTTCCTTGTTTTGTGCCCGAAGACCTGGTAACAGAGATGAGGTTATTTTTAGCTGTGAAAATTAGGCCTGGTTACACAACCCGCTTCTTTATAGCCATTAATAAGAGGAAAAAGACAAACTCATAATTGGAGCCAGGTGCTAACACGGGCAAAGGCATTTCTTTTTGGGCGGATTTTGTACCAAAAAAAAAAAAATGCTAGAAAACTCCTCATGGAGAAATCTGGCCTTTAAAGAAACGTGTTCTCTCTGGGGAATAGGGTTGCTGGTTGGACTCTGGTCAACCAGCAGCAGAGAAACACGCGGGTGATATTACAGCTCTTATTCGCTCTCATTTGAAAGGTTCCCTGCAGAAAAACTCTCTTTCCAAGGGCCCAGATGCCTCTGAACTTGAGGTACGGTTGTTTCCTAACTCAGGCACGTAAAAAACCAAGAGCAGAGTTTGACCCTGTGCAACCAAATTCACAGGTATTGGAAAGCCCACAGCTTATGTGCAAGTTGGTATATAGGTGTGCTTGCATCTAGAGAGACAGATTAATCTATATGCACAAACACATATATATTTACACACACGTATGTGTGCAGTGTGTGCTTGGCAACTGAATTTTTCACCCAGTAAAATACACCCCACGGAGTGTCAGGTTTTTTTTTTTTTTTTTTTTTAAGCAACTGTATTGATTGCTTTGGGGCACTGCCCCATCTCTAGGCAATGTTTTCAGTAATTTAGGAGCGTGCCTTCCTGTGATTGAAGAAGAAAGAAGGAAAGAAAGGAAGAGAGAAGGGAAGGAAGAAAGAAGGGAGGGAGGGGAAGGGAGGGAGAAAGAAAAGGACAGAAAGAGAGAAGGAAAAAGAAAGAGGGAAAATGAAGGCACGGGCATGCAAGTTCTAGTCTCAGCTTCGCTTACAGAGTTTTTACCTGGATTCCCCACATGCGAAATGAAACAAATGCCACACCATTTTGCCGCATCAGAGATGAGGATACTTCGAAGTGAGAAGAAGGATGGTTAAAACTACAAAACGGGGGTCCCCGCTGTGGCGCAGCGGGTTAAGGAGCCGACTACAGCTGCTCAGGTCTCCTCAGAGGTGAGGGTTCAATCCCCCGCCCGGCGAAGCGGGTTAAAGGATCCGGTGTCGCCGTAGCTGTGGCGCGGGTTGCAGTCGTGGCTCTTGGGTTCTATCCCTGGCCTGAGAACTTCCACATGCTGCGGGTGCAGCCAGAAAAAAAGAAAAAAAAATGCAAAACCAAAAACACCACAAAACACTCCCAAACTCGAAAAGGTGAAGTATCACAGTGCAGGGCCACGTGCTTGTATAAAGCCAGCCGGCAAAGGCGGATGGGGCGAAGACTGTGCTTGTGCAGCCCTTGTTCTCGATCCTTCCTCATCAGACTTGCCCGGCGCCTCCGTTCTTATGCCCCCAACGCTTCCATCCCAAACTGAGCGACCGTCTCTCTAAAGTGTTACCGTCCTTGGCGCACCGAAACGGCATCGCCTTCCACATGCACCGGCGAGCACTTTTAACACGGCTCACGGGGCTGCTCAGATTTCGAGCCCGACCCGATTCCGGATTCAGCGGTTTCAGCTCCCTCCACCCGCTTCCCGGAATGTTGGTCCCCGACAAGACCAGTAACTTCCCCGAACACCCTGTGCCACTGTCATCCCTGGGCTGGTGCAAAGCCGCCCCCTTTGCTGGCCAAGCTCTTCTTCTCTCGGGCTGCCTGGAAAACTAGTCAGCGTCCTGCATCCAAAACCACCGGTGCTGGGAGTTCCCATCGTGGCTCAGTGGTTAACGAATCCGACTAAGAACCATGAGGTTGCGGGTTCGATCCCTGGCCTTGCTCAGTGGGTTAAGGATCCGGCGTTGCCGTGAGCTGTGGTGTAGGTTGCAGACGCGGCTCGGATCCCGCGTTGCTGTGGCTGTGGCGAAGGCCGGCGGCTACAGCTCCTGTTAGACCCCTAGCCCGGGAACCTCCACATGCCTCGGATGTGGCCCTAAAAAGCAAAAAAATAAAACATAAAAAAAAAAAAATCTACCAATTCTGTGAAGCTTCCGTGTTCTAGGCAAGCAGAAAGATGACCTCTCCGCTGTGTCAGTGTCACCCCTCTCTTCGGTACAGGCTTATTTTTTTCCATTCTGACTTGTTTATCTGTTTACTTTCCAGTCTAGACTCCGGTAGTCTTAAAACCACAGGACACGTGTAGTTCAGTCTTGACAGCGTGCCTCGTCCAGTACCTGACACATGGAGCTTCGCTTCTTTTCTTTTCTTTTTAGGGCTGTACCTGTGACATATGGAAGTTCCCAGGCTAGGGGCTGAATCAGAGCTGCAGCTGCCGGCCTGCGCCACAGCCACAGCAATGCCAGATCCGAGCCACACCTGTGACCTACGCCAAAGTTTGTGGCAACGCCAGATCCTTAACCCACTGAGCGAGGCCAGGGATCAAACCTGCATCCTCATGGATACGAGTCAAGTTCTTAACCCACCGAGCCACAGCGGGAACTCCCATAGAGCATCTGATGCCTGATGTTCGTTGAGAGAATGAATGAATGGGGGAAAAAGGAAGCTCACCCTAAGCTTTAGCGTACCCATCTGCTCCAAATGTCTTTTGCATCATGGTTACATATTTTACACTCTTTTCTGTTCTGCATCTTCACCACTCTGTCCCCCAGACCACTAAACCACTGCCTTTTGGTCTCTTTCCCCCAGAAAATAACCTCTTGAGTCATTTGTTCCTAATCTTTAAAGTCTCCGATTTCCTTCACAGGGTGAGTTAGACCATTTTATTTATCAAAGATAAGGGCTCTAGGAGTTCCTCCTGTGGTTCAGTGATAACGAACCCAACTAGTATCTGTGAGGATGAATGTTTGATCCCTGGCCTCGCTCATTGGGTTAAGGATCCGGTATTGCCACGAGCTGTGGTGTAGGTCACAGACACGGCTCGGATCCTGCGTGGCTGTGGCTGTGGTGTAGGGTGGCAGCTGCAGCTATGATTCCATACCTAGCCAGGGAACTTCTCTATGCCGCAGGTGTGGCTCTAAAAAAGAGGAAAAGAAAAAAAAAGAGAGAGAGAGAGAAAGAGATAAGGGCTGTAGGGCTTTCTGGAGGCAGGCAGGATCCCAGAACCCAAGAGAGAAGGGACCAGGTGAGCCGGGGGGTAAGAGAAAAAAGAATGTGCCAGACAAAGAGGGGCAGAGGACAAATATCAGGAGCTGGTATGATAACTTCATCCGCGGGCTGAGGACAGGCTAGCGGTAGTTGAACTCAGCGTAATACCGTCTACCCCTCAATTGCAATAGTTACCGTGTAATTCCTTTAAACAGTATCTTCAATCTACTGAAGTTGTATTTACTCTCCTAGACACAGACATTTATAAATACTGCCTAAGAAACCAAAAACAAAACTAGCCGTCTCCACCACCCCCTACCTCCCCCCCGCAAATAAAACCTTTTCCTTGGATCAGTTAAACCAACACACTAATCACAGAGACCCTGTAATGTCTTCGTGTATTTATAGCACTAACCTAGTCACCCCAGATGAGTCACTCTGAGAGCGTGTGAGTAACGCGTTTGGGTAGAAGATCCAGCAAAACATTTTGACCTCAAAGCTGAAGTACCCCCTTTTGGTTTCAAAAACGTAGTCAGGGTTATCCTGATTCAGCTTGAGACTGATTCAATTTCTAGCCATCTCGCTCCTTTAATAAGACATCCCCGAGTCGGATATGTATGGCGTATATTCATCTGACAGCCACAGCCCAAATATTGGTCAAAGACCGCACAGCAACGTCCTTTTTCGTAGAGCGGGTGCGTCATTTCAGGCGGAAAGGACCCCGACCCTCCGAGTCTGCAGACTGAAGAAACGGCAGGAAAGAGCGGTTCGCGATCTTTCCTCTCAAGTCGTGCAGTGGGATCAGGGGGATTAAACTCCGATCTCCTGAATCCCAGGCCAGGATATTTTCCCTTAAGTCACAGGGCTTAGAACAAAACGCGGGAAACGCTGGACAACAGGCAGAGTTTACACGCATGCCCAGAGGGAAAGGCCAATATTTACTGCCAAATCACGAATTCAGTTGTTGCTCCTGGCATGGAAATAAAAGCCTGATGCTTTAGTAGAATATTTTTTATGAGATACAATCTCAATATCTCGATAACAGTGTATTCCACCCTATGTATTATTTATATATATAGACGTGAAATCCTATATAAAATATATAATCACATATATATATATATATATCAATTTTTTTGAATTGAAAAAGGCAAAAAGTGAATACAAGTGTCCCTCGGTGCTTCAGGCCTGCCTTCAGCGCCTCTGGAATCAAGGCCATCTTTCTTTCCTGTGACTGAGTTGGAAAGCGCGCCCCCTTGTGTTCCTTTAGTGTCATTACAAAACTGCCCCCCTTCTTTAAAAATTCCCTCTTTTCCCGCTCAGGCCAAGAAATCGGAGCCGGAAACATAAAGGAGCCCTCCTGTCATTCCCATCTGCGAGCTGCAGGTACCAGAGAGAAGTCAAACTGTACGTGTGAATAGTGAGATTTCGTATTTATTCCTGCCCTCGTTGGCTGTGTTTACCGTGGTGATTCATCACCTCCCGGTCTGGACGACACAGTGTATCTATAATTTAAGAAAAGAAGGACAGAGAAAAAGAGAAAGGGGAAGAGTCCTTTCTTTGATACACCCATGTATTGTTACTCGAATGTGTTATTGGTTAATGGTTAATTGGTTTTCCAGGAGTGATGTCAGGCCAAGCTGACTTTATTCCCCAGTGGGCCTTTAGCAATATACTTGCTAGCTTAGTTAAGGCGTGAATTGTGGGACCTCAAGGCCCCTTCAAGGAGAGAGCACTCCAAGCCTCTGGCCAAGACTAGAACCAGCAGACGCTTATCACCGCCCCGCCCATCTCCTTGTAATGCCGCTCCCCCACCTGGCCCGCCCCACTCCCTCCTGCCCCTACTAGAAAAGATAAGTGGCCCACTCCTTACCCTGCCCCTATAGGGCCCTTATACGCCCCCAACCAAGCAGCAAGTGCATCTTAGGACCCCTCTCTGCCCAGCTAATCAGCAGTACATCGCAAGACGTCTCCTGTCCCTGGGCTGTAAAAACAGACACAACCACACACTCCGTGTCAGCTCTCTCTGGTCACCAGGAAGTCATCCTGCTGCACTGGAAGCATCTCTTATCTCAGGAAGCTCTTCTTTCTCTCCACCTGGCTATGCTGGGAAATTCTTTTTCCAACCCGTGGGCGCTGGACCACAGCATTGATCCAGGCCACAAAGCCCCTCGAAGCCTCTAATTTTCACAAAGCCACCTGTGGGGAGCGTGCACTCACACACACAAAAAAAGGAAACTACACCTGTCCTCAAGGAACTTGCCGTATGTTAAAAGATAAAGGTCTGATCACAGGTGAAATAAGACAACTTGCAGAATGCCATTGGAGCTCAGAAGATAATTTCTGCTTAGGCTCTGAAGCTCAGGGAAGCCTGCGTCCAGAAAGTGGAGACCCAGACCCGGAGTCAGGACGAGGCTTTCCGTCTTTAACTTGGAGCTGGGGAAAGAGTCCCATGGACAAGAATAAGGCGGGGCTACAAGTAGAATCCAATCTGGACGTGTTGGACCAAGATCATGTACAAAGGAGCCTCTGTTGGGCTTAGAGTCTTCGCAAGGAGCCTGACATGGTGCAGCAGAAGGCCTCACCGAGCTCGGCTTCGTGAGTGAACAGGCCCCGAACCTATGACCTTGGCTTTTTTTTTTTTCTGGTCTTTTTGCCTTTATGTAGAGCCACACCCGCAGCATATGGAGGTTCCCAGGCTAGGGGTCTAACAGGAGCTGTAGCCGCCGGCCTACACCACAGTCACAGCAACGCGGGAACCGAGTCGCGTCTGAGACCTACACCACAGCTCACGGCAACGCCGGATTCTTAACCCACTGAGCGAGGCCAGGGATTGAACCCCCCAACCTCATGGTTCTTAGTCAGATTCGTTAACCACTGAGCCACGAAGGGAACTCCTATGACCTTGGTTTTATTCCCAGCATCAGGCTCTTCTAACAGAACCAGGAAAACGAAGGGACAGGGACAGGACGGTGACTCATAGACACACATGGACTGGAATGCTTCATGGTGACATTTTGAATAAAGAGCCTACTGGCTTATCTGTTGATCTGTCTGCTTCTAGTTCTGCTTGGATGTGCCTTCTTTGAAGTGACATTTCCAAACGATCTGTAAGGGCTGGTTATCTGCTTTAAGGAAACAGAACCGTGTCCTTTCCTGCAGTCTTTGGAATGCATTATAGTGGGAATTTGAAGAAGAGGATTCATTCTTCCCGATTCTTTTTTTTTTTTTTTCCAGACCTATATGAAAACTTCTATGCCCTCCTAAATGAATACATCGGACTCTCTGGTACTGAAGATTTTCGCCAACAATCTGGAGGGGGAATGACCCACTATCGCTAATGGCCATCACTTCCCTCCTGCCACATTCATCTAATCACATTATTTTACATCCACAGAATGGAGCACTTCTATCTGAATGCCAGGACAAGAAAGGTTGCCTCCTAATCGCTGGCATGAGTCCACCTGAATCCCTGCTGAAACTCAAGCTGAATATTTCCAGCTGCCTTGAGATGGCATCCTTGGATAATCTCTTCGACATTTTCTCTCTTCATTTTACTATGATGGTCTTTTAGTTTCCTGACTATCGATATTTAATGCGTTTTTTTTTTTTTAATATATTTGACAAGAGGAACCCTTGTATTCTCCGTCACCATCCATTAGACAGCTTCCCCCGATCACTGGCCCCTATGGCAAGGACACTTTGAGAGTAATCCTTAGAAATAAAAGCTGGAAGATGGCCCTGGGTTAATATCATTGATAAGCAAAGGGGCTGGATTTTAAAGAGATGAACCAACCCTGCTTATTTTTGTTCACCTCAGAGTAACAGGCTGTATTCTTCTACATCATACAACAGGGTCATCTTCCAAGGTTCCCCCCGCCAGCATCACAAGCAGCCGCCCTTCCTCCTGGAAACTGCAAGTGGGACAGACACAACACATGCTGCAACTCTGCTGCCCTCTAGTGGTGGAGCCGGCACAGTGCCGTGTGCGGAGGATTCCTACCTCCTGAAGCGGCCCTGGAGACTCTGAGAGGGTCTTTGAGAAGCGATTTAGGTTCAATTTAAATGCAAATGAGAAAAAGAGGAAGTGATACCCATTCCCCGGATATTTATCTCAGAATGACCAGCCCCATTTCCATGACATTAGAAGCCAACTAGTTATCAGATGTGAGAGGTGGGGTCAGTCCGGGCAAAGAGACAGACATCCACACGCAGACATATGGACATATCTGCATAAATGATTTCTTCCTCTTGTGAAAAAAATTAAGGCTTGCAAAGATGAATGTTTATTTCACATTTGGAAAGATCTGGGGTCAAATTGCATTTTGTACTCATTCTTAGAATAAACAAAATGTGGGGTTTTTTTTTGTTGTTTATTCTTTGTTTTTTGTTTTACAGCCCAATCTTTCAAACATATCATAGCACAGCAGGATGCAAGGCTGATCACCCCAGGATGAACGTAAACACGATAACCACAGATCAGTTTGCAAAACACTTGGTAGTATTCATGAGGATGCTGGTTCAACTCCTAGCCCTGCTCAGTGGGTTAAGATACGGTGTTGCTGTGGCTGTGGCGCAGGCTGTCAGCTGCAGCTCTTGATGCGACCCTTAGCCTGGGAGGTTCCATATGCTGCAGATGCAACCCGGAAAAGCAAAAGCAAAAAAAAAAAAACAAAACGAATTCACAGATAATCAACCCACAGCAGAGAGGACCCTCGGTCTGACTTGGATGGATGGCTAATTTGACCACGGCTTGAAATGGGGACCTGGACTCCCAACCATCCCTTCACTGCACTGCCTTTGTTTTGGGAGAGTCATCTGCAGTCCGATCAAGCACTCCAGGAATCTGGGGGTGACTCCTGGCCCTTGTGTTGAAATAACGAATGGCACGTTGCAGCTTCATAGCTCAGGCAGCGTGGCGGAAGATTGGCTTTGTTCGGGGTCGGTGTCATTACCATTCACCTTGGGTTGCTTACTGGCATCGCGATGTGCAGACATTTAGGCCTCAAACATGAACAAACAGCAGCTTCCTGCAGTTGCCACAATTATCATCTTGGCTGGCAGAGGGGGCCGTTGAAGAAGCAGCAGTGGTGGAGACACTAAAAGCCTGGAGTGCGGAGGACGTGATCTGAAATGAATGAAGCTGTCTCTGCTTTCCTTCGGGGAGGAGCGGGTTTACATTTTTACCAGAACCCAAGTTGGCACCAGTCGGGAGCGAGACAGAGTTCTGATCTTCTGAGACAGCTTTGCATCGCCTTGTTGAAAAGAACAGAAACCCTTGTACCACCCGGTCCTGTGTGCCGCAGACTCAGAGCTACGAGATAGTCAGTAAAACGCAAATGGACTCGCCTCCTTTGCTGCTTTGCTGACAAAGCCTGAAGAGGCTTCGGATGCACAGTTCACAGCAACCTGGGAAACCGCCCTGTTCCTTCTGACCGCTTCCATCCTATTCCAGCCGCGGCCAGGACACTCGTCTCTCGGAAGCCCCGAAACAAAATGATTCTGTGCCCCAGCCCGGAGAACACTGATGTCCTCTGCCTTTCATTTCTGTTAGTTACTCCCGCTGGTGCATTCTGAGTCCTTCTCCTTTTCCTCTAGTGTCCTCTTGAATTCTCTTTCCACACACTCTCAATTTTCTGCGTTATAAAAACTCAAATCTGGGAGAGACCCAGGAGGGTCTAGGATCTCAGGCTAGGAAAGAAGCTGAGAAGGAAAAAGCCAAACTCTCTTTGGATGAACTTGGAGGTGGTCATGAGGCAGGAGGTGTGGAGCGGGGGCAGGCTGAGCAATTGAAATCTGTCCCCTGGGGACTGACACCTCATGATAAAGACAATGGCAGGAACGGGGTGGGGTGGGGTGGCTTAGATAAAAGAGACGAGGCCACATATTTCTCATTCCCAAGGTCAAGGAGACCTCCTGAGCTACACATGCACAGAAAGGTTCCTAAGGGGTCTGGAAAACCCCTGAGCTAGCCCATAATAGGTCCCGCCAACTTCCCAGAGACCCTTGCGCTGGAATCCACGTTGGCTAAAAAGATGTGCATGCACATCTGAGGGTCAGATCAGATCATGGGCAGTGAGCAAGATGACCGACCCTTGTAACCCGGGAAACTGCCCCCACGTAAGCAGCGTAAGCCTCCTCGAAATTACGTGACTCCCTCTGAGCCTGCCTGTCATCTTCCTGCACACACTTGTGCCTAACGCATCTCACCGATTTCTGTCGTTTTGGCTGAATTCTTTCCTCCAAGGGGACAAGAGCCAGGGTCCTGCTTCTAACCACTTGTCCCTGGTGGTCTAGCTTTGAGTTCAAGCTTTGAGCTTCAAGCTGCTTCTTGCCGTGACTGTCCCAGATCAGCTGGAAGGCTGGGGACACCACAGCGTTGATCGTGTGGTTTCATATAAGCATATAGCAGATGTACAGACGGAACCATAATCAGTGCTCAAGGCTAAGGACTTGACGTTGTCCCTGCTGGAGTTTGGGTTCGATCCCTGGTCCAGGAATCTCTGTATGCCATGGGTGCAGGGAAAAAAAAAATTATTGGCCAAGAAGGACGGTGATGAGACCCTGCCTTTATTCCTGCTGCAGGTACAGGAAAAGCTGTTCCAGAGGCTGCCCATCAACACAGAAGCAGCAAATAACAAACGTTGAGAAAAGCCTGTTTGACACAGCTCCATGTCACTGTGGATAGAAAGATGATTTCACATTTTTCTATCCCTGCAGCCTCATTTCTCAAACTCTGTGTGTGTGTGTGTGTGTGTGTGTGTGTATAAAGAATCACTAGACAGTGTCGAGGTTGGAGGGACCCCCATAGAGATTATTTCACTCACACCCATCCCCCCCCATTGTTCTAAAGGTAAGAAAGCAGAGGTCCAGAAATGTTGTGGTTGACCCCCAGAAAATCAAAATGCCCTGAATTCGGGACATAAAGCACCACCTAGGACATAAAGCAGAGGTGCAGCAGGTCTGTTCTCACTGGGATGGCTGGGGGTGGTGGTGTTAGGGGCGGACTGGGTGCTGATGGGCCATGTTTCCAGGGACCTCCTGTTTTGCACATTTGGGGGCCTCCGTTCTTTCAGCTTGACACCCAGGAGGATGCCAAGCTGGTGCCCGGCTCGTCTCCCCCAAACAGGAACCAGTGAGCCCTTCCAGAAATGCTGGCTGGAGAACCAGGCTTGCCTCCCCAGGCGCCCTTGCCTGCAAGCGGGTGGGGTGGGAAGAACACAGGCATTTCGCTTGTACAAAGTCTCCAAATTCTCTGGTGGAGGCCAGCGCCTCTATCTTTCCTTTCAAATGGAAAAGGCTGACTTGAAATTCCACCCCGCGGTTTTAGAAAAATCTGCCAGTATCCCCACCTCTCAAGTGTTTTCCTCCATCCCCAGAGCGGCTCAGAGCAGTTCTCGGTATCCTTTAATTTCATGCCATTTTCCTTAACCAAATATTAAATCTCCTCCTTGAAGTGAGAGTCATAAATCACCACCGAGAGATCTGACAGCTCGGATTAAAAAAAAAAAAAAAGGTAAAAATTTGAAGGGGACCCTTTTCTGGTCACGTCTTTCCAAACCCGGGCACAGCTGTGCGAACTCACCACCCCGTGGAGGTCGCCCTGTGCCCTTGACTCTGCGATTGTGCAGCTTTGTGGCGCCATCGTGGTTGCGGCTGATCTTGGGGTGTTCGTTTGTTTCTGTTCTTGTCCTTTCCCAGGAGCAGGTGTGGGTGTTTGGGTTTGTTTGTGTTTTCCGCCTCTGCATCCTTTGGATTTAAGTCAATAACGACAGCAAGCAGATCTATCATTTGCAACAACCGAGCAGTTGATGCTGTGATTCTGTTGTTCCAGCTAGCCTTTTATTTTTCTTTTTAACTTTTCAAAATAGCCCTATTACCTCACACGTGGATTTATGGTTATTCTACACAATCGTATAACACACAGTCCTCAGTGTCCTCCTGTCCTGCCATTTCATAAATAAGAAAGCATGACTGCATTCAACTGCCTGCCAACCTGTTACCTTACTTTATAGCAGGTCGCATTGTTTTTGCACGTACGATTTGGAAATCAATCCCCTGGCACGTTTCCGAAGACAAAGGAGAGTGTCTGCCTTTTCTTTCAGGACAAAAGCTATGTAGGTTTTAAGGGGACATTGAGGGGGAAAAAAAAAAAGAAAACAAGGAGAGGAATGGATTCAGCTGACATTCGGGGGATAAGCATAACACATCCGCATGAGGGCAGTGGAACTGGAAAAAGAAATCTAAAGGGGGAGAAGTATTTTCTGGGTGTACACGCTAAAAGTTGAGAGTTTAGTTTTATTTGGGGCAACATGAGGACTTAAAGCCAGGAGACGGCATCTCAAGTTACCCCGAGAAAACCGCCCCGAGGAGACGAGGGGGCAGCCAGGATATATAGGAGATTTTGCAACAAAGGGCAGGTGGCAGGAACAAAAAATTACTGCTTATAACAGAAAATCGGGTATCTCCAGGAATTTCTGTTTCTAATTTCTTTTCTATGGGGAGATGCAAAGGTCTGGGATCACTGAAATCACTCCTTTGATAGGCACCTCACCTGTGGGGCCAGCATCCTGTATTTTCACAGCCTGGGTGAGTAATTTAAAATTTTTTTAAAAAAGACTAGATTTTTTTTTTTGTCTTTTTGCCTTATCTAGGGCCGCACCCGTGGCATGTGGAAGTTGCCAGGCTAGGGGTCTAACAGGAGCTGTAGCCGCCGGCCTTCGCCACAGCCACAGCAACGCGGGATCCAAGCCGCGTCTGCGACCTACACCACAGCTCATGGCAACGCCGGATCCTTAACCCACTGAGCAAGGCCAGGGATCGAACCCACAACCTCATGGTTCCTAGTCGGATTCATTAACCACTGAGTCACTATGGGAACTCCAGATATTTTTTTTTCCTTTTTTTTGCTTTGCTTTTTAGGGTTGCACCTGCAGCACATGGAAGTTCCTAAGCTAGGGGTCAAATCGCAACTGCACATGCTGGTCTGAACCACAGCCACAGCAATGCCAGATCTGAGCTTCATCTTTGACCTACACCTGAGCTTTTGGAAATACCAGATCCTTAGCCCACTAAGTGAGGCCAGGAATTGAACCTGAATCCTCATGGATGCTGGTCATGTTCTTAACCCACTGAGCCACAATGGGAACTCCCCTTAACTGTAAATGACACTAAGCAAATGATTCAGACTGAACAGATTTGGGGTTTATTTTCGAATCTCTCACCTCCTCAAATTGTTGGCCAAAAGTTTGCTCATTGAGGTGATAAATGCCAAATACAATGAAATATTTTTGTACAGTCTCTAACCTTTCACAATGTCACAGTTAAAAGAGACAAAATACTTTTCAAAGCAAATTGAATTCATTTGCAATATGTAACACAACTAGCCTCAGTTTAAATGAAATTACATAAGATGGCATTCTTGTTTTGAAAGTTATTTGAGAATTTACCTCTATGTGATCAAGTTTACATATTCCTTTTAAAATGGTATTTATTCTTTTATTGCCCACTGTTTAATAAACTAGAGTAAAAACCAACTTCAGACACTGACTTCAAACATTGATAAATATAAAACCAAAAGCTAGGTTGAAGACTGAATTTTCTTAACACCCCACACCTTGTTTCTCGTCCTGAACTCTTGATTATATTGAAGATTGCGTTATCAGTTAAGCTGACGTGCAGTTGACCTACCTTTTAAATAGACATAACATTGAGGTCTTTTAAATAGACCTAGGAATTTGAGCTGCAATTCAAGTCAATTAACAATTTGAGGGACCGGCTGAGGGCGAGAGGTTCATTACGGAATTTCTGGAAAAGGTGGGTTTTTCTAGCTTATTTAAAATATGACAATTAACTAGAATGTAAGCCACATACAATTTCTAGAGATAGTGATCTAATTAACCAAGACCTGCCAGCAGCGAAGGATACCTGTGCAATGATCATTGGCTAAGTATCAGTGGGTGTTAGGTTAGCTTACAGGACAGAAATGAGAGAAGACCAGGGCCACCAAAGGGTGACTGCCAGTAACTGTATGAGAACAGCTGATCCTTGTCCGTGCGGTTCAGAGACAAGACAGGAGCCCAGCTTTCTCAGGTTGTCCGGGAAGGGACACTGCAGCTCACAGAAATTCTGCCAGTGAGGTCCCCGAAAGCTGATCGCTGAAATATTCCCAAAGCATTATTCAATTTTTAGTTGTCATGGCAAAATATCCCTGGGCCAAGGGTTACGAGCAGCAACAAGTCATGGCAACCCTCATTTAAAAATTTTTTTTTCTGAAAGTATAGTTGATTTACAATGTTGTATCAGTTTCTTCTATACATTAAAGTGACCCAGTCATGTATACACACACACACACACACACACACACACACACATAAATATATATATATATACATACACATTCTTTTTCTCATATTATTTTCCATTTGTCCTATCACAAGAGATGGGACACAGTTTCCAGTGCTGTACAGTGGGACCTCATTGCTTATCCAGTCTAAATGGAACAGACTGCATCTACGGACCCCAAACTCCCTACAAGCCTCATTAATGTCTGTCTAAACACAGCTCTCTCTCCAGAGCCCTTAGGGCACAGTTTTGGGGTCTGGTCTTATCTTTTCTACTTATTATCGCTAAAGTATGCCTTGGAACCATTTTTGGATTCTACCTCTTACGTGCTTACTCTATGTCCGCCTAAACCGGCAGAGACCAAAGGAGCTGGAATTAATACCATGAAACAGGAAAAAAACAAAATGCACATGAGAAAGTACTTATAGTGATGTTGAGTGGAAAGAAATTGATCTAGTTTTGAACATTTCAATGTTTTTTTTTTTTTTTCTAAAAACTAAGATAGACCCTTACAGGTTACCCTTTCTTCGTTTTTGTTTGTTTGTTTGCTTTTTAGGGTTGCATATGGAGGTTCCCAGGCTAGGGGTCAAATCAGAGCTGTAGCCGGCCGCCTACACCACAGTCACAGCAACGCAGGATCCCAGCCGCGTCTGCGACCTACACCACAGCTCAGGGCAACGCCAGATCCTTAACCCACTGAGCGAGGCCAGGGATCGAACCCAGTTGTTTCCACTGAGCCACGATGGGAACTCCTCCCGTTTTCTTCTCTGCATGGTAAATTCAATTTCTCAGATTTCTTTCAGACCAGTGTAGAATATTCTATCGCTACAATTTTTCCCCAAAGTCACTCAGGCAAACATCAGTAACACTCATTTAGATGCATATATAATGCCATTCTTTGACACCACACACTCTCAGGTTATCCTCACAGCACTAAAAAAATTTTTTTTAATAAAAGAAAAACGAAAGAAAGAAAAGAAAAAAAAGTGTTATAAAGCAAGACTTTGACCCTGTTCTTGGTTTTCTTGTAATTGATCTGACCTTGGGAAGAAGACCCCTAAGCTGTCTTCTAGGTTTCTTTATCTATACAAAAAGGGATTTGAATAATTTAAATATGTTATATATTAAGTTTCTTCCAGCTCTAACTTTTAATAAATCTCTACTTGGGAGAACATTAAGATGCTGACAAAAGCTTTTAGTAACTTGCTCAGGGTCATTCATTTAGACAGGAGGTAGAGACAGACTCGGGTTCCTTGAATCATATTTCAAAGGGTTCTCGCCAGGCTCGAATGCTTATTTTCAGGAATGTGAAAAATCATACCTCAGATTACTTTATTATTATTTCCTTGTTCTCTTGGACTAAAGGAAACCGTTTAAAGCCACACTTTCATATTTGACCGTGATATTTAATGGACAACAGTGTGTTTCAAGTAAACAGCAGACGCCAGGGTTTTGCATTTAGTTGTGAAAATTAGGGGAGAAGGATTTCAACTCTGACCAGAGGCTGCCAACTGCCCGGCGGCCGTCTGCTCTGTCATGGGGTTGGCACTGTTCCCTTCAAACAGAGATGCCTTTCGTGCTAAAGGAGAGCGCTTGATAACTCCTGATTCTCCAAGGGCGAAGAGAAAACCTCTCTCGTATGATTAGACTGAACATTTTGCAGTTTCACTCTCTATTTGTATTTAGATTAACTCAGACTTCACAGGTTTCTGAAACAGTGTGGATCCTAAACGCTAACACTCTGAAGAACTGATAATAAGCCTCGTTGTGGCTCAGCAGGTTAAGAACCCAACATAGTGCCTGTGAGGTTGTGGGTTCGATCCCTGGCCTCGCCCAGTGGGTTAAGGATCTGGCGCTGCCGTGAGCTGTGGTGTAGGTCGCAGACGTGGCTCGGATCCCGCGTTGCTCTGGCTGTGGTGTGTGGTGTAGGTTGGCCGCTGTGGCTCTGATTCGACCCCTAGCCTGAGAACTTCCATATGCCGCAGGCGTGGCCCTAAAAAAAAAAAAGCAAAAAACCAAAAACTCCCCTACATTGTAAATTATACTTAAATTTTTTTTTTTTTAAAGCTCCCCGGGGAAGGGTCTCTCCCTTCAGCCATGTTCTGCTATTTCAGCTTCCCTGGAGGGATTCAGCCGGAGGAGTGAGGGGGCAAGACCCAATCCTTTCTTTAATTCAACACCCCCGGGCAGCCTTATGCTCTGAGAGCTATTGGGAAGCCACTGATACAGGAATCCCATAGCTGACGCCTATTCGCCACCTGTACCCGGTGTCTGTGGGCTTCCACACCTACGAGAGGAGGGACACCGTCAGTCCCCACATCAGCGGAAGCTCACACAGGCAACAAAGTCTACAGCTGGGGACCAGAGAGGGCAGCTGTATCTGCTGTTCAAGTTGGCTGGAAGTCCATGTCACCAGGCAGATTAAGAAGGCTGTATTGGGGGAGTTCCCGCTGGGGCTCAGCAGTAATGAACCTGACCAGTACCCCTGAGGACGTTCCATTCCCGGCCTCGCTCAGTGGGTTAAGGATCTGGCACTGCCGTGAGCTATGGTGTGGGCGGCAGACGTGGCTCGGATCCCGTGTTGCCGTGAGCTGTGGTGTAGGCCGGCGGCTACAGCTCTGCTTAGAGCCTCCATATGCCACAAAAGCAGCTCTAAAAAGAAAAAAAAAAAGAAAAAGGAAAAAAAAAGAAAGCTGTACAGGGACTTAAAGTGTGGTGCATTTCTCGCCTAGTCTAATTCGATTTTAATGTCTTCACACCTTGTCAGTGGGTTGGAGAAAACTATACTGGGAAGCGTCATGTGCTTTTCGCTGATAATTACCCTAATTTGTTTTGCACACTTTGCATCGCACTGTCCCGCGAGGCGGAGACGAGGGCCTGGTGGGTCAGCGTGTATTACTTCGCTACTCGGTACACATTTGTAGACCATAAACACGGTCCATTAGTTCCTCAAAGACGAGAACCTTCTCCTGCAGCAGACATTTCTGAAAGCAATAAAAATTAGGGACTCCTTCTTGAAGAACGCATCACGTTGACCGTTCTGGCCGCTGTTCCTGGCACAGGTGCGCGTCTCACAAATGCGGTGGAGACCGAAAGCGAAAAGGAACCTTTTTAACCGCTTTGAGCCCCAGGTCGGTGCTTTCTTTAATGGTGATGAACTCTCCGCTCATACTCAGGAAGGTGACATTTCATGGCAAATAAGTCTGGGAAGTCCCCTGGAATGTGAGAGGACTCCCTCTTTCTGAGGCTGTTTCCTGTAATGGCCAGAAAGCTGTGAACCAAAAAGCTAGCTGACAGTACAGTGGTTCTGAGCTTTACACATCATATCAGGACACCTGCACTTCTGTTTGAAAAGCCGATCAAGAGCTCAGGTTCTGGAGTTCCCTTCGTGGCTCAGTGGTTAACGAATCCGACTAAGAACCATGAGGTTGCAGGTTCGATCCCTGGCCTCGCTCAGTGGGTTAAGGATCCGGCGTTGCCGTGAGCTGTGGTGTAGGTCGCAGACACGGCTCGGATCCCGTGTTGCTGTGGCTGTGGCGAAGGCCGGCGGCTACAGCTCCTGTTAGACCCCTAGCCTGGGAACCTCCATATGCTGCGGATGCGGCTCTACATAAAGGCAAAAAGACAAAAAAAAAAAAAAAGAGCTCAGGTTCTTTGGGGCATGAACTTGTCTCCGTGAACCAGTAAGCCTGAGTGAGCATCTGCCTTGCCATGAGCCCCAAGTCACCGGGAGAGCCGAGGACACGGAAGGTCAGAGGAAAAGTGCATGACACTGACCCCCGTTACTCGTAGGCTGCCCTCTCCCCTTCGTGGTGGCCAACCTGACACCGCTATCACCACCTGCAGTCACACAGGCACTCTGGAGTCACCCAAGTCGTAAGAATGGAGCTGGAACAAACTGCTTTGCAGTCAGGTCTCACCTCTTGCACAGTTGCCCTCGAGGACCCGCTGTCCTCTGATGTCACCTTCTCCGTCGATTGTCCCCTTTGAGGCTCTTCTTGACGTATGTCTTAATAAGACAGCTCAAAGATAAAGACGACGGAAGGCCAGGGCCTTGCCTGTATGATCTATCTCGGGCAATTCAACGGAGACAATGAAATAAAATGGTCCAAGTGTTAAAAGACAGCTTTTAAACCTGGGGAAAGAGCTGCAATTCTAAACTCCGCGTCATCCTCAATTGCACGTTTAGTTAAGTCTGCAAATATTAATCCCAGCATCAAAGAGCATGAGCCTTCCCAGGTGCCCAGGTATGGCAAGCTCTGGGACTATATGAATGATAAATTGGTAGATTAAAAGAGAGAGAGAGAGAGAGAGAGAGAAGGAGAGAGGGAGAGAGACGGAAGTTCCAGGCATGGTTCAGCAGGTTAAGGACCTGATGTTGTCTCTGTGAGGATGTGGGTTTGATCCCTGGCCTTGATCAGTGGATTAAAGATCCAGTGTTGTTGTGGCTGTGGCGTGGGTTGCACATGCAGCTCTGGTTTCTCCCCTGGCCTAGGAACTTCCATATGCTGCAGGTGAGGCCATAAAAAAGAGAGAGAGAGAGAGAAAGAGAAAAGAGAAACGGAAAGGAATGGAAAAAAAAAAACCCAAGGAGTTCCCACTGTGGCACAGTGGGTTAAGGATCCAGGGTGGCCGCTGCTGTGGCATAGGTCGTAGCTGTGTTTCAGATTCAACCCCTGGCCTGGGAACTTCCATATGCCAAGGGTGCAGCCAAAGAAGAGAAAGAGGCATTCTGTTTTCCTTCTGTTTGTTGGACTTTCAGAGAGAACTGTAAATACATGGCTCTCTCTACTCGGCTCAAGATCTCATCTACAGAATAGCGGACTGAATGGAGCCCCTACGTGGGCAGGTGAGACCCAGACCACTGAAACACACACACACACACACACACACACACACACACGCACGCACACATGCACAATAAAACGAAAGAAACAGACTGTGGATTGAAGGGAAAGAAGATGTTTGTATTCTTCATCAGGTATACCAGCTAAGCCTTCACGCTTGGAATCTATGACAAGAGGCAGTGAAATAAGTGCTGCAAACATTTGTGAGTCTCTTAATATCCCTACCCTCCCTCTTTATAGCATATTATAAACTAAGTATCATTTCCTTCCTCAAAGAGTTGTTCTCAAAATCCAATTAAGCAACAGGTTAAAAAGTGTGATGCCTTGAACACATGGAATGCTACCATGTATTGCTTTCCTAAGTTATTCTGCTTGGAATAGTTTACTTTCTTTACCTACAATATATATATTTTTTAATTTGCTTCTTCCAGCCCCAGGAGATGCAAAAGGAATACATTTGCTAGTATATCTCTTAACCCTGAAATCTAGAAGACGAAGTGATAGCTGTACTAAAGGGAAAAAGGAGGAAAATTATACTCTAACTGTATCACATTGTAGCCCCTGCCAAAAAAAACCCCTTAATATATATTCATTTTTTATTTATTATATTGGTCCAGAAAATTTCAAACCAGGCTTGCAGTTAAATTTATAAAATTGGATATGACTCAGTCCTGAGTAGATGACTGGCATACAAATAAGTGCAGTTATGTAATAAAAAGAATGTCAAAACATTACAGGGCAGAGAGAAAAAAATGAATTTCCTCGGAGAGTAGAAAGTGAGAGCCGTTAGGAGAACTATCACAAAGGGATGTTTTCCTGAATCTTGAAAGAGAAGTAGGCTTTTTCTATGTGGACAACAGTCGCTTCATATATATTCATCAGGAGAAAAACCTTCCTTTTCAATGGTAAACTAAAGGGTGAAATTATAAGAGTAAATACGGTAATCATCTTTGCCAGGAGGGTGGGTTCCTTTGCAAACAAATTAAACTCTGTCCCTGCTCCAGCACCTGAGCACTGCAGGCAAGACTTGCTAAATGATCTGTTCAGATGGAAGTTATCCCACTGGTATTGAGTCCAAACACGGTCCAGAGGGGAAAAAAAATGCCTTGGATACAGACGTTCCCGAAAGAGCTTAGGGAAGACGGGAGGACTGGGGTGGGGGTGGGGGAGGAGAAGGATGGAGAGAAAAGGAGAGTGGGGGAATGGGGTCAAGAGAAGCTAAATTCTGACTTTCTCCTTCCTGTTAGTAGCTTCATCCTCGACACTCTCTCTCCTGTCCGCACCATCACCTCCTTCTAAGATGGGTCTACACAACAGGACAGGCTAATAATGAATCAGGGTCAAGAATGTATATGTTCTTGGGGGGTTCCTGTCGTGGCTCAGCGGAAACGAATCCGACTAGGAACCATGAGGTTGTGAGTCCGATCCCTGGCCTCACTCAGTGGGTTAAGGACCCAGCGTTGCCGTGAGCTGTGGTGTAGGTTGCAGACGCGGCTCGGATCCCGCGTTGCTGTGGCTGTGGCGAAGGCTGGCGACTACAGCTCCTGTTAGACCCCTAGCCTGGGAACTTCCATATGCCGCGGGTGTGGCCCTAAAAAGAACAAAACAAAACAAAACAAAACAAAAAGAATGTATATGTTCTTATTTCATGAGTCATTCATCAAATGTTTGAAACTAATGCATGTGGCACATTGAAATAATCAGGCTTTTGGAGTTTTAGGGTAGAGGCTGATGAGACTGGATCTTGTCCTGACGCTGTTTGTTTATTGATGGACACGGGCAAGTCCAGGAAGACGGGAAGAACTCTTTCCAGAACTGTCTTCTTCTCTTTTCCTTATTTTATTTATTTTTTATTAAATTGTAGCTGATTTACAATGTTGTGCCAATTTCTGCCGTACAGCAAAGTGAGCCAGTATATTCTTTTTCTCATATTATCTCCCACCAGTTCTATCCCAAGAGACTAGATATAGTTCCCTGTGCTGTACAGCAGGACCGCGTTGCTTATCCATTGTGAGTGGAATAGTTGGCATCGACTAGCCCCAAACTCCCCGTCCTTCCCACTCCCACCCCCTCCCCTTTGGCAACCCCAAGTCTGTCTCCATGTCTGTGAGTCTGTTTCTGTTGTGTAGACAGGTTCCTCCGTGACGTGTTTTAGATTCCACACATAAGTGCTGTCATACGGTATTTGTTCTGGAAGAGCTCAAAGTGTGCCTGGCGAGTGGGGTCTCTTCATATAGGTGTGCCGGTTTTCTGCAGCGCTGAGCCCAACAGCGTGGTGTCAAACCGAGAAAATCTTCCCCTGGAAGCTTTGGGATCTCTTTCAGAGAAATGGTTTCATTCCAGCTGCAATAACCCAACAGGTAAAAGAATTCTTTTTTTTTTTTTTTGTCTTTTTGCCTTTATGTAGAGCCGCACCCGTGGCATGTGGAGGTTCCCAGGCTAGGGGTCTAACAGGAGCTGTAGCTGCCGGCCTTCGCCACAGCCACAACAACGTGGGATCCGAGCCGCGTCTGCAACCTACAGCACAGCTCACGGCAACGCCGGATCCTTAACCCACTGAGCAAGGCCAGAGATCGAACCCGCAACCTCATGGTTCCTAGTCGGATTCGTTAACCACTGAGCCAAGACGGGAACTCCTAAACGAATTCTTGGGAAAAGGCAGTTCCCAAACTTGAATCAAAGCAGAAATGTGGAGTCAGTGGAGACGCTATCAGTGTCAAATTGGGGGTTGGGGAGGTGGGGGTGACCATCTCAAACATAAACTCAAAGCTGGCTTCTTCTTTTTTATTTTTATTTTTGGCTGCCCCGGTGGCATATGGAAGTTCAGGCCAGCGATCAGATCTGAGCTTCGGTTTGGGACCAACTCCGATGTAGCACTGGATCCTTTAACCCACTGTGCTAGGCTGGGGATTGAACCTGCGTCCTGGAGCTGCCGAGACACTGCGATCCTATTGCTCTCGCTTCTAATGCCCGGCTGTCCAGTTTGCTTTCGGCCTTCGAGGACGTCTAGAACATCTTGGACACAGGGAAAAATAGTCTTTCACTTTTTTCTATTCCTGAGATCACAAGAATGGCAACTCCCAACCAGGTTGATGCATTTGTAAGAAATGCAGCCCTTGTCCCCGCTATCTCTGGGCTTAGGACTAAGTGTCTCTGTTTGGAACCTGTCCTAGGTGATTCTGATGTGCTTTTTGGATCAATAATAATTTTATTTAATAATAATCATAAAAGTCGATCTAACTGCTTAACTCTACTTGTATACGTCTAGAACCTCTGAGAGCAAGGAGACCCAGAGATAATTAAAAAGATCATTAAGATGACTTTAGACTCTAACAACGTTATAGGGTTGAGGCTATTCAAGATACAGCCACCCTTAGCTTAGCCCAGCAAAGGTCAAACATTTCAAATTTGCCAGAAAGAACATTATATGATAGCTTTTGTGCCTAGAGGGCCACAAACTTAACTCCAGTGACTTTCAGAGACGGTTGACCACCATAATTAGAAAGAAAGAGTAATTAGCCACAAAGGACACCTCTTGGTCCACAGCTTAATTATTATTTGCTTTAGAATTTGCAGAGCGTCACATTTCCAATGTGTTTTGCACTCGTTCTTTCAGATTTGCAGCCTGTTGATTTTGAATGCGTTCTTAGGCAAAGTGAGAGCATTAGAGAGTGTCTTGTGCCAAAGAGACTCCCCTCCCAAAGGCTTCAGTCAAATTAACTTGATCATATTTTATCTCACCGATGAGAAACACAGCAATCGTTGTGCTTCCTGAATTTTCTTTCGTTCTCAGAGATCGCTAGTTACCACTAACGTCCCGTGTCCCCTTTGTCATGGCCATTTACCCAGCTGGACTAAGCTGTCTAGACTTCCAGGCCTTTGGACCCAGCAATGACACATGATTTTGCTGTTAGAATAGGAGTGGCGCCCACCTAGATCTTTTGTCATTGACCACCCATGTCATCTTTCTGGGACAGTGGCCCAGCTTCCACTGTTTAAACAGCAGCCGTGTCCTAGGGACGTGGTGAAGCAAGACTTGAAACATGGGTTCATATTAGACTGTAAGGACCCCAGTTCCCCACTGACCTGGACGTGTCTCAGGAAGACTTAAACATGAGAGAGAAATAAAACGTTGAGTTTTTCGGAGTTCCCTTCATGGCTCAGTGGTTAACGAATCTGAAAATAACCATGAAGTTGCAGGTTTGATCCCTGGCCTCGCTCAGTGGGTTAAGGATCCGGCGCTGCTGTGAGCTGTGGTGTAGGTCGCAGACGCGGCTCGGATCCCGCGTGGCTGTGGCTGTGGCGAAGGCCGGCGGCTACAGCTCCTGTTAGACCCCTAGCCTGGGAACCTCCATACGCCGCGGGTGCGACTCTACATAAAGGCAAAAAGACAAAAAAAAAAAAATGTCGAGCTTTTCTATTAAGCTATTATATTATATATAATAGATTCTCTATTTTTAATGTGCTAGTACCATTATACCAGCTTTTTATTTTTTAATTTATTTTATTTCTTTTAGAAATTGATTTCTTTTGTTTGTCTGTTTTTCTGTTTTTTAGTGCCACACCTGCAGCCTACGGAAGTTCCCATGCTTGGGGCCACAGCCACAACAACACGGGATCTGTACTGCACCTGTGACCTACACCACAGTTTGTAGCAACCCTGGATCCCTAACCCACTGAGCGAGACCAGGGATCGAACCCACATCCTCATGGATACTAGCTGGGTTTGTAACCTGCTGAGCCACAACAAGAACTCCTAGAAATTTAAATGTTTTTTAATTCTAATTATTTCTTTTCGGCTATCCCCGAAGTATACGGAAGTTCCCAGGCCAGGGATCACATCCGAGCTGGAGCTAAACCAGAGCTGCGGAAACACCCAATCATAAACGCACTGGGCCAGGCTGGGGATTGAACCAACGCCTCCACAGAGACCAGTCGGATAATTATCCCATGGGGCCACACTGTGAACTCTTTAAACCCTTCCAGCCTTTCAGCTCCTGCAACCACACGTTCAGCGTCTTAAGAAATGCTTAGCTGGAATTCCCGCGGGGTTCAGGGGGTTAAGGATCTGGCCCTGTCACTGCAGTGGTTTGGGTCGTTGCTGTGGAATGGGTTTGGTCCCTGGCTTAGGAACTTCCACATGCCATAGGCATGGCCAAAAAGAAAAAAAAAATTAAAAAAAGAAATGCGTAACCGCTCTCTACAACTAGAATTTAGAAAAACAGCTGGCACATGATGCAAAACATACATATTGAAAGAATATATGCAAAAACGATTGAAAAGTAACTTGCTTAAGGTCACACAGTCAGTGACTGCAGAGGTGCCTTATGCTTTCAATTATTTTTAAGACATCCTCAACTTAAACCTCGCTTTTTTTTATCTAGAGAAATAAAAACATTGATTTTAGCCTCGTTCATACAATGCTGTCTTCCTACAGGCTACTATGAAATTGTACTTGGAATATTCTTTCCATTGTTATAAATTAGCATCAGCTAGCTAGTCCTCTCGAATAGTCCTAGTAATGCTTTCCCAGCAGATACATCTTAGTTTGTCAAACATATTTCAATTCCAGGGAAAAGAAAACAAGCCACTCCAATTATGCTGTGCATTTGTCTGACACTTTCATTACCCTTGATGCAAATTCCTATCGTGTGTTGACTTGTTGTGACGACCTTTTGGGTCACATTAACTGAGGGGAGACTGGTGGCAAAAAAAAAAAAAAAAAATACCCTCCTCTACTTCCAACACCTGGGGAATCAGCAGAGATGTATGATGTTGTCATCTTTCAGATGAAATCAGATTCTGGGCTTGCTGTTTCTGGAATAACCCAACATAAAATGGAAGCGTTGCACCTGTCCGTCCGTGAGCACTTAGGGACATGTTTTGTTTATGGAAAATCAATTGCAACCCACAGCCTTGTGGCTTTTTCTAATGCCCCATTAGGATTTCTCTAATTTTTATAAATCCAGCAACTGATTCCTTTGGATGCTATGGGAAAGAAGAAGTCTTCGGCTCAATAAAAATTCTTACCCAGGAAAGTGATCTGGGCTCTGGCCACAATCCTGACACGTATTAAGATATCCGTAGTCCCCACCTGGAGCACAGCAAAAGGAAGAGGGCAGGGCAATAAGCTTCACATTCTCTTCTCAGATATCTTTCAAATTCTGAGATGCCTCTGTGGCCATTTCTTTTCATTTTGATGCTCTTTAGTTGTCAATAGGCTGTTGAAATAGAACTGTGAAATGATAACGGCTGGAGAGGATTTTAAAAAAAAAAGGCAACTGTTAGGACAAATTATCAAATCAAAGATAAGGTAAGTGGTTAACTCTTGATTTTCTTTTTTTTGTTTCTTTCGCTTTTTTTTTTGTCTTTTGTACACACTAACCCTTCTGCTATGAGTGTCAAAGAGCTATCACCCCAAAATCTGATACATTCACTCTTACAAAAAAATCTTTCAGTGATAAGATACAGAGAGGAAGAAAGTAAAAGGTGAGTATGAAATTGGACCACTTATCCTCCACTTTTAACCTCCTATTGCTGCAGCCAACATGGTGACATGAAACACCATGTTATTGATGGCAGAACAACATCGGACTAGAAATGCAAGCAGGGATCAGCTGGGCTATACTTCTACACACGGGGTGGTTCAGTGCTGTCAGCTGGTGGCAGCTCTGGTACGGCAGACTACCATCATACAGGAAATGTCCGTGATGGCCCAGTGGCATTATTCAACCCCTCATGCCTGGGGCTGGTAGCTAGAGGGCAGGGCTGCGCTGGATCCTGCTCTTTTCATCCACGAGCTCTCAGGTTTCTCCATTTGGTCTCTCCAGCAGCGTAGTCAGACTTCTTACTTCATGGATCAGGAGTTCCCGGGGGGGCCAGGCTGGTCCTCTTAAAACGGCCAGAATTGGCACAGCATCACTTCCACGGACTCTCCACGTCAAAACCGTTACAAGCCAGCTCAGGATAAAGGAGAAGTGAAACAGAGGCTGACTCTACAAGGGAAGAATGCCAAAGGATGTAATGCCATCTTTAATCGGCCACACGGCCCGTCTCTTTTGAAAAATCACATGAAAAGAAGTTAGCAATCCTCTGGGCTGGGGACCCAGCACGTACCCGTGACTGTCTCCTTCTAAAGGGGGTCTGAGACTTCCTTAATCAATGTAAGCATTTGGTTTCTCCAGCCAGATATTTTCCTGATTCATTGAGCATGACAGTGGCATCGCCTTTGGAAACTTACTAGAGCCTCAGCAACAGAGGGGGCTGTGTGTGTGAAGTTTGTCTTTTTCAAAGATGTTAGGGAAAGTATCCACTGATACTTTGAAGCATTTGAAGTTATTTTCAAAGAAGATGCTCCTCTAATTTTCTTTTTTAGAGTCAGGTGCAGTCATTGCTGACACGTAGTATTGATATTTCGCCTTCCCTGAGGGACCGCCTACCAGCAGGTGTCTCTAGCTCAGCTCCTAAGATAAAGGAGCCCTTAGGCTGGCTTCACTCCCTTCCTCCTCCTTGGCTGCATTTGTTTAACGTTTCTGTTTTTGTTGACACAGCTTTCTGGTGCTGCCCCCGGGACACTTTGTCTTGATTAGCTCACAAGTGCACGATAGAACTCTCAGCTTTATTCTCTCACTGATCCTGGGAATCTTACCAAAAACATAGTCCCACATTTAATCCTCAAAATATAAGGGGCTCTAGGAATTCCCTGGCGGGGCAACAGGTTTTAAGGATCTGGCATCGTCCCCGCTGTGGCTCAGATCACTCGCATGGCGCAGGTTGGATCCCTGGCCCGGGAACTTTTGCATGCTGCAGGTGTGGCCAAAAATAATTAAAATAAATAAATAAATAAGGGGTTCTGATACTCTCCTTTCATTGAGAAACTCCAATGCTGCACAGACTTTGAAACAAAATAGAGGACCATTTACTAATTGTGTTGCTGGGGGGAGCCAATAGTCACCTGACAGCCTTCACTTTTTGATTCTTACTCCAGATGACTGTTCCTAATCTGTTTCTTGGACAGCAGAACTGATTTCCCAAAGGGTGGTTTGGAGTGGGATGGGAGGGAGACGCGGCTCCGAAGCACAGGAAGCAAATTCATTCCCCGCCCACCACTGAACCTTGAATGCCTCAGCAGTGACTAAACCTCTCAAGGGTATGAGCCTGGTAGCCCTTGTACTAGACTGAAAGCAAAGAGCTCACAAGCATCATTTTCAACAGCAGACTCTGAGATCGAACCCCTGCTATATTTTGATGTAGTGATTCATAGAAGATCATTCTTGTCTATTTTCTAGTTTAATTATTTACTAGCTTTGGCATGGAAGGCAAAAAAGTGACATGAAACACTGGATAAGGACCCAATTTATGTCTCCCAAGTACCCATGTGTCTGTGGTCAGACCCATTCATCTCCTTTGTCTTTTTGCCTTCAACCTGGGCGTTAGGCTGATAGCAACAGCAGGTGCATTAAAACCCTGAACGGAAGCCTAAGAGAATCACAGACATCATCTGTTGAGAAATGCTGAGCTTTGGAAACAGCGTCATTCCTTTTTTCATCCGGACTTCTTGCTATGTGAGGGAATAGAGCCAAAAACCAAACCAAAACAAAACACTCTTGGAGTTTCCACGGGCACATTTGAAAATACTTGAAATAACTCGCTACTACTGCAGACCCAACATATGGTGACTCTTCATAGTGTTCCATAGTCATAGTATTCAAAATATCAGCATAATACTTGTGTATCTATTAAATCAACATCAGAAATAACATTTTATCAGCTATATTCAGCTATATTATTTATTCGGCTATATTATTATTTACACTACCCCCTGCAATCTGCTAAAATGGATAGAGACTTTGAAGTCTGCCCCCGAATAATGCATTTCTTACAATATTTTCATAAGTTTCGAACTGATTCATTTAATTTGTATTAGCTGGCCCATTAACTACTCTCATTATTTATTTAATGTTTTATCCTGCAGTGCTTTTCACTCTAAAATTTACTATGTTGCTGTTAACTTTGTGACCCTGTTTGTTACTTTTATTTTTCCTTTTATTTATTTGTTTATTTATTTGCTTATTTTAATGCCCACACCCGCAGCATAGGGAAGTTCCCGAGTCAGGGACTGAATCCAAACCCCAGCTGTGACCTGTGCCACAGCTGCAGCAACACCGGATCCTTCAACCCACTGCGTCATGCTGGGGATCGAACCCATGCCTCCAAGGAGACCCATGTCACTGCAGTTGGATTCTTTTTTTTTTTTTTTCGGTCTTTTTAGGGCCACACCTGCAGCATATGGAGGCTCCCAGGCTAGGGGTCTAATCTGAGCTACAGCTGCTGGCCTTCACCACAGCCACAGCCACGTCAGATCTGAGCCGCGTCTGCGACCTACACCATGGCTCACAGCAACACTGGATCCTTAACCCACTGAGTGAGGCCAGGGATCGAACCCCCAACCTCATGGGGGTTCCTAGTCTTATTCGTTTCCTCTGCGCCATGATGGGAACTCCCTGCAGTTGCAGTCTTAACCCACTGTTCCACGGTGGGAACTCCCCATCCTCTTGGTTTTCGTCTGTTACTTATCTCCTTTTAAATTTTGTCTACATGTTGATTAGATAATACGAGCTTTTGGTACAAAATTCAGAGGGGAGAGAAGAGTACACAGTAAAAACTACACCTCTTCCTCTTCTGCCCCAGTCATTCATCGCCCCTCCCGGGGGCAGGCACTTCAATGGTTACTAGTGAATCCTTCCAGAAATTCTCTGAGTACATAAGAAAATGGATTATACATATAATTTTCACCGAAATGTTATCAAAATGCACACACTGGCCTTTACCGCGTCCGTCATGTCATGGGACATTCCTTCCACATGTGGTCGGTCCCATTAATATCTACATGCTCTTCTGCCATCATGTCCCATCACTTTTTAACCCAGCCCCGATTAGGAATACGTCTGCTGTGCTGCTGGCGTATAATTAGAGTTTGACTGTGGACCACAGGGAGCAAACTTGGCTTAGGGTTTGACTTTTGTTCTAGGCTTAAAGTAATGGGGCTCTCTGGCTTGCGAGATACATCAAACGTGTGTTATCTCACGCATTTGGAAACCTCGGTGGGGTGATCAGTGGCTGGGTAGTGTCATCAAAGACCCAGGACCTTTCTGTCTCCCCATGATTCCCTCTCAGCAGTGACTCCATCCTAAATCTTATTCCCTAATAGCTTCAAGGTGGCCTGCGGCAGAGACTGTAATTTCATCCCTTCAGTGGGAAGGGCCAGCTCAGACCTTGTGCTCGCAGGTGAACCAATAACAGCCTGGAGGGCAATTCTGCACAGTAACTGGCTTAAATTATTCCAGATTATCTTCAAGAGTGGGGGGAATAATGTGGCTATCTTAAAAATATCTGGGTCCTGTTAGGAAAGAGAGGATGAACGGATATTGGGAATGCAGCCACATGTCTACTGTATTTTCTAAACTGGAAAGATCGGCTTTCAATAGTAAAGTACATTAGTTCACATTAATTCTCTTCCATTGTCAAAAACGAATGCATTTTCTAATCTCATTTTTTCTGTTTTTGTATTTCTTATTCTTAGTGTTCTATCACTCACTGGATGAACTATATTATATTCCATCTTTACAAATTTGAAAGATATGCATCTTAATTACTATTTTCTTACTGGTCTTTTTCAATAAAAATAATCTGTATGTTTCTAGGTATCAATAACAATAATGACACTAATGCTTCATTATATAAATGTTAGATAAAAAAAATCTACATTCTGTAAAGAAATTAGCCTGCTTTAACTTTCACTGCACCAGCTTTCCGTTTTTTCCCCCCCATGGATCAGAACCCTTGTTGCTATCATTATTGATTATTTACATTATATATATATGTTATATGTGAAATTATTCTTATATTTGCTTTCCATACTGTTGCACAATTGAAATATACATCTATTTATGGTTAATACTATGTCTAAGGAGTTGTGATTCTCACCACCAGTTCTTCCATGTCATAGATTTCTTTTCTTTTTTTTTCTTTTGCTTTTTAGGGCTGCACTCATGGCATATGGAGGTTTCCAGGCTAGGGGTAGAATCGGAGCTACAGCCGCTGGCCTACACCACAGCCAAAGCAACACCAGATCTGAGCCGCATCTGCGACCTACACCACAGCTCACGGCAACGCCGGATCGTTAACCCACTGAGCAAGGCCAGGGATCGAACCCGCAACCTCATGGTTCCTAGTCAGATTCGTTAACCGCTGCGCCACGACGGGAACTCTATAGATTTCTTATTCATGAGTTTGTAAGTCTGATTGATGACTTGTTCAATAAGAATATATCTGAAACTTCTGTTTTTCTAGAGGGATAACTGCTTCAGCCAAACAGCAGCACATCAGTTTGGTTAGATGTTTCTCCTCCCTGGCACAGATGGAGACAGGGGGGTCTACTCCTCTGGGGCCCTTGAATCATTAGCCAAAGAGGCAGAGAAGCAACAACTGTGAGAAATACTTGCTGGCGGTTAAGAAAACAGCCAAGCAAATTGACAGAACACTGTAAACCAACTATAACGGGAAAAATAAAAATAGATTAAAAAATTAAAAAAAACAAAGAAAACAGCAAATCCCTCTTTGGAGAGGACTCAGACGAAACAGAACTGATCATGGCCTTGGTGCCCACAGCTGTTGGAAGCCATGCCACACACAGCCATGTCTGTTGCAACCTGTTTCCTGACTGTTTCATAAACCCAGTTCTTGCATGTTATGCGATGTCATGAGAAGCCTAATATCCTAATTTTAGGTTTTGCTTAAATCGGTCAAGGCTGATTTCTAAGGTATAAAACCAAAGCGTCCCAGGCTGCTCCCTGCACTGATGGGGTTAAGCTTCCAACACTCAGGTGCTTTTCCGTTGGCTTCAGCCTCCCAGTGAGTAAGTTTTCATGTGCTGCTCCTCGGCACGAGGAAATAAATATCTATCAAACACATTTCCCCCGGTGCTCTGAGAGCCAGTACTCACCCCGGCCCGAGGCTCTTTAGATCAAAAGGCTTAAGGGGGATTTTTTCAGGGCTGCTGTACAGGCTGCCCACGGACACTTATTTTCATTCAGAGAGGTTGCTGGAAGTCAGCCCTTCCTGAACTATCTCCATTTCTTCCCATCAGCACTCCATCTAGAAGTTTCTCAAAGCTGCTGACATCTCAGTGGAATACTTCACCGGTATTATTTTTTTACTCCCCTGTGCTTTTTATTCCATTGACTGTTTTATGGAAGATTCGTAAATGCACAGTGCATCTTACTGTAGCATCAGATGTTACCACTTAACCAGGTAGGTGCATTATGAGCTACATAAAGTGACTAAAGTCACGTAAAGTAACAAGAAATGGAGTAAAATAATGTGTATTTCAGTTGTATCAATACCAGGCTGATAGATGGTTGTGCGTTGCTTTAAAACTTGGATAATTTCTCTTTTCCTTTTCCTTTATTTATTTTTTATTTATTTATTTATTTATTTTGCTTTTTAGGGCCCTGCCCATGGTATGTGGAGGTTCCCAGGCTAGGGTTCGAATCAGAGCTACAGTTGCCGGCCTACACCACAGCCACAGCAATGCTGGATTTGAGCCTCATCTGTGACATACACCACAGCTCACAGCAACGCCGGATCCTTAACCCACTGAGCAAGGCCAGGGATCGAACCCGCAACCTCATGGATCCTAGTCAGATTCCTTAACCACTGAGCCACAACAGGAAACACCTTGGATTATTTTTCTGATTCACCATCTCACCCTGCCTTTATGTATGTTGATGAAAAAATGTTTTGAAAGAGTGATGTGCCTAATGAAATGGACCATGGATCCTGGGTTCAAGGTGGTATAGATTACTCCCCCAAGAGTCTGAAAGACCACCTCCTGTCATTTGCAACTGTAACCCATGAATATCTTGTGAGTAGGGTGATGCTATCTTTGCTCAGAATTTTGCCATCACACTGACCTCAAAAAAATCAATCGACCTAAAGACTTAACCTGTTGCTGATACTTCACCCTAAGAACATTTTAGCCTACCTGGTAAGTAATGAAAACCAGGCACTCACTGGCCCTAACAACATGCCCTTTTGATTTTATTCTTTATGGTTGATTTACAATGTTCTGTCAATTTATGCTGTATTTTTTATATTTTTTGTTATTGTTGATTTACGTTTTTTATATTTTATTTTTTATTGTAGTTGATTTACAATGTTTTTTTATATTTTGCCTTTTTTATTATAGCTAATTTACAAGTGCCCTTTTTAAATTGTCTGAGAATGCTCCGGTATTCTCCCTTACTGGACTTCATATGACTTGGTTTATTGATATTATAACAGGTTTCTTTACTTATGGATAAGGCTTTTCATATGCCCCACGCATACATACAACATTTGGATGATGGAAAATAGTCTCTCCATTTCCTCAGATCATTTTCACTAATTCAGGATTTAAATTCTCATTTTAAGATAAGCTCTGTGCCTCCTTTTTCTATGAATTTTCTCAATTTGCTTAAGCCATTGACCTACTCATAAACAGACACATGCGCTCAGAATTATCCTCTTTGATTCCTTACTGACCTTATTTCTGTCATTAGTTTAAAATCTCATTGCAAACAAACATGATGCTATTTTTATGGCAAAAAAATTAATATATTCCAAGAGTTTTACTTGTATATCAGCCTAAGAGAGAACAGAAGCAAAGTCAAACAGGATAAAAATAAAGGATGAAAAGCAAAAGTCAATATTTTTGCAATCCAAGACTCAAAGACTTCCTTAAATTTTGACAGATCGGTTTCATAGCTTGCTAGTTCAGGTAGCTTATGTATGAAAATGTCAAGAAATTTGCTCTCAAAGACTTTTTTCTGCCACAAATCCCGTCAATTTAAAAAAAATACTTATAAATGATTCAGTTCTGCATTTTTTAAAAAATAATTATATTCTTAGCCAACGCTTTTCTTATCTTTCTTACTCCATGGTTCACATTTCCTCTAAGAAATTTACATTAATTCCTTGGAGTTTGACTTAGGGGATTTGTTATTGCCTAGTCTTTTATTTATGAGAACAGACAATGTGTAAGATAATCTTAAAAATCACCATGACTGGAGCTCCCTGGCGGCTTAGTGGGTTAAGGATCCCGCTGAGCCACCAGGGAACTGGTGCAGGTTTGATCTCTGGCCTGGGAAGAACCACATGTCCCAGGCGGGGCGAATTGAAAAAAAAAAATAAATAAATAAAAGAAAGCCTTTTTTGCCTAATCCTTGAGACGCTTCTAGAGCTGATGTCAGCACTCTTCCTATTACCAGCATCCTTCTCTCCCACCGCATTAATCTCGCTCCTCTTTCTCCCCCTTCAACAGTCTTTCTGAGTCAATCATCTCCTTATCAAGTTTGCATTTTTTCAAAAGAAAGTTGATATCATATCCTATAAAACCCCTCTATAAGAATAACCAGAATCTTGGAGTTCCCGCCTGACCGCAGGTTAAGGATCTGGTGTTGTCGCTGCCGTGGCTCGGGTGGCAGTGGAGGCTCGGGTGTGACCTCTGGCCTGGGGACTTCCATAGGCTGTGGGTGCGGCCACAAATCAATTTAAAAAATTAAAGAAAATTTAATAGAACCTACTCTGTCCTACTTGCCGCTATCCTTCAACCCGGGGGGTGAGGATGGAGACCTTGGACCAGTTAGAGAGAAAGCGAACACCCCTGTTGGGAAGCTAAGAGGTCGATTTTAAGTCTGAACCTTCCCACTCCCCCCCGACCCCCCGGTTCTACCTGTCGAGAACTCAGCCCACGGAACGCGTGTCAGCCGACCTTGA
Source organism: Catagonus wagneri (assembly GCA_004024745.2). Taxonomy (NCBI): domain Eukaryota; kingdom Metazoa; phylum Chordata; class Mammalia; order Artiodactyla; family Tayassuidae; genus Catagonus; species Catagonus wagneri. Next base: position 4,624,960 of record PVHT021183523.1, on the reverse strand, counting down.
GTTGCCTCACATCCCTCTTACAGCCTGGAAATGGACCTCCTCCAGTCAGTCCCGGGACCCAGAACTGGCTCTGGAGATGATATTTAAAATGGAGCAGGGAGTTCCCTGGTGGCTCAGTGCGTTAAGGATCCAGTGTCACTGCTGTGGTGCAGGTTCAATCCCTGACCTGGGAGCTTCCGCATGCTGAGGGTGTGGGAAATAAATAAATAAGTAAAATACTACGGAGCAGACTACAGCCATCGGATGGCACCAGACACTACCTGGAGAGGGACATATTGGTTAAAGAGGGACCGCTGGTGCTACCTCTTTTTAGTTAAGTGACGTTAACTTACATTTTATTTATTTATTTGATCGTCTTTTTAGGGCCACACATGCGGCCTGTGGAGGTTCCCAGGCTAGGGGTCGAATCGGAGCTGTGGCTGCCGACCTACGCCTACACCTCGTGGCAACTCCAGATCCTTAACCTACTGAGCGAGGCCAGGGATCGAACCTGTGTCCTCATGGATACTAGTCAGGAGTTCCCTTCCCATAGGGACTTCCTGTCATGGCTCAGTGGAAGCGAATCTGATAATGTATTTCGGGCCTGCAGGTTGACATTCAACTTAGAAACTCTGGGAAGTGATAGATAGAAGCTGAAGGAGGAGTTCCCACTGTGGAGCAGTGGGTTAAGGACCTGGCATTGCTGCATCTGTGGCTCAGATTCCAGCCCTGGCCCAGGAACATTTATATGCCACAGGTGCAGCCGAGAAAAAGAAAAAAAAAAAAAGAAAAAACTGGAGAAGACAAAGGTATTTAAAAGTGACATTCAATGCTTTTTTTCCTCTAGAAGTAGAGTCTAGAACGCCTGTGGGAGTCCCTTTGTTTCTGAAAAATCCTTTGGGTACTTTTAATAATGCAACTGTGATGCAAAGTGGCTGTAGAGAGGGACGCCTGAGGAACTGGAGCTCAAAGAAGCTAAATTTCTCTAAAGAATAACAATCAGAAGGGTTGCCTTTGTTGCAGCTAAAATTACACATTTAGATGAGTTTCCCCAAAAATGACATTTCTCAAGCTTTATAACAGACCCTCACTGAGAAATATATTTTACATTTACCTGTGACCCATACACCCAGGCATGCCTGTTTCCCAGATCAGTGTCACTTACCATACACAAGGGCTTGATCAGTTCTATTTCCATTTTTTAAATGTCTGCAGTGATCCATTATATTGCCTTCAAGAATTCCGCTGGGTTGTGAAAGACATCAGAATAGGCCATGCCTCCAAATGAACCGGGGAATGCCACTGAAAATGCACATAGTTCCTTGTTGTTTTTAAGTGTTTTTAAAAAATTTAAAGATGTGAAAAGAAATATAAATATTTGACGTAGGTTGCACAGCAAAGTAAAGTATGAATTCATGTATCATACGTGGTTTTCTGACAAATATAAAGAATATATCACTCAACCATTACAAGGAAAGAAATAGCAGCATTTGCAGCAACAGGGATGGACCTAGAAATTATCATACGAAGTGAAGTCAGTCAGACAATGAGACACCAACATCAAATGCTACCACTTACATGTGGAATCTAAAAAAATAAAAAGGACACAGTGAACTTCTTTGCAGAGCAGATACTGACCCACAGACTTTGAAAAACTTAGGGTTTCCAAATGAGACAGGTTGGGGGTGGGGGATGCACTGAGGGTTTGGGATGGAAATGCTATAAAATTTGGTTGTGGTGATTGTTGTACAACTATAAATGTAATAAAATTCATGAAGTAATTTAAAAAACAAAATAAATAAATAAATAGTAAATCAGTTTAAAAAGAACAACAAATTCTTTTTTGTCTCATTAAAAAAGAATAAAAAAAAAGAATATATTTAGGAAAAAAAAATGCATGATGAGATTCACTAATGGGGGGTGGTTTAAACCAAAACACTGTACTGTGATTATCACTAGAGAAAATAACGTATGCATTAAAGAAAGGTAAAATACGGAAAAAAAAAGAAAGTGCTCCCCCAAATCTGCCCCTTGTCAAGAGATTTTTTTTTTTTTTTTGCAAATTACTTGCATAAGGATTATTATGTGCTGAAGACAGTTAAGAACAGCAAACACAATAGGAGCTCTCAGTCTTAAGCGCTCTGCCTCAAAGCAGGGCACGAGTTTCCCTTTTGTAAAGGCAGCTTGGAAATTTCCATTTATAAACGCGTCCTCTTGTCTTCTTGGTCACCAGCGATGACTCCTATCAGCTGAGAGTGCATGACAAGCTTTACCACACAACTCTTACTTACCTTATTCATCTGCTTTTCCTCGTCCCTTGCCCACAATTTCCCCAACCTTCCTTTTCCTTTGTCCCGTGTCTCTTCTCTGCGTTTTATCACCTTTTGTCTTGTTTTGCTTTCTGTGAGCGTTGATTCACAATTTTCTCTCAACTCCTACGGTACTCAGTCCTATGTTCTTTTTTATATTATTTTCCTCCACGATCTGTCCCAGAAGAGTGAGCACAGCTCCCTGTGCTATACAGTAGAACCTCATTGCTTATCCATTCTAAATGTTACAGTCTGCCTCTATTAACCCCAAACTCCCGGTGCATCCCAGCCCCTCCCCTTTGGCACGCACAAGTCTGCTCTCTGTATCTGCGAGTCTGTTTCTGTTCTCTAGGTCGGTTTATCTTTGCTATATTTTAGAGTCGACATATAAGTGACAAATAATGTGGTTATGTGTCTTCCTCTTTCTGACTTACCTCACTTAGTATGAGAATCTCTAGTTACATCCACGTTGCTGCAAATGGCATTGTTTCATTCTTTTTTATGGCTGAGTAGTGTTCCATTGTGTGCATGTACCACATCTTCTTAATCCATTCGTCTGTTGATGGACATTTAGGTTGTGTCCATGTCTTGGTTGTTGTAATAGTGTTTCATGAACACAGGGGTGCATGTACTTTTTGAAGGAAAGTTTTGTCTGGGTTTGTGCCCAGGAGTGGGATTGCTAGATCATATGGTAGCTCTATATGTAGTTTTCTGAAGAAACTCTGTACTTTTTTCAACAGTGGTTATAATCACCCTTTGTTAAAATGTGAAGGCCTAGCTTTAAACATCTCTTTAGAGTTTTCATTTCTTCTCCCTGAAGATCCCTGTATGCAAGGAAGTAAACTATTTCTTCTGTTTATATGTCTTTTGTCAGTTTAATTTACAGGCCCCAGGGAGTGCCCTTCCTGGCCCATTGGGTAACAAACCCGACTAGGAACCATGAGGATGGGGGTTTGATCCCTAGCCTTGCTTAGTGGGTTAAGGATCCTGTGTTGCCGTGAGCTGTGGTGTGGGTTCCAGGCATTGCTGTGGCTGTGGCGAAGGCCGGCGGCTACAGCTCAGATGTGACCCCCAGACTGGGAACCTCCAGGTGCAGCAGGTATGGCCCTAAAAAGCAAATAAAATAAAATAAAAGTACAGGCCCCAGCACAAAATCTAACTGGGTAGAAGAAAGGTATTTTTTCTTCCCCTATGGTTGCAATATATAATTAAAAAAAAAAACCTGCCTTAGAAACAATGTTTTATTTCCAAGTAAATCTTTAGAGTACAATTTATTTCTCATCCTGTAGAAATGTGAGTGATCCTGCTCAAAGAGTTTCTGGTGGGAGACCTGGCAGTGATTCAGAGATGTGGAAAAGACGAAGGCTGATCTTCACCCCACGCTCCTTACGTATGATAAAGCACCTGAGAAATGGGTACTTACCCAGATTCATGACTTGCACCTTGGAATGTACTGCTGGCCATGCGGGTAAGTCTTTAAGATTACCAAAACAAAACAAAACAAAACAAAACAAAACAAAACCAGACAAAAAGACAAAAACACATTATCTCTGGTAATACCTCTTTCTCTGGTGTAGGCCCCTATCTAAATTCTTCCACGTGTTAAGGAGAAGGTAAAAGTTTTTCCTGAATCTGCTGGATCTTAATTGCCTTCAGCTCAAAATAATCTGTCTGTCAGAGTGGCATATTCTGCCCCCCTTCCAGGAAAATAACAGTGCCAGCTACATTTCAGAATTTGGAATCAGACCACAGCAGGTGTCTTGGATGGGAGATGGAAGCAGAACCGCTTCTCCAATGGACCGGAATGGCGTGTGATGCAAGAGGCAGGGTCACGTGATGACAAATGTGCCCGCAGGGCTTCACCAAGACAGGCTGCGTGGTCTTTTCAGAACACTGCCCGTCTTCATGATGATCCTCAGCTGCAGGTCAGTGCGGCAGGTCAAAAACGGCAGCACCAAATAACCCAGACTCTCCCTGAGTTTTATTTTCAGGTAGGGAGCTTTGAAAGTAGGACCAAATCCCAACCAGATAAGTTTCCAGTGCCAGCATTTACCAGTTTCAGTTCACAATAGGTTACTAATCGAGCACAGGGGAAAAAAAAAAAATCCGGGCTGACGTCTACTAAACCTCCTAAACACGAAGTCAATGGGAAAACACTGTGGGATGTACCGAAGATTTTTCAGACTCTCTCCTCTCCATTAACATGGTGGAGATGGTTTGGACTAATTTGCCCTCTGAGAAACCAGCTAAATGATGGATTAAGAACATTTTGAAGTCAAACTTTTTTGAAGATGTGGCGGGTAAGAAAGAAAGTCAGGATGAAACCTATGGGCAAGAAGGAATCTGGAGAAGTAAGAAAGGGTTGCTTCTTGGAAGCCTTTTTCTAAACAAGAACATTTGGTTGTTCTGCCAGCTGGGCTTCCAACCCACGGGAGGTAAACTGGAGCCCAAGAATACCCCGGTTGGAGAGTCTGAGAGGTAACCTTCACATATCCCGCTGGGGCCACAAAGAACCCTTCTCTCAAATTAAGGATAAGCTAAAAATAAATCCACCTTCATCACTGAATTCCACGGCATTTCTAGGGACGTCACTTTCATCCCAAGTAAGGGATTGAGATGCTGTGGCTGAGAAGCTGCAAACAGAAGCTGCCCTCCCACAGGTTTCAGATCAATTTCATCTCAACCAGAGACCAAAACAAAGGAAAAAACAAAAGCAAACACACAGACCAAGCCCTTTAGATCATGAATTTAATTTAAGGTGATTGAGACTTCATTCCCGGAGTCACCCTATGGAGAAACAGAAGTTTATTCTTTATCTTAGGCTTTCAAAGAACATTTATAAGTAAATTTTCAAAGACAATAGAACTAGGAAAAGGAAACTATATGTAAGAAGTGCCAAAAGCAAATATATAAACAGATCTACAAACGCTTCTGGTAAGATTATTAGACAGAGTTTATAAAACATAGATTATAAAAATTATACTGTGCAAAAAAAAAAAATACAAACTTGCAGTATCTGCTAAGAAGAGGAAACTATAAAAAAGTAATCCATCATAATATAAAAAATACCAAACAAATTACAGAAATCGAGATTAGATTACAGCTGTGAAATATAATAACTTAGTGGCTAGATTTAAAAGTAAATAAAGGAGTTCCCGATTCACAGCCAAAGAAATGAGAGATAAGGACTTCCCACTGTGGTGCAGAGGAAATGACTCTGACTAGGATCCATGAGGACGCAGGTTCGATCCCTGGCCTTGCTCAGTGGGGTAAGGATCCTGAGTTGCCACGAGCTGTGGTGTAGGTCAAAGATGAGGCTCAGATCCTGCGTTGCTGTGGCTGTGGCCGGCAGCTCTAGCTCCAATTGGATTCCTAGCCTGGAAACCTCCACATGCCATGTGTGTGGCTCTAAAATAAAAAAAAAAGAGAGAAAAGAAATGAGAGATAATCTTCATAGGACAGAGAGATTCATCATTGACGTCTCAACAACAATCATGTAAGTCAGGAGATAATGAAATGATAACTTCGATTTGCTGAAAGAAAATTATTGCTAATCTTGAAAAATCTATGCCCAGAGAATCAACCAATTCAAAAGTTAATTTTATTTTCAAATACTAGTAATATCAACTTTTTTGGAGACTGACCATGAACAATAGAAAGGAGGTATAAATGACCAGTATCAGGCATAGAAACAACTATAGACCAGAAATCAGCAAAGTGTGGCCTGCAGGCTTGCTGCCTGTTTTTTTGTTTTTAACAAATGAAGATTTATCAGAACACAAGTCGTGTTCTTTCATTCACATATTGTCGACACCGTTTTCACAATACAGTGGCAGAACTGATTAAAAGAGCTGGGACAGACACCACGTGGCCCTCGAACCTGAGTATTTAAAATCTTCCTCTTTCAGAAATATGAGCAAACTCAACGCTCTAGAATGAATCTCACAAAGTCAAAGCTGTGCAAAAAAACTCGCAAGACTGAAAGCAATGATATGAGCCCAACTCCACCGTGCAAATTTCAAAAGTAGGACAAACTATACATATATATGTGTAAAGCAGCATATGTAGGTGATAAAACTATAAAGAAAATTGCTATTACAGAAAATCAAAGAGGAGTCAGCTCTGGTGCGAGGGAGAATATTATGGTCAGAGAAGGACTCGTAGGCTATGTGTGTGTGAAAAGGATGTTTTGGTGATAAATGGCTTTCTAGTTCCTTTTTTCTTCCTCTTTTGTTTATGGCATATGGAAGTTCCCAGGCTAGGGGTCAACTCAGGGCTGGAGCTGGGGCTTAAGCCACAGCCACAGCAACAGCAGATCCAGGCAGCCACTGTGACCTCGCCCACAGCTCACGGCAATGCCAGAGCCTTAAGCCACTGGCTGAGGCCAGGGATCGAACCTGTCCTCATGGAAATTATGTCTGATTCTTAACCCACTGACGCACAGTGGGGATTCCCTGATCTATTTGCTAACTTGGGTGGTGGTTATAGGTGAGTTTGCTTTGTGATTATTTATTAAACAGCACATGTATGTTTTCTGCTTGACTATGGACTGTATTTTACTGTCCCCACGTTCATATGTCCAAGCCCTCATATCCAAGGCAATGATATTTGGAGATGGGCCTCTAAAGAGGTTAAAAAAAAAAAAGAAGGGAGTTCTCAGTGGTTAATAAAACTGGCTAGTATCCATGAGAATGTGGGAGTTAGGAATCCCTGGCCTCGCTCAGCGGGTTAAGGATCCGGCGTTGCCCTGAGCTGTGGTGTAGGTCGCAGACGTGGCTCGGATCCCGCGTTGCTATGGCTGTGGCGAAGGCCGGCAGCTGTTGCTCTGATTAGACCCTAGCCTGGGAACCTCCATATGCTGTGCATGCAGCCCTAAAAAGCTTATATATATAAAAGCATCCACCATGGGAGACACGTGGATAGTGAAAGAGAAAGATGTGTGAGACATACAAACTAAAGCCATCCTGTGAGAATTTTTGTTTCTAATCATTTCTTGAATAAAATTACAAGCAGAGAATTGTTTCACTAGTGAAAAAGTTACTTCATGTCAAGAATATATTCATAAGCAGCGTATACGATAACAAGTGTCCTGTATTTTTCTTTTCCTTTCCTTTTCTTTTTTTCCTTTTTTTGTATTTTCGGGCCGCACCCGCGGCATATGGAGGTTCCCAGGCTAGGGGTCTAACAGGAGCTGTAGCCGCAGGCCTACACCACAGCCACAGCAACGCGGGATCCAAGCCGTGTCTGCAACCAACATCACAGCTCACGGCAACGCCGGATCCTTAACCCACTGAGCGAGGCCAGGGATCAAACACACATCTTCGTGGATACTAGCTGGATTTGTTTCTGCTGCCCCATGATCAGAACTCCCATTTTTGTACTTTTTTTTTTGTTTTTACAACCGCACCTGTGACATATGGAAGTACCCAGGCTAGGGGTGGAATAGGAGCTGCAGCTTCAGGCCTACACCACAGCTACAGCCACGCTAGAGAAAAGCCTCATCTGCGACCTACACTGCAGCTTGCAGCAACACCGGATTCTTAACCCATTGAACGTGGCCAGAGATCAAATCTGCATCCTAATAAGAGACAACGTCAAATCCTTGACCTTCAGACAGGAACTCCTATTTTTTTTTTTCCCTCTTGGTGGAAATTGTGCAAAACAATTTATCCAAATTCTTGTGTGTAAGGCTTAAGACTGTAAAAGTACTGCAAACAGCAGCTACAGTTGTAACAGCTCGTATAGGAAAGAAACTTGAGTAACGATTCCCAAACTGGTCAACAATCTTAATAATTTATTGGACTTGAGTCCAACCCTGAATTATCAAGAAGAAAAACTTCTCTAAGCTACTGACAGCAAAAATATTTGGACCAAGGAGGCTAGAGGAAAAACCAATGATCTTTTATTCTGTTTAAAGAGAATGGTGTTGTAAGAAAATCTGCATCATATGAACAGGCAATCAAATAATATTCAGCAAAAACATGCAGAAAATTCATTAAAGAGGGACAGTTGTTATTTTTTCTGGGTTTTGGAATAGTTTGTACCGTTATAGACATATATGATTTGCTGTGATTTCTTGTCTTTCTAAATAAATAATTTTGTACCCAAATGTTCATTCATGTCTTTTTTTAAAAAGCCTGTCCCCCTAGGAGTTCCCTTCCCGGCTCGGCGGTGAACGAACCCAATTATGATCCATGAGGATGCAGGTTCGATCCCTGGCCTGGCTCAGAAGGTTAAGGATCAGGCGTTGCCGTGAGCTGTGGTATAGGTTGCAGATGCGGCTCGGATCTGGCGTTGCTGTGGCTGTGGTGTAGACTGGCAGCCATAGCTCCAATTGGACCCCTAGCCTGGAAAATTCCATATGCTGAGAGTGTGGCCCTAAAAAGCAAAAAAAAAAAAAAAAAAGTTGTCCCCCTAATTCATACAAGACACCACAAATCTTGGATGCACCTTCTTTAAACCCAGTCAGGGAGTTCCCGCTGTGGTGCAGCAGAAAGGAATCCGACTGGTATCCGTGAGGATCTGGGTTCAATCTCTAGACTCCCTCAGTGGGTTAAGGATCATTGGGCACTGCCGTGTAGGTGACAGACACCGCTTGGATCCTACGTTGCTGTGGCTAACGTGTAGGCTGACAGCTGTAGCTCCAATTTGACCCCCAGCCTGGGAGCTTCCATATGCTGTGGATTCGACCCTAAAAAAAAAAAAAACACCAAACAAACCCCAAACCTAATCAGGTGATGATTTTTTTTTTTCACTTTCTTCCTTGATGGTTCTGTCTTCTCTGTGCTAAGACGCAATTTTTCTGCAGCTCTATCTTGTCCTATTTTTGCACAGTAATTCTATTTGTGAAATTACTGTTAAGCATCGATTGGCCTCACATCAGTCCACGTGACCCTTGCTGTGGAAAGAACTATTTTCCACACATTCAACCTCAAGGATATGACCTTCAGTTATGTCTCCCGCAGCAAAGCTCTTCTAAGCCCTGGGTCCTATCAATCGCCCAAGTCTCTGACTTCAAACTATCGTGTTTTAATGGCTTTGGCATCGTACTCTTTAGAGCAAAATAATTTCCTCTCTCACATATGTTTTTACTCATCTTTGACTTCTTTCTTCTTTCTACCTCAATCTGAAGCCGAATACTCCTTCGGTTTTTATTTTGGTCTCTCGGCATCATCTTCTTTACAAACATTTCATTTTCTCAATAACGAAATTATTTAATGTCCTTCATCTCCAAATGCCTGTTAAAAAGCCTAGAGGTGAAAGCAGGTAAAAAAAGGAATCTCAGTTTAGACCTGGCTGTCAAACACAATCTGTTTTGCTCTGCATGCTTGAAATAATTTCACGGAAGAGAATGCTTCCGGCTACTAGGTTTTCTTGTTTGAAAATAACAGGAAACTTTCAGGGTAACTCAGTAATGAAGTTCACGTAACATACACAGACACTTACTCAAACTGTCGCGAACTTGGCATCTGCATCCCTTTGCGGTTTTCTAAGTACTCCGTGCCCAGAGCTGTGTTAAGTGCTACCGTAAATATTGAAGAGATGGAAACATGATCTTTATTTTTAGGAGGTTATGATCTAATTAGAAGAAGAGGCATGCATACAGGAAGTAATTAAAACCGGTACAAGCTAGTACCAAGGCAAGCGGGAAGGAGAGAGAGCTGGTTTCAGATGGGGGCCTTCTGATAAATGATTTCAGAATAACAGACAAAACTGGACAGGGATTTATAAAATGAACATGAGCAAATTTGACATGTTTGGAGATCAAATTTAAGAGCGATGTTGACAACTTACTCATCTTCCCAGGTCTAGTTCAAAAACCATCTACACCCAGCGTTGGGGGTGTGGGTGTGGGGGTGGGGTGGGGGGACTGGATGAAGGCAGTCAAAAAGGAGCAACTTTCAGTTTCAAGATAAATAAGTACTAGGCATGTCAGGTTCAACATGACAAAAATAAGGAGCACTGCTCTACGTTATATATGCAAGTTGTTGAGTGAATCCCAAGAGTTCTCATCACGAGAAAAGCATTTTTTTTCTATTTCTTAATTTTGTATCTGTATAGAATTATGGGTGTTTACTAAACTTACTATGATAATCATCATTTCATCATGCATGCAAGTCAAATCGTTAGTGCATATTAAACGAATACAGTGTTACATGTCAATTACCTCTCAATAAAACTGGGGAAGAAAAATGAATTGCCACCTTAAATAGGACGATGAAACTCTATCTCCAATGCTTGCTTAGTTTCTGGGTGAGGAGTCATTTGTGTTTCACTAATGATGATTGATGTTGCTCAAAAAATTACTTACAGTGAGTCAAAGTCAGTGGGTAAAAATTTCTTAGCTAAATAGGCAACCCTTTGTTTCTGCTTCCAAAATAGACAGCAAACACATAGTCTCCATCACGTGCCAGACACCATACAGATATAAATATGGATATAGTTATAGACACACACACACACACAAACACACACACGGAGCCAGGGAACCTCCATATGCATTGGGTATGGCTCTAAAAAAAAAAGACAAAAAAATGTTGAATCTGAAATGAATGTATCGGCTCAGGTAACTGAGAAGTTCAAGAATGAGTCTGGCTTTCTGTACGTCTTGGTCAGCATTCTCAAACAACATTAATGTGTGTTCTCTTTCTTCTCTCTTTTGGATATAACCCAGACGTGGGCATTCTTCCTTGAGAGAAATATGGCCAATTGTTTCACAGCTCAGATTCCTGGAGAAGACTGCTTTTCCCTCACAGGTCCACGATCCATCGCATGGAGGGATTCTGACAGCTTCATCCTGGTCAAGTGCCCATTCTTGATCCAGTCCTCGTTTTGCAGCAAGGGGCGTGATACCATAACTGATCAGGCCTGGGTCCTTGTTCCCTCTTGTGGTAAAGGATGGGAGGGAGAGAGTGGTTAGTAGGACTGAAAAAAAAAATGACATAGCTTAGAGTAAGGGCAGCTGGTTAGACCAAAATCCAAGGTGTCGATTATAGAAACATAGAGTTGGTGCATTGATTTCAGCTCCAAGAGTTGAGACTTGTACCATAGACAACGAAACGTAATAGTCTCTTATTGTTGTGAAGAACCTGTTGGAGATAAAAAGGTGCGAAAATTATAATGGCTATAAAGTGCACTGTGGGAGTTCCTGTTGTGGCTCAGTGAATTACGAACCCAACTGGTATCCATGAGGATGCGGGTTCAATCCCTGGCCTTGCTCACTGGCCTAAGGATCTGGCATTGCTGTGGCTATGGTGTAGGTCAGCAGCTGCAGCTCTGAACCAACAGTCTCTAGCCTTGGAACTTCCATATGCTGCAGGTGCATCCCTAAAAAATCTAACAACAACAACAACAATAATAATAATAAAGTGCACTGCAGATTAGACTAGGGAAGCCAGTGAGGATAGAGGCACCAAGATAATAATCCAAGTATGAGATGAAGAGCTGAAGAACTAGTTTCTCAGGAGCTAATGAAGGAGAGCTAATATTTAGAAAGTGAGAGGGAAAGGTAAGAGCCTGACTAAGGATAGAGATGATAAGAGGGCAAATACTCTATGCTGATTTTAAAAGTTTGCCTTGAACAGATATTTCAGAAGGGGGAGAGGAATATGTTTGCTTCAAATAAAATATCTCATTTAATAAGACGGATGGCTAGATGTCCTACAGTGCACACCCTTTGAGAAGCAAGGAAGACAGAATTTCAGCTTGAGTGAAAGGCGAGAGGTGGAATAATAGAGGGGGTAGTATCAGTGTTAACTGGATAGTTGAAGCCCTGGCATCGAATGAAGACACTTTCTGGAGAAAGCCTAGAAGTATGAAACTAAACATTTGGGGATTATTTGTTCTAGTTCTGTGACAAATGCCATGGGTAATTTGATAAGGAGTGCATTAAATCTGCAGATTGCTTCAGGTAGTACGGCTGTATCAACAATGTTAATTCTTCCAATCCAGGAGCGCGGGGCATCTTTCCATTTCTTTGAATCCTCTTTAATTTCCTTGATTAAGGTTTTAGTTCTCAGCTTATAAGTCTTTCACCTCCTTGGTCAGGTCTATTCTAGGTATTTGATTTTGTGAGTGGGTGTGATTTTAAAAGATATTATTTATTCTTAATATTCCTTTTCTAATATTTCATTGTTAGTATACAGAAATGCTGTTGATTTCTGAATGTTAATCTCGTATCCTGCTACTTTGCTGAATTTGTTAATCAATCAGATCAGTAATTTTTATGTGGAGTCCTTAGGATTTTCCATGTGTAGTGTCATGTCACCTGCATAGAGTGACAATTTTACCTCTTCTCTTCCAGTTTGGATACCTTTTATTTCTTTTGCTTGATTGCTGGGGCTAGGACTTCCAATACTATGTTGAATAAAAGTGGTGAGAGTGGGCATCCTTGTCTTGTTCCAGATTTTAGCAAGGAGGCTTGTAACTTTTCTCCATTGAGTATTCTATTGGCTGTGGATGTGTCATAAATGGCTTTCATTACATTGAGATATATTACCTTGAAACCCACTTTGGTAAGAGTTTTTATCATCAATGAATGTTGAATGTTGTCAAAATTTATATGGAACCATATAAGACCCAGATCTGCCAAAGCAATCCTGAGGAAAAGAAAAATAAAGCAGGAGGCCTAACTCTTCCAGACTTCAGGCAATATTACAAAGCTGCAGTAATCAAAAGTGTGGTGTTGGTACAGACAGATAGACAGACACACACACACACACATACAGACACACACACACAAAAGACATATGGATCAATGGGAGAGAATAGAGAGCCCAGAAATAAACCCAGATACTTATGGTCAATTAATCTTCGACAGAGGAGACAAGTATATAAAATGGCGAAAATTCTCTTCAGCAAGTGGTGCCAGGAAACCCAGGCAGCTGCGTGTAAATCAGGTAAACTAGAACCCACCCTTACATCATCCACAAAAATAAACTCAAAACTACAAATAGCAAATGCTGGAGAAGGTATGTAGAAAAGGGAACCCTCCTACCTTGTTGGTGGGGCTGTAAATTGACACCATTACTATGGAAAATAGTATGGAGGTTCCTCAGAAAACTAAAAATGGAACTACCATATGATCCAGTAATCCCACTAATTAGGTATATAACTACATGAAACTTTCATTCAAACGATACATGCACCCCCTATGTTCATAGCAGCACTATTCACAATAGCCAAGATGTGGAAACAAACTAAATGTCCATCCACAGATGAATAGATTAAGATGTGGTACATATGTACAATGGAATACTACTCAGCCATTAAAAAGAATGAAATAGTGCCATTTGCAGCAACATGGATGCAACTAGAGATTCTCATACTAAGTGGAATAAGTCAGAAAGAGAAAGACCAATACCATATGATATCACTTATACTGGAAGCTAAATACGGCATAAATGAATCTATCCACAAAACACAAAGACTCTTCTATTATTTCCTTTCTTCTGCTTCCTTTCTCCTTCACAGAGGCCCCCCTGATTCTCACGGAGGAGATTTGATTATTGATTTGAAATGTTACTTCTTTTCTAATAGAAACATTTAAAGCTGTAAATTTTCCTCTAAACATTGCTTTAGCTGCATCCCACAGATTTTCATATGGATGATACTGGATATCTTTCTGCTTTTGATTTCTAGTTTAATTCTGTTGTGCTTAGAAAACATACTTTGTATGATTTCAGTTCTTATAACTGTATTAAGGATACCATTTCAAGCCTAGTATCTTAGCAAATTTTCCATATGAACTTGAAAAGTTTGTATGTTCTTCTGCTGTTGGGTTGGTCTGGACAGATGTATCAGTAGCATTTAGGTCAAGCCGAGCTGGTTGATAGTGTTGTTCCAATTTTCTTTGTGTTGACTTTTTATCTATTTGTTAAACCAGTTATTGAGAAAAGTATTGAATTCTCCAAACATAATTGTGCCTTTGTCTATTTTTCCTTTCAATTCTATCAATTTTTGTTTCACGTATTTTAAATTTCTTTTGTTGGGTTATTTCCACTTAGAACTGGTATGTCTTCTTGGGGAACTGACCTCTTTATCAGTATATAATGCTAGTCAAAAATGCTATAAAATTCATAAATCTTTGGGATGTTTGTGAAATAAGATTAATCACATACTAAATCGTAAATTGTTTTATTTTAGAAATTACTTGATTTTCATATCTGATTTAGGAGATGAATTTGTTGACTGTGCATGCAAAATGTTTTTTAAGTTGATTAAATCTTAGTTTAATTAAATATTAAAAATATGTGACACTGACAGGTATAAATATCAAAAATCAAACGGAATTCCTGTTGTGGCTCAGAGGAGACAAATCTGACTGTATCCATGAGGATACTAGTTCAGGTTCGATCCCTGGTCTTGCTCAGTGGGTTAAGGATCTGGCGTTGCTGTGAGTTGTGGTGTAGGCCAGCAGCTACAGCTCTGATTCGACCCCTAGCCTGGGAACATCTATGTGCTGTGGGTGAAGCCCTAAAGCAAGCAAACAAACAAACAAAACAAACTTAAAAATCACACCTGAAATACACAAGTTAAATCCCATTGAAATTTCTCTCTTTTATTATGAATGTATCTGGGAAAAGAACTGAGTCTGAATTACCACGTAACGGATGACTCGGGCTTTCTTCCCTTTGCACATTTCCATTTTAAATTCTGAGCTCTCCTAATATATTTGAGTTTTATGTTATGGAATATCAACCACCCTACTTTGCTTGTATTTCAGCAAGTCCTGCCTCCCAAGAAACCCAACAGTGGGGGGCAAACTGAGATGGTAGGTCCCTTTTCAGCTTCTCAGGTTGCATCTAAATGTTTAACATGGAAACAAAACTGTGTGAATTGAAATGCCTTTTAAGGCATAAAGTTGATGTTAGTCAGAATTATTCAAATGATGATAATTGAACCACAAATTGCACGAACATGATTTGAAACCGGGACATTCAGACCTTCAAAAATTACAATTTGAAAGGATGATGGTTATACATTTCGTGTTAGTTTCCCATGGAAACGTGTCCTTCCTTGGTAAAAACAGCATTTTCATCCCTTATTTTGGTTGACTTTTATTCACAGGAGGTAGAGAAAGCAAAATTGAATTGAAAAAGCTGTTTGTCTGTGACATGACACCCAACTAGGTGGAAAGTGGAACTCTGAGCGGAGAGGCCAGTTGGGTGTCTGAATAATGCCATATAGCTCGTATTTGACAGAGCAGCTGCCATTATTTGTTAACCACTTCCAAGAGAAAATAGGCTTAATTTTGTTGCAGCAAACTGATGGAATAAGCTAACTGTTCTATTTGACAGTGATTATTCATGACCTTTCTTTCCCTTCTCTAAGCCTCAGTTTTAATATCTTCCTCTGTTTTGCAGCAAAGCATTTTTTTGATATTGAGACAGGACATTATGCAAGTATAAATCACATTAGATTAGAATTATTCCTTAACAGCAAGAGCGATGTTCTTACCGGCAAGATAAGTGTAAATGTCTTTAATTATCCTTCACTACATAACAGTCAGAGAACAAACTATCAGACTGCAAATAGAAACAATCAGCTAGACTGAATATGAGAACTAGTTGTTAATTCAATGCACAGAGGATGGAGCAGTTAATTACTTTCCAAAACCAACTTTCTTGGTCCCTTGTGATTTGAGATACATTTGAGATGGATAAGCTGATCCAATCATCATCTGTATCTCTCAGACAACTGATGGATTCCAGCAAAATAATGACTCTGGCATAATCGAGAAACAGTTCTAAGATGTATAAGTCGGAAGTTGCTGCCATAGATGAGAGGTTAAGAAAACAAATGAGGGATGACCGCAAATTTCCACAGCCATCTGCTTTCTCTGTTTCTTCTGATTTTTAAATTAAAAGATAGATGATAGATAATCATGTTCAGTTTTAAAACGCTTAAAGTGTTTCATTGAAATGTGCCTATTAGGTCCTTATTTCTTCGTAGCTATGTCAGTTTAAGAAGTTTTAGGCATTTCCTGGTGGCTTAGCAATTAAGGACTTGACGTTGTCACTGCTGTGGCTAGGGTTACTGCTGTGGGCCCAGATTCGATCCCTGGCCTGGAAATTTCCACTAGAGTGGCCAAAAAAAACAGAAAAAAGTTTTAGAAATCAAGTCAAGGACTTGTTGTGGTTCAGTGGGCTAAGGACGCAACATTGTCTCTGTGAGGACGTGGGTTCGATCCCTGGCCTCGCTCAGTGGGTGAGCTGTGGTGTAGATCATGGAGGTGGCTCAGACCCAGCATTGCTGAGGCGGTGGTATAGGCCTCGACGGCAGCTCCAGTTTGAATCCTGGCCTGGGAACTTCCATATGCTGCTGGTGAGGCCCTAAAAAAGAAAAAAAAAAGACAGACAGAAAGAAATCAAGGCAAAATAAGGCATGAAGAAAGCTCTAAGTTCAGGCTTCCAGAATTCTACTGCAGTAAATATTTTATTTTCTTTCTCAAGTACAAATGAAGAGTTCTTGCAGGGTGGGAAAAAAAGGCCAAAAATGTTTAATTTCCAAAAATTATTAAGGGTAGTTAAATATATTGAGCGCTTGCATTTGCAAGACTAACCATGCCTTTTGAGGGACTAATAATATACCAATTAAAAAAAAAAAAAAAAAAGCCTGTGACTTAGATTAACTTGCCTGTGCAGAGACACACAGCTAAGCAACAGAAGAAGGAGATTTGAAGCTCGGAATGCCCGAACAAACTGGCGGGCTTAGCCAGTCCCTCTTACAAGGAAGGACCTCACATGCCTCAGTGAGAAATGATGGCTTTTGCCATCCTACGACTGGGATATTCTTTGGATTTAAAAGCAGATTTCTGCATTTCGTTAAATAAAAGTCTTAACATTACCACAAATATCAAGTATTAAAAATTGTGTCTTACCCATGAGATAAATGTATACCAAAAGTCCAGCGTGGCAAACAGACCCGGGGAGTATACAAGTTCTAGTTCCATGATACCGTTGGAAGCTATCAGCTGTTGGAAAGTACAGATGATTATATCATCTTATATATCTCAGATTATAAAGGACTAAGAAAGTGGGTCTTATTTTATTTCATTATTATTATTTTTTTTTTTTTGGCCACACATGCGGCAGGTAGAGAAGTTCCCGGGTCAGGAATCAAACCTGGGCCAAGCAGTGACAATGCTGGATCCTTAACCTGCTGAGCCACCAGGGAGCTCCAAGAAAGCTGGTCTTAGAACATCATTAAATGTTTTGTCCTCTGCATCCCATAGCATCCGTCACACATAATTAATAACCAGCCTTTCGCAAAACACGTATAGGCAGCTGAGTGTGGAAAGAACTGTCAGTAACCCAAGTGGCTAGAGACAACCATTTTCCATCGATACTGAACGCATCCTAACCTATAGATCACGCACTGCCTTCCTTATTTGCTACCCAGTCTCACAAGATACCGCACAGATTCTTCCCACAACCCGCCGCCCTGCATGCACCGTTGCTTTTTATGGATGTATTTATAGGCACATAGCATCCTCACAGTCATTTTAGTTAAGTGTATCTATAAAAAATAAGTTGAGTTGCTTCAGTGAACCTCGGCTACCTCGTGAGAGAGAGAGAACGTTTGGCTTCATGGGTTGATCAAATCAACGACTTAAAAAAGTCATTTGAGTGTGCGTTACATTCTAAGGTGCTCTACCCTCTATATTTCATGATGGGAGGGAGCCAAAGTAGCATTCCCCATCTGCATACAAGATTGATGTTGGGTGTGTAAATTGTTTGACCTGCACCTCGGTGTTTTTATTTCTTTAGCTCTTACTCTAAATGGTCTGTGTATGTATGTATGTATGTATGTATTTAATGCCTGGTCAGACCTAGATTAAGATCAACATCCAGACAAACATCAGAGGTATCATGAGGGAGACAAAAGTAAAACCATCCATTTCTGATGGAAAGAAGAAAGTAAGACAAAAAATATAAATGGCAGAGAAAAGTCAAATACAGGGCTGGGGAGTTCCTATTGTGGCTCAGCGGGTTAAGAATCTGACTAGCATCCATGAGGATGCTTGTTCGATCCCTGGCCTCACTCAGTGGGTTAAGGGTCTGGCCATGACCTGTGGTGTAAGCTGCAGATGTGGCTTGGATCCCGGTTTGCTGTGGCTCTGGAGTGTGGTGTAGGTTGGCAGCTTGGCTTCGATTCAGCTCCTAACCTGGGAACTTTCATATGCTGCAGGTGAGGCCTTAAAAATGAAACAAACAGACAATCAAATAAAAAAACACAGAGGCTGTACCCTTCAAAGTAGCCAGTAGCTTTCTGTGGCACTGAGTACTCGAAACGAGGAGAATTTAATGAAGATGTGCTATCTTATGAAATACATGCTGAATTTTGAAGACTTATTAAGGGAAAAAAAATAAAATGTCATTAATGAATTTCTTTTTTCTTCTTTTGTCCTTAAAGGGCCACAACAGCGGCGTATGGAGGTTCCCAGGTCAAATCGGAGCTACAGCTGCCGGCGTACACCACAGCCACAACAATGCGGGATCTGAGCTGTGACTGCGACCTACACCACAGCTTACTGCAACGCTGGATCCTTAACCCACTGAAGGAGGTCAGGGATTGAACCCACGATCTCATGGATGCTAGTCAGACTTGTTTCTGCTGAGCCACGACGGGAACTCCTCATTAATGAATTCCTCAATAATTTTATATTGATTACCTATGGTAATGATGATATTTCAGACATTTCCATTGAATATTTTGGAAGCCTTTTTTAACGCAGAAAATTTTATGTCATGTATGCGGTTAACTTTATATTTCACTGGGGCAATGCTGATGTAGAAGAAGGAAAAGAGACGAATTTGTTTTCAACCTCGGTGATCCAAGAAGGCTTAAGAGAGGAAAGACTAGAAAAGGACGCTGAACAAGATGCCTGTAACTCAGGAAGGGGAGCTCCCTTCTGGGGTCCCGACACTGCTGTGGGGAAACAGACCCCGGCGAGTGGGCGGACCCTGCTTTACCATAGTTTTATAATTTGTATGGGGAGCTATGCAAACATGTTAATGAAGGACCGAATGAAAATGGACCGTTGAGTCCTGGGAACAGCCAGGATAGGAAATAATTGAGGGGGTATACACTCAATTGAGGCGGTGTACACTGTGCATAACACACTTTAGAGGCTGCTATCGTGCCCTGTGTGTTCATAAAACTTCATTCTCTCAACAGTCTTGCTACGGTTTACTGGGCGTATGCTTGCCTTTCTCACTAGCTTCGGGCTTGGCGGTATGCTGGCTTTGACCAATGTAATATGTACCAGTTCTGAGGGGAGGTTGCAAAAGGTATTGCCTGTGTTTGCTCGGTTGTTGTGTCATCCACGTGAGATGAACAGACTCCGTGTAATTCCTGCTCCTTCAGCTTGGATCCAAAATGAGAGATACCAGCGTTCCTGTCGTGGCACAGGGGAATGCAATCCGACTAGGAACCATGAGGCTGCAGGTTCCATCCCTGGCCTCGCTCAGTGGGTTAAGGATCCGGCGTTGCCATGAGCTGTGGTGTAGGTTGCAGACTTGGCTCAGATCTGGCGCTGCTGTGGCTGTGGCATAGGCCGGCGGCTACAGCTCTGACTGGACCCCTAGCCTGGGAACCTCCATATGGCGCAGGTGCACCCCTAAAAAGACAAAAATGAAAAAATAAAAAATAAAATGAAATTGTGATGTCTCTCAGAAAAGCTCTTTTTCACTACTTTCCTTTAAAGATTAACCAGAAGCTTCCGTGACTCAAGTCTCTCATTCCACACGGCAATAATTCACTGGAGCAGAATGACTCTGTGCTTCAAACAGGATGTACTTATGCCCCGCCCCTGGGGGGAGGGGCTAAAAGACAAAAAGAAAAAAAAAATAAAATAGAGTGTTGAACTGAACCAAGGCTTTGGTACCCTCAGCCTCTACAGTCTCAAAGCTGAAGCGAGGGACAGGAGGAGGGGTGATGAGGTGGGGGGGGGAGGCATGACTCAGAAAATGGTTTTCCTTAAATTTCTATCCACCCCCCCACACTTTTTTTTTTGTGTGTGTGGGATGCCAAAAGAAGGATGTGTGATGAAAGGCTTTGTGATAAAGCGTGGTATTCGACGAGTTTCCCTAAGCTCCTTCTTGGAATGACTTTCTGCAGAGCAGATTTTCTACCACAACTAGAAGGCAGCTTAGAATCAGTCTGAAGCCATCCATTCCTTTTTTAGTTAAGGGGACGAGCACCCTCAAATAAGTGCGCTGCCTCAAGTCACAGGGCTGCTCACAGGCTCAGCCGAAACTGACTCCCAGATAGGCTGTCTCAACCGGGACTCATCTGAACCACAGAAAGCGTAACACGTGCCTGGTACTTACTCGGTTTTCCTAAGGATGGTCTACAGCACGTACCATTTTGGAGTAATAAGAGAAGTTAATTCATGACAACCAATGGATGCCTTAGGGTGTTAGGGCATAATTCTCTTGCAGAATCCTTGTTAGAAAAGGCTGTAAATAGCCCACTATCACCATCTGGCTTCCCCTTGTCACAAACGGTTTGGGAGCTGATCCATAAAATGGAAGCCACAGCGAGTCTGCAGAAGTAATAAAGTTAAAGTATACACCTTTCAGATATGGGCTGCTCGAAGATTCCAAACTGTGGACGCAGGCAGGGCTGTTTCATCTGTGACCTCGAGTGGTGATTTGTTTTAGATAAGTGACGGATAATACATTTAAGGGAAGTCACTCTGCTCCACCTTCAAACAGAAGCATGCATTTCACCAGTTCTGGTTTTCGCAGTAATGGCTTTGCGATCAAATGTCTTCTAAATAGCTCGACACTGCAAAGTTAATAAAGCACTTTGCGTGCTCATTAGAGAAAGTAAAATGCCACAGCATTCAACCATTACCTGAAAATAATGGTCAGGAACTTTTTTTTTTTTCCTAAAGGAATTGACTCTTCCTCTCGGTGAACAGCAATAACCAAAGACAGAGGGAAGCAGTAAGCCCCTTCTCAGGTCATTATGATACTGCAACAACCATCAAAAGTAAACATAATCAGAAAAGAAGGCAGACTTCTGCAGTGGGCAGGGCCGAACAGTGATTTTTGGTTCATCACTTTAGTGACAAATGATCAATTTCTTTCTTTCTTTCTTTCTTTCTTTCTTTCTTTCTTTCTTTCTTTCTTTCTTTCTTTCTTTCTTTCTTTCTTCCTTTCTTTTTCTTTCTCTCTCTCTCCTTCCTTCCTTCCTTCCTTCTCTCTCTCTCTCTCTCTCTCTTCCTTTCTTTCTGTACCTGTGGCATGTGGAAGTTCCTAGGCCAAGGATGAAAGCTGCCGCTGAGGCCTACACCACAGCTGCAGCAACACCAGATCTGAGCCACATCACAGCTTGCAACAACGTCAGATCCTTAACCCACTGAGTAAAGCCTGGAATTGGACCTGCATCCACACAGACACTATATTGGGTTCTGAACCCTGTGAGCCACAGTGGGAGCTCCTCTTTTTCTTAGAGTTTGTTCATGGATTTTTTAAATATTTGCAAGGGGAAGAAATAGTGACCCTTACTGAAATGAATCCATCTTTTATATACGATTCTCCTCAATGGAGGAGATAATCTTGATTTCCTTTTTTTTTTATTTTTAATGCTTTTACCAAAGCAAATGTTTTATTTCATCTCTGTATAACCACTTTCTTTTAACTCAGATAGCACAGTGTGTCAGGAGACGGGTTCAGGTCTTATCCTTTTTTTTTTCTCTTTTTCCCAGGCCAGGGATCAGATCTGAGCTATAGCTATGAACTACACTGCGACTGTGGAAACGCCAGATCTTTAATCCACTGTGTTGGAGCTACAGCTGCTGGTCTATGCCACAGTCACAGCACCGCTGGATCCAAGCTGCGTCTGTGACCTACACCACAACTCCTGGCAACGCTGAATCCTTAACCTACTGAGCAAGGCCAGGGATCCAACCCGGAACCTCATGGTTACTAGTCAGATTCATTTCCGCTGTGCCATGATGGAACTCCTCTTCTCTCCTTCTAAAAAGTGATTTTACCTCTCAGAGGTGCCCCCTTCTCTCTCCCATTCCTTTTAAAATGGCAAAACACCCCCAAATTCTAGTCACCTCCTTGACTCACATTTTCCTTTGAATCTTCGTATGTATGTATGTAATTAGAAAGCTGTATCTTCTCTTGCTAACATGTCTTTTGTTAGTTTATCTTGTAGTCCCCCAGAAGAGAACTTAAAAGGGCAGAGAAGAAGCTTTCTGTTTTGTTTCCCTTTGACAAAGATCAAGGTCACGGTATCGGATTACAGTTCTGTGTAGTGTGAGGGCAGTCACTCCCATACCACGCTGCCCTGCTTGCACAGGAAAGACTGGGACAACCAGCCCATGGTCTCTTTGTCAGTTTACCTAAGGAGCAATCACGTGACCCTGTTGTGACCAATGAAATAAAAGAATGCATTCTCAGGGTTCCCCCGTGTTCTAGTGGGCTGTCACTGCTGTGTCTCAAGTCGCTGCTGTGTCTCAAGTCGCTGCTGTGTCCTGGGTCCAATCCCCGGCCCAGAAACTTCTGCATGCTGTGAGTGCAGCCGCAAACCCAAACCCAAACCAAACAAACGAAAAAAAACATTGTCTGGGATTGGCTTTTGCTTTTTCGGACAAAGTGGCAAAGCTATCTGACCATTGCCCCATTGGTCTCCCCACTTCTTGAATGTGGACACGCAGACTCTGTGTTTGAAGCAGCGATGGCCAACTCCCATCTATGAAGGGAAGCACGCGAGAACAAAAGGCAATTTTCTAACAATGAAACTGAGAGTTGACATGGAGAGTTTGAGTTTGGGACTGGGATAATATCACTGACCAGGTGGCCCAGACGACCAGTGACCTCCCCCCACCCCGGACTTCTTGTTGGGGGAGAAACACTGTCCCAATATCTTGAAGCCACTGGAGCAGCATATACGGCTAAGATCAGCCAGCTGAAACCGTCCCGGAAGAAAATAGTTAAGACAAAACCAGAAACCCAGAGACGAGAATGAGGAGGGACAGAGAGGACCCGGGGACCTTCTGTGCCTGATTGCTCTTGATCTTTATTTCCGCTGCTGCAGAAGATCTGGGCTTTCTTTGGGGAACCTGAGATAAGAGAAGGGGATTGTGTGAGTCAACCGCAGCGGCCGGGTCTCGCGTGCGGCCTCCCGGTGACTGCTCATGTTTGGACAGAGGGAAACATCTTCCTGCCTTGGACTCTCTTCACCCCCTTCTCAAGAGCCTTCGAAATCCTCTAAGAGCGGTTGAGCGAGTGAAGTGGATAATTACACGGCTTCCTTTCACTCGGAGCCAAGAGGACAATTTATACCTCTTATCAGACCTAATGAGTGGCTCTTCTGCTGAGGAGGGAAGGAAATGCATAGAATATGTTTCCTGGGGGTGACTGTGCAGGGCATGGGTTATGCGCGAAATGAGCTGCTGCCAAAGGACCCATTTGCTGGTGCTCCTGCCCCCACGAGGGGCTGCTCAGAGGCGAGGCTGCGTCTCCAGTGGGTTCCGGCTGTCGCTCTGTTGGACACGGAGGATGCTTGAACTCTCAATACACAGCACAATACAAGTGAAAAGTGCACATAATTTTTCATAGTTAAGTAGAAGAAATACAAGAGCCACATTAAGTGGCCTTTATATCAAATCTATGGTCTAATATACCCTTCTTCCCTCTCCCACCAAAATCCAGGTTCCCCTGAGACCGATGTGCAACCTTTGCTTGATTTTTTTTTTTTGGTCCCTATAAGTGATTAGATTGCCTTCTCAGGGTATCCTGTTCCTCTCAGCCTGTAGACATTTTTGGTTTTGTACAGCTCCTCACAGCTCCTGTCTACCTGCTAGATTGGATGTTGCCGGATGCAAAATCAATTTTTTGCTTAAATAAATTCCTTTTTTTTTTTTTGCCCCCAAGGCATGCAGAATTTCCTGGAGCAGGGATCAAACCCACCCCACAGCAGCAACCCAAGCCACAGCAGTGACAACCCTGGATCGAGGCCACCAGGAACTCCCAAACTCAGCATTTTTGATATGCCTCTGTTCATATTTTAAACCCATATACTGGGTGCGGTGCAGTGGAAAGTTCCGGGGTGGGGGGGTTAGGATGTGGGAGCAGCAGTCAAGCAAGAGACCATGCTGCAGAAAGGGAGGCCCCGTCACAAATGGAGGTTTTTGTTACCAATGTCAAACTCCCTTACGAGAGGATAATTTCTCCTGTGGTTTTCAAAGCTTCTCCCGAGTCTGCTTTTTTCTCAAAATAATCAGCTCAAAATAATCTTTATACCAAAGAGGTATATTTTGGTATGGCAGCCTCCAAGATAACACGTGAAACTACCTGTTGCGATCCCGGGCACAATAATAACTACAAAGCATGGAATGTTTGTATTGTCTGGGGCAGAAGAATCGTGAAAGACAGAGGAATTAAAAAAACAGAGCCCTGGATATTTTCCAACATTCCTGTTTTTTTTCTTGGCTGCCTCTAGATCCTTCAAGAGGTTAGCACTCCACCTGTTATTATATGTTTGTCAACTAAAAAAATGCAACCTGAAAGTTGAGAGTTAAGTTTTATTTGGGGTGAAATTAGGACTTAAGCCCCAGAGACAGCAACTCAGGGAGCCCCAAGAAAGTGTTTGCAACAGAGGGAAGGTGGTAGGGACGGAAGATGAGCAGATACGCGGATTTACAGAAGATGTGGAAGTCTGGGCTTCCTGGAGTCACTCCTTTGATGGGCGCCTCAGCTGTGGGCCAGTCTTCTTTGCGCCTTTCCCGAGTTCCCTCGGGGCTCCCTGGCCCGCCCTCGGGAGCGGCTCTTCTCCCAGAGGACCGTGACATCTTGCGTTTTCCCACCAACTATAGCCCAGGAGGCAGCATTTAGAGAGCTCTGAAGTGCCGCCCCAAAGAGGAAAGGGGCGTGAGCAGATGCAGGTCATAAAGGCCAGGGGGAGGCACCTGCAGCCGTGCACACGCTTTACACACGCTCGTCACAGACATCAGTCATCATTGATGTGTTTTAGTGTTTCTCTAGATAGGAGGCGATGCAAGAATTTGGCTCATAAAATCTTCTCCTAAAAATATCTCACTATCTGAAGACCTGTTCTTCCAGTTTTCCCGGAGCACAGAGTGCCTCACCCCGGCCTCCACGCTCAGGGCTGCTGCGGGTTGGCTCATGTTCTACTCCGTGGAGAGGCTGGTGGCAGGTGCCAAACTTCAGTTCACATGTCATACGTAGAAGAGAACCAGTGTGATGACTTGAAATATAAAAATGACTTCCAGAGGAGTTCCCGTCGTGGCTCAGTGGTTAGCGAATCCGACTAGGAACCATGAGGCTGTGGGTTCGATCCCTGGCCTCACTCAGTGGGTTAAGGATCTGGCGTTGCCGTGAGCTGTGGTGAAGGTTGCAGATGCGGCTCGGATCCCGCGTTGCTGTGGCTGTGGCGAAGGCTGGCGGCTACAGCTCCTGTTAGACCCCTAGCCTGGGAACCTCCACATGCCACGGGTGCGGCCCTAGATAAGGCAAAAAGACAAAAAAAAAAAATAACTTCCAGAGAATTACGCTTTTAGGAAACCATGCTCTGCAGAGCTTTCCTGGAGGTCTCCGAGAATTCATGAAATGATTTTGCTGATGAACCTTATTTTTAGATCTACCCCATGGCTGTCTCCATGCAAAAGAAACGGGAATTCTGTTCTTTGCCTCAGAAATGGGGGTTCCTCTCAGCAGTCAATAGAAAGTAATGGATATCAATTACGCAGCGGGAATGCTGACTTGATCAGCGTATATAACACTTTTCTCTGGGGGTCTTGCTAATAAATCCATGGAGAGGAGTGTGTTTTATGGGAATGTTCCAACGTTTTATTCTAGACATAGAAGAAACAAGGAATGAACGGCAGCTTGACCAGCTTACAGTAACTCACAATCCTAAATCCATAAAAATTAATGAAGAACAGACACAGAAGGTTAGAGCTTTATTAGATCTGCAAGGAGTTGTTATCATTGTTTCTAGGATTTAAAGAGCATTTTGATTTCTTTCATTATCTACTTCCTTTTTTTCCTTTTTTTAAAGTTTGTCTTATTCATCTCTCTACTCAGAGGGGAATCAGCTAGATAGGCTGCTCTGGATAAAGTTCAAGGGCCTCTCATTTTTTTTCTCTGATTTATCTTTTTCCTGACTGTCACTTGCGCTGGACAGGATCTGACTTAGGAAATCTCATCTCATTTTCTATCTGTAAACTAGAGATTTAAAACAGCAACTACTGGGAGTTCCCATGTGGATCAGCAGGAGCAAACCCGACTAGAGTCCGCGAGGATGCAGGTTTGATCCTTGACCTTGCTCTGCAGGTCAGGGATCCAGCATTGCTATGCACTGCAGTGTAAGTCATAGATGCGGCTCGGATCGCACATTGCTGTGGCTGTGGGTGTAGGCTGGTAGCTGCAGATCTGATTCAGCCCCTAGCCCGGGAACTTCTGTATACTGCAGGTATGGGCACCTGTTTACCAGATAAGGGCTCCCTACGGATTAAGTGAGATATTATATGCAAAGACTTTAGAGCAGTGCTGGTCATCCAGTAAGTTCTTAAAAATGTTGGCAATGAGTCATCCAAAAGTCATAAAAAGAAAAAAAGTCCTGCTTATTTTTCTTTTTGCTACTCTCATGACGCAAGAAATTTCCCATGCCAGGGATCGAACCCTGGCCACAGCAGTGACCTGAGCCACAGCAGTGACAATACCGGATCCTTAGCTGCTAAGATATCAGGGAACTCCTTCCTAGTCCTACTTGTTCTGATTTCTCCTAGAGTCTTTCACTAGCTTCACATCTGTGAGAATCACCTGGGGCAAAGTCATGGTTAAAATGCAGATTATCAACTCCTTTGCCCACTCTCAGAAGAGTCTTATTCTGTACACTTGGGGGAGGGGCAGGAATTTCTCTTATTCGCAGCCTCCTCCACCTGCCCTCTTCTCCTGTGCGGCATCCACAGAGGCTCCCAGCCTAGGCATCCAGCTTAGAGCTGAAGGATAGGCTCCCTGGGTTTATTGAATTACTGCTACGTTTCATTTTCTCAGTAGTGGATGCGTTGAGAACTCTGCGGACCTTTAAAGCCCTTCTGTGTGAGCAGCGGCCTGTTCTGCCTCAATTTTTGGAGGATTCCCAGTGGGCTACTTAAACCATCATTTCAAAATCTCTGAGTCTTTTTCCTAAGACCTCAGGAGGAGTCAATGGCTTTCCAGGATCTTCCAATCTGAGTTTTGCCACCTACTGGATCTGGCACTTGGTTTCCATGGCAGGCATAGACATGAATCTTGAGTGTCTAGCCATATGCTTTTACATTTAAACTTACAATTTTGTTTTATTTATTTATTTATTTTTGGCAGTGGCATGCAGCAGCTCTGATGTGGGATCTCAGTTCCCAGACCAGGGATTGAACCATGCCACAGTGGTGAAAACACCAAATCATGACCCCTAGACCACCAGGGAGCTCCTTCTGGCCATATTTTTTTAATGATAACTATAGATAGAGTCAGAATTTATTCCTCGCCTATGCCTTCTCTCATCCCTGCCTCTCTTGAAGAAGGTTTTAGCCTCTTTGTAGAGCAACAGGTTAAAAAGAAACACTTAGGTCTCCTGAGTTTTCGGTCTCTGTATTACTGAGGGAAAATGTCATCTATATTATTTGTCCTCTTGGTTATGGATACTGCCTGTTCAGTTCTGGGGGAACTGCCACATTTTTTTTTTTTTTAATAGTAGAGGTAAATCTGCTTTCTCCTGCCACAAAAAGTGGAATCAATTAAAAATCTTTCTTGGGCAGTTCCCATTGTGGCTCAGCGGGTTAAGAACCTGACTAGTATCCATGAAGATGTGGGTTCAATCCCTGGCCTCGCTCAGTAGGTTAAGGATCTGGTGTCGCTGCCAGTTGTGATGTAGGTGGCGGATGTGGCTCAGATCTGGCATGACTGCGGCTGTGGCATAAGCCTGTGGCTGCAGCTCCGATTCAACCCCTAGCCTGGGAACTTCCTTCTGCTGCAGGTGTGGCCCTAAAAAAAAAGAACAAAACAAAATCTTTCTTGGAGATATCCTGCTGCTCATAAAATACAACACACAGCACATAACCCTCCTTCTCCATACTCAGCCAACTCCCACAGGCATTAAAGCCACTTAGAGGCTCGTGTTATAGGAAATCAGACCATTTGTATTTCAACTGCCAGGGGAAAAGAAAGAGGAAGGACTGCTCAGGTCTCCACTGTGCTCTATTTTATGTGCATTTTTTATTTATTTATGTCATTATCCGGGTTCCTAAATATAGAAGCCCCACATCTTCTATGTGACATCTCCACAGTGAATCTAATTAAGTTGCCATTAAAGTCTGTGTTCCCTCTGTTAAGCCAAGGTGACCGGCGCAGCCTCTAAATGTTAACAGTATCTGTCTTTGCTCATGACCAGGCCTTTGGAGAGGAATCGTCGGTCGCAGCAGTCTTTATAGAAATAGGTTTTAATGACTCTTCTTTCCTTTCTTTCTTTTTTTCTTTTAAGTCAGCGGCTGCTGATTTTGAAAATATCGTTGTCAACAAAAGCGATGCCTAACCACGCAGAAAAACAATGGTGACTTTAGCGTATGTCCTTGAATTACATCCTATGGTTTGATAGAGAATCAGAATCTGTATTTGCACATTTTTCCTGGCTTTGGATCAAGGGCCCCAGCCTGTGTTTTGAAGCCGAAACTCAGCCTCTTTCCACTGGTGCCATATAGAAATGCGGAGACAGAGTTTGGGGTAAAGGAGAAAAAAAAAAAAGGTAGCTTTATTGCTCTGTTAGGCAAAGAAAGCCTCAAAGGCTATGGCCTGAAAGACTGTGCTCTCTCTTGAGAGCCATTAGGAAGTGGTTTTACGGTTTAGGAGTAGAAAATAGGGCCACAGATAAGGGTGAGGGGAGACTCAAGCTTTTACTCTTCAACGTTGATGTTCGGTGGCCCCAGGACTGGTTGGGCCTTCTCTCTTGTTTTCATTTGTTGGGTGTTTATTTCTGCAGAAGAACCCAAAGATTATTATTCTGTGCACCCCTCGAAGAGGGACCAGGACCCCGCCCCAAGGCTGCACTCTTGTTTCTGGACTGTTCCTCCCTGATCTCTGCATCTCCTTCTTTCCCTGATGAGAAAGTGTTTGAACCCGCCCAGTGGAACTCTGGGAAGGTCCCGGCGGCTGAGGTTTATTCCCTAAAAGCGAGAAATGGGGGGACACAGAAAAGCTTGAGTGCCCGGGAGCCCCACAGGGCCCTGCTCAGTTTTTCGGCCATCAGGCCATCCCGTAACAGCTAGCCCGACGGTGAGCCGGGAAGGACGCTGGATGGAAAGAGGATGCCTGGATCAAGCCACCACTCACGGAAGCCACCCCCGCCCGCGCATCCCGAGGTGACTCGGGGTGAGAAAGCACAGGATGCTGGTCCCAGACAGCTGGGGTTTTTATCAAAGGAATGATTTCAGTGAGTGCGGACAGGTCCATCTCCACTAACCGTTTAAGTTGAAAAATTTCTCCCCGAGTAGGTCATTTGTCAGCTGAAGGTTAATGACAGCAATGTTAATGACCAAAGGGCAATTAAGTGTATCCTATGTTTTAAACCCCAACTCCCTTCTATGTAATTTCACTAAGAAAAAACCCACACCAGCTCCGAAAGCAAAGCCAGGGAGACCCCCCCCCCCCGCCCCGCCGCCTTTCTTAGGAGTAACACGTTTGTCTTCTGTCTTTCTCTGTTGGACTTCAGGAGTTTCATAAATCATTGAGCAGCTGCCATTGTTGTCAAAATGTTTCTGCTTTCAAATGTAAATATTTATCACAGCATCGTTTTCTTTCCCACAACGGAGAAGAAGAACCATGTTGAAAAAAGCAGCTAGGATGATCAAGGCGCTTAACTCAGCGGGGGACGAGCCCTCACTCTGGGACCAGGGTCCTCTCGGAAGCTGCTTCCCAATTCCAGCTTGTGCTTACATGGTCCTTGCTGGAGGAAGGTGCTGGGTCCAAGCTGGAGCTCCAGTTTAGGGCTTCCCAAAGCCCACCGAGTTGGACGGATGCCATCCAGATCCGATGCTGCCCTGGGGAAGTGGTCCTCTCGCCAGATGAGAGACAGAGTGCATTTTTAAAGGCACTTCCGAGAGTTTCAAGAACCTTGGACATCATCATCATCTCATTTTTTTGTTGTTGTTGTTTTCTTTTTTGTTTTGTTTTGTTTTTAGCTGCACCTATGGCATGAGGAAGTTCCCAGGCCAGGGATCAAAACTTCGCCACCACAGTAGCCCCAGCCACAGCAGTGAAAACGCTGGGTCCTGAAGCCCCTGAGCCACCAGGGAGCGCCAATCATTTCCATTTTTATAAGGGAATGTGGGTCGTATAGGAAGACAGTTAAACATGTTCATGTTAGCCCCTCCCGGCCATGGGCCTCCTAATAATCGTCTCTCTCCTCTAGCCAGACACTCTTCCGAGGATGTGCCTGTAAGTTCGGCAGGCTGTGACAACGCAAAGCCGTCACAGGCTCTCAACAGCAGGGCGCTTGTCATTGTCAACGGAATCGATATATAAAGAGAGATTCATTCCTAGTTCCTATTGCGGCTCATTGGGTTAAGGACCAAACATCATTTTTTTTTGTCTTTTTGCTTTATCTAGGGCCGCACCCGCGGCATATGGAGGTTCCCAGGCTAGGGGTCTAACAGGAGCTGTAGCCGCCGGCCATCGCCACAGCCACAGCAACGCGGGATCCGAGCCGCGTCTGCAACCTACACCACAGCTCACGGCAAGGCTGGATCCTTAACCCACTGAGCAAGGCCAGGGACCGAACATGCAAACTCATGGTTCTAGTCAGATTTGTTAACCACCGAGCCATAATGGGAACTCCCAAACATTATTTTTGTACAGATGCTGGTTTCAATCCCTGGCCTCACTCGGTGGGTTTAGGATTTGGCATTGCCACAAGCTACAGTGTAATTCGCAGATACGGCTCGGATCCGATGTTGCCATGGCTGTGGTGTAGGCAGGCAGCTGTTCCCCTAGCTCGGGAACTTCCATATGCTGCAGGTGCAGCCCTAAAAAGAGGGGGAAAAAAAGGAAGGAAGGAAGGAAGGAAGGAAGGAAGGAAGGAAGAAAGAAAAAGAAAGAAAGAAAAAGGAAGGATTCATTCATCAGACTTGCCTGAAAAGTTTTTTTTTTTTTAATTCAACATGGCTTGCAATGAGAGTGTACAAACTAAAATGACCCTAAACTAATGGAAACTATGGAAGAGAAAAACAGCTGTGTGTAGGCTCAGAGTTACCACACATGAGAATTCCAGAAGGCTCCGAAGGAGAATCCCAATGCCATGCTTAGCATTCATAGCATCGCTTTCTAATAGTAAAAGCAACATAAAAAGATTTTTTAATCAGTTTTGAGGATGAGGAAGGCATAATTCTCCAGACTTGTCAAAGCTATTTTTTTTTTTGGGCATATTTCACTTCCGTCTTTATTCTGGTGGAAATTCAGATTCACAGTATTCATAAAGTTTCATAGGCTCCCCTCCTCCACACCCACATGACCGTATGTCAGATGAATTTTGACAGAAACTGGATGGTCATCAGTTCACAGCAAGGTCCCTGACGGGCGCAGCAGAGGCGAAGGCTGGCTTGGCTCAACTTCGAGCCCTGACTGCCGACCTCGAAGAGCCTCGAAGCCCTTTAAGACTGAGGAAGGCTGGCAAAATTCTCCTTAGAGACCACGCAACCGCATAATAATAGTACTTTTCGTGCAATTTTAGAAAATTATACAGCCTGGATTGAAGATCTCTCTCTCTCTTTCTTTTTCTCCCCCGTTTTTGGCCACCCCTCGGCCTGTGGAGTTCCCGGGCCAGGGATCAGATCTGAGCCTTAGTTGTGACCTAAGCCACAGCTTTGGCAACACCGGATCCTTAACCCCCTGCGCTGGGCCAGGGGTTGAACTTTCGCCCCAGCACTCCCAAGACGCTGCTGATGCCGTTGAGCCACAGTGGGAACTCCCGCATTGAAGATCTTTGATTCAAGGTTAACTGCGATTGAACCTGCAAACAGGAAGTCATAATAGGTAAGGCCAGAGACAACCCTGGGGAGAGCGGAAGAAGTGTGGCTTTCAGGTCCAAGGCTTTGGGTGTCCAGATGCAAAGAAAGAGACTGTCTCAAACTGTGAGTCTTAAATATTATGGTTTTAGGGCCCCCTTTACACTCTTCAAAATTAATAAGACCCCCAAAAGTTTTTTTATGTAAGCTGTATCTATCAATATTTATTATATTAAGAAATTAATACTGAGGTTTTTTTTTTTTTTTTTTTTTTTTTGCTCTTTAGGGCCCAACCCGTGGCATATGGAGGTTCCCAGGCTACGGATCCAATCAGAGCTGGAGCTGCCGGCCGATGCCACAGCAACAGCAACGCGGGATCTGAGCCACGTCTGCGACCTACACCACAGCTCACGGCAACGCCAGATCCTTAACCCACTGAGCAAGGCCAGGGATCGAACCCAGAACCTCATGGTTTCTAGTCGGATTTGTTTCCGCTGCGCCATGATGGGAACTCCCAATGCTGAGAAATTTTAAAAATATGTTTTACCCATTCATTGGACATAGTAAATCCATTACATGGATTTCTTTTTGTTTTTTTTCCTTAGGGCCTCACCGGCAACATGTGGAGGTTTCCAGGCTAGGGGCTGAATCAGAGCTGTAGCCGCCGGCCTACACCACAGCCATAGCAACGCGGGATCTGAGCTGCATCTGTGACCTACACCACAGCTCATGACAACGCCGGATCCTTAACCCACTGAGCGAGGCCAGGGACGGAACCCGTGTCCTCATGGATACCAGTTGGGTTCGTTACCGCTGAGCTACAAAGGGAACTCCCACATGGATTTCTTACATAAACAGCATTATGTAAATAACATATCTTTTTTAAGAGTCACTATATTAAAAAGGAGAAGGTCCCTGGTGGCTTAGAGTGTTCAGGATCTGGCATTGTCACTGCTGGGGCTCAGGTCACCGCTGTTGCTCAGATTCCATTCCTGGCCCAGGAAATTCTGCATGCCTGCAGGTGTGTGTGTGTGTGTGTGTGTGTGTGTGTGTGTGTGTGTGTGTGTGACCAAAAAAAAAAAGGTAGCAAATGGCATTGTTTTCCATTTCTCTGGTGTCTTTAATATCTGTACTTTAATGCAGACAGCCTGACACGCCTATCTGCTCTGCATTCAATCTGCTGCGACATTTCTGTTGAAGAATATGAGGAAAACTCAGCCTCACCCAGACACGGAGCAAGAAAAGGGAGGAGTAGGCTAGTAATCATTTCAGATAACTGGGAATATTCTTCTCTAATGCTGTACCCTGGGGAGTTCCCGCCGTGGCGCAGCGGAGACGAATCTGACTAGGAACCATGAGGTTGCAGGTTCAATCCCTGGCCTCGCTCAGTGGGTTAAGGACCCGGTGTTGCCGTGAGCTGTGGTGTAGGTTGCAGACGCGGCTTGGATCCCGCGTTGCTGTGGCTGTGGCGTCGGCCGGCAGCTCCAGCTCCTGTTAGACCCCTGGCCTGGGAACCTCCATATGCCGCGGGTGCGGGCCTAAAAAGACAAAAGACAAAACAAAAAGTGCTATGCCCCAAAGTGGTGGTTTCTCAACATAGGTCTTCCCTGGGTGTGTACAAGTAATTACAATATACTTGTTTTCTACTAACGTTTCTACTCACGTTATAGTAAATTCAGGGTTCTCTCTGCAGTTGTTGTTGTTTTGTTGTTGTTGTTGTTGGCCGTGCCTGTGGCATAGGAAGTTCCTGGGCCAGGGATTGAACCCGAGCCCCTGTGGTGACAATGCCAGATCCTTAGGAGGCCGAGCCACCAGGGAACTCCTATCTTGCAGCTTCAATGTTTGTTTATTCTACTTACAAGTAGTTTGGACACGGAGTTCCCGTCGTGGCTCAGCGGCATCTGGGAACCTCCGCATGCCACAGGTGTAGCCCTAAAAAGACAAAAAATAAAAACAAAAAAACGGTTTGGACCTCTCAGACCCCCTGAGATTCAAGGCCACTTAGACGCAGCCCTGAAGCCCCCCCTGTCCTCAGGCTGCCCCCGCTCTGGGTCTGCCTGTTCTCCTTTTGTGCTTTCCTTCCCGTCATCCAGGCAGCTCGCTGTCCTGACTACCCACAGCCGGCGAGCTAGCACCGAGGACGCAGAAGCAGAGGCCTGGTCACCACAGTCTTGGAAACCTCAGGATCTCCAGGGCGAGGCCACGAAAAAACCACGTTTCGACGTAAAGAAGAGACTGGAGCGGAGTTCCCATCGTGGCTCAGTGGTTAACGAATCCGACTAGGAACCATGAGGTTACGGGTTCGATCCCTGGCCTTGCTCAGTGGGTTAAGGATCCGGCGTTGCCGTGAGCTGTAGTGTAGGTTGCAGATGCAGCTCAGATCCCGCGTGACTGTGGCTGTGGCGAAGGCCGGCGGCTACAGCTCCTGTTGGACCCCTAGCCTGGGAACCTCCACACTCCACAAGTGCAGCCCCAGAGAAAAAAGGCAAAAAGACAAAAAAAAAAAGAAGAGACTGGAGAGAAAGATGAGAAGGCAAAAAGGGGCAGATTCTAGAAGCAACCACACCAGAAAGGGCTCTGCCTCGCCTGTGTGCGAAGGTGTGTGTTTGCCCAGCGTGGGGGCGCAGGTGACCCGGGGGCACAGAGCTTAGAGATGAGCTGAAGACAAGCTTTGCCTAATACTGATCTCGATGGGCCATGCTGCACATTTTATACGCCTACGTGTTTATATGTAGACACTCTCTGCTAGCTAAGCAGCCTTGCCCCTGAGCATCTTGTCCTTTGGCTTCAAGGAGAGGGGTGCCACTTCTCCTGACACGTCCCACTTAAGGAACTACTTAAAATCCGTGCCCCTCCCCAGGACATTCCCTATCCCTGTGATACGACTGATCTCCCCAAAGGCAACATCGTCTGAAGCAGCGTCTGGGGGCATCTGCCAGAGCCAGGTGACAAGCACATTCTGCGTGAAAGCAGAGCTGGCTTCTGGGCCAAGACAGCACCCAGGCGCAGGAAAAACTTGTGCTGCTTTCCAGATGCCTCCAGGCTCCAGGGACCCATCTTTGGTCTCTGATTCTGTCCCATTCTCCTGTATTTTCGCTGTTTATGACTCTAAGGGGGACAGGGGCTGACATGCTAGCAACAAACAAACAAACAGACGTGATGATGAAGCCTGCCGATGCGCCCTTTCTGGAAAGGAGGGGCAGCCGTCTGCTGCTTCAGATGCCAGGCATGTCCTCTCCTTCCGGGTTGGAGGTGGGGTGGGGGCGCTGGCGTTTGCACAGTTCGAGAACATCTTAATGAGAAGAATGCTGTTGCGGGGCCGTCATTATTGCAAACATCTGGGAACTGTTCATTGAGCGGCAGCTCATGCTTATCGCGTGTGGAAAGAGTCTGGGATTAATGGTGGTTTGATTGTCTTTAGATGGTTTCGTATTATCTTTGCCTTTCTCCTGTGATGTTTCAGCAGGAGTTCATAAAAAGGAACCACCGGAGCCCCTCCCCGCCCCAACCCTCGCCATGGCCGACACGAGCTGCCGCAGTGACGGTGCCAGGTCCTTAACCCGTTGTACCACAGCGGGAACTCCCACATTTACTTATCTTAAATGAACTGTAACAGAGCTAAAGAAATGAAAGTACACAAAGGACTTTTTGGATGAAATCACGTTTCAGAATCTTTTCTCTCTCTCTCCCTCTCCCTCTCTCTCTCTCTCTCTCTCTCTCTCTCTCTCTCTCTCTCTCTCTTTTGGCTCACCCGTGGCATAGGGAGTTTCCAAGCCGGGGATCAGATCTACGCCACGGTGGCGACCTAAGCCCCAGCTGCAGCAACGCTACATCCTTAGCTCACCGCGCCGGGTCGGGGTCAATCCTGCATCCTGGTGCTGCGAACGCACCACTGATCCTGTTGGACCACAGTGGAAACTCCCTTTTTTTTCTTTTTTTGAAATAAAAAGTCAAATAATCCTTGACTGTTTTTCCCCTTGACAAAGCTGAATACAAATAAAGTTTCCATTAGCTGGGCTTCCCTACGCTGCCATCTCCTGGGGTTGCAGAATGCTGGAGAGGCTGTCCTGTATTTTTCTGCCCTGGACAGATCTCTCAAGGCTAAAATCCCGGAACAGATCTTTTTTTTTCCCCCTACTGTGACTTAAATCTGGAGAACAACTTCCAAAATGCTTTATCTGCTTCTCAGTAAGAACATTCCACGTGTCTGGCATTTTAACTCCATTTTCATAAGCACTTGGGATGTACGTATGTATCACGACACTAGATTTCTGACTATTACTCTGTGCCGTGAACCTGGGCTCACAGCTGCAGAGAAAGATATTTCAGCAGTTTTGATAGTTAATTGTCAAAGAGTTATCTTTAAAAAAAAAACACAAAAACCAAAAAAAAAAGCATGCCATGGAAAATTCACATGCTGATGCCTGCATCTGACTTTTTTTGTTGAGTGACAAATACTCTGCGAGGAGTATGCCAAGGTCAACAGACCCGCGTAGGCCCTAAACTTCTTCCTCTTGTCCGTAGTTACAAGGAGTAGCCTTCATCCACACCCTTGACGGACTGAGCAGACCCCCCCAGCTCTGCCCAGGTGCGTCCCACATCCTGGGAGCCAAGTAGCATCTTTTTCCAGGAGGCCTGGGGACACCTTTCTCTCTCACCTCAATCAGAGGACACTGAAAGAGAAAGCGAACACAAGTTGAAAGAAAGAAGGAAGGAAGGAAAAAAGGAAGAAGGAAGGAGAGAAAGAAAGGAAGAAAGAAAGAAAGAAAGAAAGAAAGAAAGGAAGAAAGAAAAGAATGAAGGAAGGAGAAAGAAAGAAAGAAAAAGAGAGAGAGACAGGAAAGAAGGAAGGAAGAGAAAAGAGAAAAAAGAAAAGAAGAGAAAAGAAAAGGAAAGGAAGAAAGAAACCCTTTTGAATAAAATCCCTTTGGTCCAAGTACATACTTTTCCCTTTGATCCTAGCTGGCAATATGCTTAGAGACACCTGAAAGGCAGAGAGGAGCCTGCTGAAAAAGACATATGTGATGGAAATTAGCAGTTATCTTCAGGATGCCACTGGATTGCACTTGGGATAATGGATTAAATGAAGTAGAAACCATGGCCTGAACTGGAGCTGTGCTTTGTGCCTAATGTAATTAATCTCTATTGAAACAGCTAAGCCATTTAATTTGTGTTGCATGAATAATGAAATGAATGGGGCACGTATGAATTAACTTTTTAACCAGCAGAGAAGATGCAACCTCCAGGCTTCAAAATTGATGAGGAGTTTCCTGACAACTCTAGATTTATGTCTCAGCCACGAACCCTTTAGCTCCCTGGACTGCCATGGATTGGTCTTGCATCTTAGCCACGTTCACTCCATCCAGAAATTTTGGGCAATCTCCACCGCAAGGACCTTTTTTTGGACAGTGACCCCAGGGGTACAGGCAGAGCCCAGGTAGCTGCTGGATGCATAGCCTTTCCTTGCAAAGTATGGAGCTTTTGGCTTTCAAGCTTTCCTTTCTTTGGAGCTCCCGCTGTGGTGCAATGGGCTCAGCAGCGTCTTGGGAGCACCGGGACACAGGTTCAATCTCCAGCCCAGAGCAGTGGCTTGAGGATCTGACGTAGTCACAGCCGTGGCTTAGGTCAGCTCAGATCTGATCCTTGGCCCGGAAGTTCTATATGCTTAGGGGTGGCCAAAAACAAAAAAGAGAAAAAAAATCTTTCCAATTGGGAAAAGCAGGTGGGAGAGTGATCCAGGCTGTTCCATGTCCCCCGGGCCTCTGACACCTGCACCTTCCTTTGAGAATTCACACTGATATGGAAATTAGCCTTGGAAGCAGGGCAGGCCAGGAAGGATCTCCTTCCCTCAGCTGTTTATTCTAAGCTTGGAAATCGGTCCCCTTCTCCTTCTTTTTCCTTTTTTTTTTTCAGTCTTTTTAGGGCGACACTCACGGCATATGGAAGTTCCCAGGCTAGAGGTTCAATCAGAGCCACAGCTGCCAGCCTACATCACGGCCACAGCAACACCAAACCCAAGCCTTGTCTGTGACCTACACCACAGCTCACGGCAACGCCAGATCCTTAACCCACTGAGCGAGGCCAGGGATTAAATCCACGTCCTCATGGATACTAGTCGGGTTCATTACCACTGAGCCACGACAGGAGCTCCAGTTTTTCTTAAACTAAAAATAATTAGATTTGCTATCTTTTAATTATGAGGTGTTTCCTGATTTGGACTGAGTAATCTAATTATGCCTAATTTTGTCCCTCATTTGCAGAAAATGAGGAACCTGCAGCAAAAAAAAAGGTCAAGTGACGTCAAGAGCTGATTATATATAAAGATGTCCTGGTATGTCAGTAAGGCGGTAGTGAAGGCTTTCTCTGGTGACGTCTGCATAAGGTGGCTTGTCTGTCTCACGACCAGGCATCTAGCTTTCCACTAAGTGAGTGATCTTCAGTGGGTTAAGGATCTGGCATTGTCAGTGCTGTGGCTCAGGTCGCTGCTGTGGCCTGGGTTCAGTCCTCGGCCCAGGAACTTCCACATGCTGCAGGTGCAGCCAGAAAATAAAAACACATAAAACAAAAAACAAGAAAGTAAGAGGGACAAATGAGTCCTACTCTTTCCTGGCTGGTCCAACAGCAGTTACTCTGTACGATGCAAAATATGCAAGTTCCTCCCCAAAGAGCACCTTCTAAGTATTGCATTCCTTAAATCACCCAACAAGGTGTTCATCCACCTTTCTGCTTTTTAATCTCGGAATCAAGGAATCTGCAGCAGCTTGAAAAAAAAAAAAAAAAACAGATGTATTTGTTAGCTGTTCAAAACTCAGTGGCTGAAATAACAATAAAATTCATTATCTTGGGCAATTTCTTTCTTTTTTTTTTTTTTTGCCTTTTGTCATCTTATGGCCACACGTGCGGCATGTGGAGGTTCCCAGGCTAGGGGTCTAATCGGAGCTGTAGCCACTGGCCTGCGCTGCAGCAACACAGGATCCGAGCCGCGTCTGCAACCTACACCACAGCTCAGGGCAACACCGGATCGTTAACCCACTGAGCAAGGGCAGGGATCGAACCCACAACCTCATGGTTCCTAGTCGGATTCGTTAACCACTGCGCCATGACCGGAACTCCTATCTTTGGGCAATTTCTGCAGGTCAAAAATTTAGAAGCAATTCTACTAGGTGGCTCTGGCTCCAGGTCTTTTGTGAGATTGCAACCAACATGGGCTACACCCATCTGATGGCTTGACTCGGGGCGGGGAGGTTCTGCTTCCAAGATGGTGCACGCACATGGCAGCCAGTGGGAGCCTCAGTTCCTTGCCTCTTGGACGTCTGCAAAAGGTGGTTTGTGTGTCTCACGACCAGGCATCTGGCTTTCTGGGAAGTGAGGGGTCCAAAAAAGAGGGAGGCGGAGCAATGATGTTTCTTAGGACCTAGGCTTGGAAGCCACAAACCATCATTTCTATAACATCTTTTTGGTTATCCAGGTCATCTCTGTTGCATGGAGAGTTAAGGATACCATGTGCGTGTGTTATAGAGCCCACATCCACCCAGAAAGGACACCACTCATCCTCAAATTGTTAAAATGTTGACCTTTAACACATGAATATCTGCATAGCTTTTTTTAACCTAAGAAATTTACCACAAATTTATGGGAACATTTTTTTTTAAACATGCATTTTCTTTTTCTTTTTTTTTTTTTTTTTTTTTGCTTTTTTAGAGTCACACCCGAGGCATATGGAGGTTCCCAGGTTAGGGGTCGAATTGGAGCCATAGCTGCCGGCCTACACCACAGCCGCAGGATTCGAGCCTTGACTGCAACCTACAGCTCAGGGCAAGGCCTGATCCTTAACCCACTGAGTTAGGTCAGGGATGGAACCTACAACTTCATGGTTACTAGTTGGATTAGTTTCCGCTGAGCCACAATGGGAAGTCCATAGTTAAAAATTTAATTAAAAATTTAATTTATTAAAAAAAATGCAGTACTCTTTGATTTGAGAGCTGTGACCATATTAAGTTGGTACAATTTATATTGCTTTTTCTTTTACTTGTAGGTAGGTGTACAGCTAAATTATCAAACCACTTATTTAATCCACATCCCTTAGATAAAGTACTGCCTCATTCCAATGCAGAGTCTGCGCTGGAGAGTTCTATATAGAATGATTTTGTTGCATATATATTAAAATAACGTAAAGGTATTACATTGAATGAATAAATATTACTTGTTCTATGCAGCATTATAAAAACATTCAAGACACAAAGTGTTTGATTAGGAAAAAAAAAAGTCCCTGGAAATACTAGACTTCTGTTTTGAAAATTTCCAGCCTATCATACCTTTAGTTACAGTCCAAAAATATGCATTGCTAACTATAGCTATTCATAGTGACAAACAAAGAAAAATATACACTAGACTTGGAGGCAATGACAATCCCTTATCGCATTACAATTAGGAATGATTCAGGGGATAGTGTGCTGTTAGAGAGCACTGTGAATTGTTTTTTTATAAAGCTCTAGCTTTTAGTGGAATGAATATGTATCTTGGAGTCACATGGGTGAAGATTTGAATCCTTACTTGTGTTTGACCTTGGATAAGTGACAAAGTCCTTGAGCTTCAGCTATAGATAGATCGTACTTACCTGGCAGTTTCGTTAGAAAAATTAGAAAGAATTTTGGGAACATTATCAGCACAGGTACTGCCAGCTTGCAGGCTTGAAAAATTATGTTTTTTTTTTTTTTTAAGGTTCCCGGGCTAGGGGTCAAATCAGAGCCACAGCCACTGGCCTACACCACAGCCACAGCAATGCGGGATCCGAGCTGCGTCTGCGACCTACACCACAGCTCATAGCAATGCCGGATCCTTAACCCACTGAACGAGGCCAGGGATCAAACCCGCAACCTCATGGTTCCTAGTCAGATTCGTTTCCGCTGTGCCACGATGGGAACTCCCTGAAAATTTAGTCTTTATTGTTATTACATAATGTCATTTCTCTGAAATTTTGGGTATAAAGTTTCTAGATGTTAAATCACACTTAAAATACACTAAGGATTTTTCCTGTATTAAAATCCTTTGTTAGTTTTTTTTATTTTGAGAAGGGAACAATCTTTCTATAAGGACCCATATGAGTTGGCCTTGACTGGGGTACAACACACCTAAGCCATCAAAGGATACCTGCATTTATTCTGACCTTTAACTCTATTCCTTTGAGTTCAGTTACAGACAGAGGAGAGGCTGGGCCGGTGCCAGAGACCAATGAACATGAATTTCTGCTTAGATACAAGCGCAGTGTTTACAAGGTTAGATGTCTAGCCGGCTAGTTGACATTCTGTGATACAGCTTTTGTTCTGTAAATGTACCTCGTTCATATGCTGATAAGGCTTCTTCTGCTAGTGGCAGAGGGTTGCCTTTACATTAATATAAAGGGCAGCTGGTAAGTTTTAATTTACTACAACCTGATCAGCCCAATTGGATGTGCTTTTCTAATCATAAATTTAACTATGGTTATATTGCTTGGACAGATAATTAGAAAGAACACCATTACTCCTACACTGAATACAAGATGCATTTTGTTTGTTGCCATAGTTATTTTAACAGTTTAAACGGGAAATTAAATTTGCAATATGGTTTTCCAAGTGCATGCAGTGATAGTCCATCATAGCAACAAAAAACATCAAAAGATTTTCCGGTTCAACCCCTTCATTTTACCAAGGAAGAAATTGCTCCCAAGAAGGAACGGGATTTCCCAGCGGTCACCCAGCTCCTGGGGAGCAGAGCTGCTTCTGGAACCCAAGTGCTCTGTCTTCTTCAGTTGTACCCCAACATAGAGTGAAATGTGGTGACACTCTAATGGGAGGTTCTGGGTTTCTTTTTGTCATTCATTCAGTTTTTTAAAATACATTAAAGCATGCTGCCAGCTGTCCTGTGGCATTTAAATTATCCACCTCATAACCACTGTATTTGGTGGAGAGCTTTGGGGTAACAGTTCCTTTCTTTTTATGCCCTCTGGACTGATTCTAAATCACTTCATGTGGCGAACTCATCTCTGCTTCTTCTCCATCTCTACTCCGTCTCAACCTGAAAAATATTCCATTCCAAGTATCTGCTCTTGGGGAGGCACTGGGTGCCCTGCAAGGAATAATAAAGACACCAAGACCTAGATCATGGAATTCAGAGAACTCGACATTGCCCCACACAAAGAAATTCTATGACTTCCATTGCTTCTTTCATGGAGGTCTGTCTGACCACACCAGCCCCTTTTGCACTGATCATTGAAATGTTTCACACAGAAAAAACAAAAAAAGTCAGGGTCCTGGGTTCCCCCTCAAATCACTGAATCAGAATTGCTGGGTTAATATCCTCTATTATTTTATTTTGTATGTATTTATTTATTTTTGGCCATTCCCACAGTACGTGGACATTCCTGGGCCAGGGACGAAACCTGCACCACAGCAGCCACCCAAGCCACAGCAGTGACAGCACTGGGTCCTTAACCCACTGAGCCACAGACAACTCCACAAGTCCTTTTGTTTTAACAAGCATGCTAGGCGATTCCTAGGCACATCTAAGTTTGAAACCCACCCTTCTGCAAAAATGCAGGTCGGCACAATTCACTGGACACTTACCACATGGCCTCATTGTTTTACTTGTTTCATAAGTGAGTAAAATATTTTATAACAGTGTGTTGTACCATTGACTTCTTAATGACAGTGGCCCTAAATGCACATTTTTCTGTGTGCTTCACAGTGCCCAGCACCACATATTGACTCTATTAGCTCTTTAATGCACTAAATGAGTCCATCCTTAAATGCGAAGTGACATGATTCATTCTTGAGATCCATTTCTCCCTCAGAAAGCAGCACACCATTTTATTTTTTATTTCTTAAATAGTCTACTTGGCACAGTTGCCACACCTGACTGGAAACTCCGTGGGGACAGTAATGTGACTGCTGTGGTTATCACCTCCCAGTAGCATCCCTCTTCTTTCCTTAGCCTTCCCAGATTTAGTGGCTGTCTCTGGTCCTTGCCCTCATCTCATGGACCCTGGCTCCAGAGTAGGGCATATGGTCTGGCCTCAGCTAATCAGCATAATCCCATCCATTGTATATTCAGGGCTGAGTATGACTCAGTTAAGGCCAATGAGACACAAAGAGAGAATGGCTGGGAGCTGCCAGAACATGGGGACTTCATCATATGGGAGAGAAAGCATGTAATCTTGACAGCCACCTTACAGCCTTGACAGCAAGCAACCTTGTCTTACAGCAGATGGCGAGACAGAAAGAAACAGAGTCACCAGGCTGATGGATCAAACCGTACCTGAAGCTGGATTGCATTTGGCTTTTTTAGTTATATAAAGCAATAATCCTTTTTATTATTTCCTTTTTATTATTTGAGCTCGATGTTCTATTACCTGTGATCAAAAGCATCCCAAGTGACACAAATGAGGACCCTGTTTATCTTTGTCACTGCTGTATCTCCAAGGCCTGGCACAGTACATAATACAAAGTTGAAAATGGAGATGTATGTTGGGGCTGCAGCCACTAAAACAAAAAACTTTTAGTGGCTGCCCCCCTAACATATGGAAGTTAAATCCAAGGCATTGAATCCAAGCTGCAGCTGTGACCTACACTGGTCCCTTTAACCCGCTGTGCCAGCCAGAGATCAAACCCATGCCTCCACAGTGACTCCAGCTGCTGCAGTTGGATTCGTAACCCGCCTCACCACAGTGGGAACTCTGTCAAGACACATTTTTGAGCAAATAAATGAACTTCAGTTGTGCAATCTGTTTTTCCTAGTGGACTAAACAATTATAATACATTCAGAAACTAGCTTGGTTCGTTACTGAGTACTGCTCTCATTGTTTATATACTAGGCTATACATTCATGTATGGAATCTGTACTTATTCCAAGGGCTGTGTTAGTTTCTGGGGATATGGAGATTTTTAAACAGAGAAGTTAAAAGGAATTCATGTTTGCCGATTCCCTGAAATAGCCCAAGTACTGTGCTGAGTGCCTTCACAAACATTTTTTTTTTCAATTAACCTTCACCTAAAGCTTATGAGATATATACGTGATTATTACGATTTTAAATAAACAAGATGCTCCCATGATAACCGAGTAGACTAAAGTCTCATAGCTAATCTGTGGGGGAAATTGATGCTCAGATGCAGGTTCCTGCCCTTTTTCCTCCACCTCCGCTTGGTGCCCATGGCCAAGAACCTCGGACGTCCCACCCTTGGCTAAAAGCCTGCAGGGAACAGAGCAGTGTCACACAAGTCTGAAACCTCACAGTCTCTGCTCTGCAGAGGGAACTCCGTAATCCATTGTTCCAAGGTCATTGCAGGGAAAACTTCATGCCTCTGCCTCAGAGAAATCATAATGTTTGTTACTCGCAGTGCTTTTTGTCTTGTTTTAAAATTTAATGGGAGCTCAGACTTTGCTTCGGTGACTGCCAAATGACCAAGAGTTCAGCTGCCCTGCTGTGGGCTTTTCAGCCAATTCATGAGGGTTATTTTACTTGACAAGGGTCCTGTTTTAATGGGAAGGGCTGTCACATCCTATTCACATCTTGGTTTTGATCTCGCCGCAGCAAACTTGGTTGAACTAT
Organism: Catagonus wagneri; assembly: GCA_004024745.2. Lineage (NCBI taxonomy): Eukaryota > Metazoa > Chordata > Mammalia > Artiodactyla > Tayassuidae > Catagonus > Catagonus wagneri. The sequence continues at coordinate 4,580,067 of PVHT021183523.1, read as the reverse complement.
TCCGCTGCCCGCACCACTGTCCCTTTCCAGATTTCGCTTTTCGCAGCCCTGCTTTGATTTGGAGAGAGAGAGAGAGAGAGAGAGAGAGAGAGAGAGCATGTCCCGGTCAAGCTGTTTCCTGCCTCCCCGGATTTCCCCCAACACCTGAATGTGCTCTTCCGCGGCCAGCAGGGTGGAAGGTGCCAGAATTCTACAGCAGCAGCTGTACACCCAGATGCTTTGGGATTGCAGGCAATGCAGGCGCAGACCGCATCCACCCTGGCTTAGCCCCTGCCCTCCAAACCCTCCATCGTTCAACAAGCGGATTCTGCGTCGTGGCAGTACATTGAATTTCTGCTTCTCGGAAGAGGCTGTGGTCCCATGGCAGATACATGCCTCGAAACGAGTCTCTGGGCAGCCCTGCCTGTGAATGTGCAGTCACACTCACTCGAGCGCCTGCTCGCCCGGTGGTACCCAAAGCAGGATGACTTCATTAGCACAGGGACAGCGGCAGAGCCTGGGGGAGCAGAAGTCAGAGCAAGACGCGGACAAAGGGGGCTGAATGGGAGAGGAGGTGAGAAAGGACGGAGGGAAACAGAAAGTAGGAAGGGAAAAAAGGCATGGGGCTCGTAGAGATGGGAGCCATACCCTTTGAAGTGAGCTCTCCCATTCTCCTTCTCAACCGCAATCATTCAAGCCCTTTCCACCAGGTTCACTGAGTGGACAGGTTTCCTGGGGCTTAGGGCACAATGGAGATCTCATTATCATGGCAGCTAAAGGGTGGAATTAGTCTCCGTGGAGTCTCCATGTTCCTGGAGAGAATCCCGGGGTTCCTTGACACCTTTGACCTGCGGCATCCCCCAGACATTTGCCAAGTTGTCCCAGTTAATAGGTATACGTCTTCTTCTATCTTTAGGTGCGTAATGAGCCTGCAGTCCTAGGAGGATTCCCAGACCAGTGGTGCCCACAGCCCTGCACAATCCCCAAGGGTACCCTTCATGTGAAGCAGGCTCCTTGGAGCTGCAGGTGTGACCTTCAGTGACTGTCCTGGTGCCAAGTCCCAACACCTCTTTTGTGAGTGGGGCGCCAGCCTCTTAATCCCAGATGTGGCTGGGCACCGGTTTCCACAACGGTTATGTCCGCCTCATCTAACTTGGAAAAGTACCAGTTATGTTTTTTTCCTGTTAGTGCCAGGAAATTGAGCTTGGCCTGATTCGGGCAAAACTCTCTGAATATCACTTTTCCCCACACCTCAACCTCCCGTCTGGGAAAAGCGTTCTACGAGAGCTGAGTCAGTTCTCCTTTTGGTCCAGTCTCTAATCCCTCCTCCCCAATTGCCGGCCCTGGAGGCTGACCCACAGGGCTGTGTGTCAGTTATATCTCAATAAAACTGGAGGAAGAATAAGTAAGTGAATAAAATATATATAAGTTTACCGAATGCAGTATTTTCAGTATTTCTATAGGTAGAATCGAGCTGATGGAGCTATGTATGTGAACCGTACTTAACAATAGCTCTAGAGAGAGAATAAAAACAGCAACGTGTGGATAGTGGCTCTGGGTAGCAGATATGCTAACGTGGAATTGTTAACGAGGTGAAATGTATGACATGCAAATAGAAAATGAAGACATGTCAGCAATGTATTAAGTGATGAGGAAACTAGTAAGATACTGATTACTGATTATTTAGTACATTGATGAACATATGTCCACAAAAGCATTAAGTGATGAGGAAATCAGTAAGATATCAAGACTGGCTCGAAGAATATAGGAAGAGATAGATGTTTGCAGTTGATCGAACCACAATCACAACAAAAGTGCTAAGTTATGATGGTTGGACTGGGTACAAAATGGGTTAATATTCTACAGCATAAGCTGGTTATTGATGTTTTTCCTACTGGATAGAAATTATTTAGCGCTCTAGGGAACAAAAATCTAATAAGCTCACTTGTAGCTTCAGTCAAACTTTAATCAAGAATAAACAGTGAGGCGTTCTCATCATGGCTGAGTAGAAATGAACCCAACTAGTATCAATGGGATGCAAGTTTGATCCGTGGCCTTGCTCAGTGGGTTAAGGATCTGGCGTTGCCGTGAGCTGTGGTGTAGGTTGCAGACACGGCTCGGATCCCGCGTTGCTGTGGCTGTGGTGTAGGCCGGCGGCTGCAGGTCTTGTTAGACCCCTAGCCTGGGAACCTCCATATGCTGTGGGTGCAGCCCTAGATAAGGCAAAAAGACAAAAAAAAGTGTACAAAATCACGATTAACCATAGTATCCCCAATTCCCTGAGTTTTGAAGGAAGGGTATAATTTATACAGAAAAATATTTATATGCATTATAAAACTCGAGGGGTAGTTTGCTTTATTATTTTTTATTTTTACTTTTTTTGCTGCACCCATGGCATATGGAAGTTCCCAGGCCAGGATTGAATCCAAGCTGCATATTTGACCTTGTGCCACGGCTGCAATAATGCCAGATCCTTAACCCGCTGTGCCATAGTGGGAACTCCTGGTAGTTTGCTTTAAAATAAATTATCCCTCCCTCATTTTTTAAAAGGAGAGTGACATTTCTTCTGTTAGAAAGGATGGCAAAAAAGATTGGTCCATGTTTGTCTTCTCTTTGAACTTCGAACTTGAATCAATTGTCCAGATTTTCAAGTCCACATAGCAAAATGTAGACCAGTTGAAGTTGAGACTGCTTCACTGAGGCAGACTCAGTAAACAAGCCAAAAAAAAAGTGTCTTTCTAGTGGAGACGGGGTATTTATTTTTTCTTTTCTTTTTTCTTTTTTATTTTTTTGGCCACACTAACCATAGCTGTGACAGTGCCGGATTCTTAACCACTAGACCACCTGCTACATTTCTGTTTTTAGGGCAGAACAAAGCATATCAAACAGTGTTTTCTAAATTGGGCAAGCCCTGTTTCACATAAACTGCTGGAATGCACTTTGCTTACCGCTATTTCCACTGGCATAATTTCCTTTGTCTAGTATGGCCCTAGGATGAACCCTCCAAGGCTCTCATGTACCCTGGTCTTCTGACATTCTAGTCCAGTGGATCTCCAAACGTGGTCTGATGACTCTTATAGTACCCAGGATCCTGTCCAGGCCATCTGAGAGGTCAAAACTATTTTTATAATAAGATCTGAAAAGAAAAAAAAAAGGAAAAAAAAGAAAAAAGGACTTCTGCTACTGTCTTGAGGAAAAACACTGTGCAATCAATTTTTTTTTTTAAGGGCCACACCCTCGGCATATGGAGGTTCCCAGGCTAGGGGTCTAATCAGAGCTGCAGCCGTCGGCCTTCGCCACAGCCACAGCAACGCGGGATCCGAGCCACGTCTGCGACCTACACCACAGCTCAGGGCAACGCCAGATCCTTAACCCACTGAGCGAGGCCAGGGATCTAACCTGCATCCTCATGGATACTACTCAGATTCGTTTCCTCTGAGCCATGACGGGAAATCCTGTGCAATGAATCTTTGTACTGGTACATTAAAATCCATTCATCTTTACAGGCTGAAATCCATCAGTCTGTATTCATGTTGGCACATTACAATCCATTAGTCTACATGGAGTGGACTCTTTTGTTTTGTTTTGTTTTTTTTGCCTTTTGTCATTTTATGGCCGCGGGTTTATGGCCGCACCCGTGGCATGTGGAGGTTCCCAGGCTAGGGGTCTAATCGGAGCTGTGGCCACTGGCCTGCGCCGCAGCCACAGCAACGCAGGATCCGAGCCGCGTCTGCAACCTACACCACAGCTCACGGCAACGCCGGATCGTTGACCCACTGAGCAAGGGCAGGGATCGAACCCGCAACCTCATGGTTCCTAGTCGGATTCATTAACCACTGCGCCACGACGGGAACTCCATGGAGTGAACTTTTTAACCCATGTTCTCTTTTTTGCAAAAGTACTCATTGGTCTTTCGGAAAACAATTGCTCACTGAGTTATCCAGGTCTTCCGATGGTGACTCATTCTCTTTGAGATTCCACAAATTTAAGACACTCCCACTTAGAGAATTGTTGTGGCATAACAAAAGGGACTACCCACAGCATCTAAAACGGGTATTCAAACACTCCTACACCTTCAAGCTATGGATTTGTGTGAGGCCAAATTTTCTTCTTATGCTTCAACCAAAATAGCATCACGCAACAGATTGGATCCCGAAGAGTTTGAGAACCCAGCTGCCTTCTATTGTTAGACATTAAAGAGATAAAACACCCAAGGTTTCTAGTTCTTCAATAGTTTTAAGAGAGTAAAGGTGTCCTGAGATCAAAATGTTTGGGAATTTAGGATCTGGTCAATTCTGTTTCATCTTGGAGGATTTTGATAACCTCCTGCATATGTTATTCACTCTTCTTTTGACATCTTCTAGCTCAGTGATAGTTTTGTTTTGTTTTGCTTTTTAGGGCTGCACCTGCAGCATATGAAATCTCCCAGGCTAGGGGTCAAATTGGAGCTTCAGCTGCCGGCCTTCACGACAGCCACAACAACTCGGGATACGAGCCACCTCTTCGACCCACACCACAGCTCACAGCAATGCCAGATCCCGAACACACTGAGTGAGGCCAGGGATTGAACTCATATCCTCATGGATCCTAGTCGGGTTTGTTAACTGCTGAGCCACAAAGGGAACTCCTAACTCAATGAGTCTTGAGTTTAAATGTGCGTGTGTATCAGCCAGGGAAGTGTCGACCGGAGCAGCTGTAACTCCGATTCAACCCCTAGTCTGGGAACCTCCATATGCTGCGGGTTCAGCCCTAGAAAAAAAGCCCCCTTGCTGGGGGCTTATCAGTAAAGACAGGAGTGACTATTCCTGGGGGGTGTGTAAGCTTCAAATAGTAAGAGGTTTGACCAGCAACTCCAGAGTGTTTAGTCTGGGCAAGGCCACTCCTTGCAGATCTGAACAGCTCTCCGTACACCAGGAGGCACTAGCTCCTGCCTGGGCAAAGGGACGCCTTGTAGGCAGTGGTGAAAACCAGGCAACACCCGAATGGAGACCATCTTGCAGCCGGCAGCCAATACCATCCTTTTCCTGGGTGACATGCTCTCAGCAACAAGGACTTTTTGCTTCTGCTCTGGAAGCTGGATGCCAGCTCTTGGTTGGCTAAGCTGACTCTCCCGGGAAACCAGCTCATGGAAAGGTTCACCTCAACTCAATTTGGACTTTATTATCTCCATCTCCCTCTTGCCTGGCATAACAGCGTGGTTAATCTAATGTTGGCTGGGGCTATGCTATTTCTTTATTGGGTTAGGAAGAGACATTATCCTGTATGCTTTTGGCTTGTGAAATTATTATAATTCCTACAGTGAATCAGTGTTAAATAAATTAGTGGCAAAGAAAATCCCAATCTCTGAGCATAAGTTGTTCTCAACCAAAACAAAAGAGCCGGGAGTTTCCATCGTGGAGCAGAGGAAACGAATCTGACTAGGAACCATGAGGTTTCGGTTTCTTGCTTTTTAGGGCTGCACCCGCGGCATATGGAGGTTCCCAGGCTAGGGGTCTAACAGGAGCTGTAGCCGCCGGCCTTCGCCACAGCCACAGCAACACAGGATCTGAGCTGCGTCTGTGACCTACACCACAGCTCATAGCAATGTGGGAGTCTTAACCCACTGAGCAAGGCCAGGGATCGAACCTGCAACCTTCATGGTTCCTAGTCAGATTTGTTTCCACTGTGCCATTCCTCAAACTTCTATTAAAGATAATGACCCCTAATATGTGAATGTTGGTGTATTTAATGTTCCCCCCAGAGTTTTTAGGCAGCCCTCATTTCCTCTTATTCTGTTTCTTTATTCTGTTCTATAGCAATGATTTTCACCAGTCTGTCTCCCAGCTCACTTATTCATTCTTCTGCTTCATGTACTCTGCTGCTGATTTCTTCTAGTGTGTTTTTCATTTCAATTCATCTATTTATTTGCTCCTTAAATCTTCTAACTCTCTGTTAAACATTTCTTGTAATTCCTCAGCGTAGGCCTCCATTTTTTTTTTTCTTTCCCAAGATCTTGGATCACCTTTATGGTCATTTCTCTGAATTCTTTTTCAGGCAGGTTGCCTATCTCCACCTCACTAATTGTTCTTCTGGGCTTTTGTCTTATTCCCTCATCTATAACATATTTCTCTGCCATCTCATTTAGTTTAATTTTCTGTGTTATACAATATGATATGATATCATTTATATGTGGAATCTTAAAAAAAATGATACAAAGGAACTTATTTACAAAACGGAAACTCACAGACTTCAAAAACAAATGTATGGTTACTGAAGGGGAAAGCTGGGGGGATGAGTGGATTGGGGTTTGGACCTGGCATATGCACACTCCTATATATGGAATGAATGGTCAATGGGGACCAGCTGTACAGCACAGAGAACTCTACCCAATGTTTTGTGATAATCTGTATGGGAAAAGAATCTGAAAAAGAATGGATGCGTGCATGTGTATAACTGAATCACTTTGCTGTACAGCAGAAATTCACATGACATTGTCAATCAACTCTACTTCAAGAAAATTTTTGAAAAGGAAAAAATAAAATAAAATAAAAATGACAGTGGTCCTCAAAGCACCATCCCAGGTGCTCAAGGTCCCTTATCTATTAAGCAGAGAGAACAATCCAGCCCCGTCCTGAGCTCCTTCCATTTCCCATGGTAGCACTACTGCCATCAAACCACTCTAAAAGTTGGCAGTTAAGTGGCCTACTGGACTGGAGCCCATTGGGAAGAAGAGAAGCAACTTTTATCTCAGCATTTCCATCAAATCAATTAGCAAATATTTGATTAATCTATCACAATTAACTCTTTTTTTTTTTGGTCATCAAAGTTACTTGTATTTAAAGTTACTACTTTCAATTCTCTGCCTGTCTGTGCCTTGAAGTCTAGTTTATTTCTTTCTATTTTATTCCTAGAGGTAAAAAATATATATATATATATATATATGTGTATGTATATGTATATATATATATATAGTGACTCGTTTTAAGATGGTAAGTCAGATTTTATTCAGGACTACTGCGACAGGTATAGGGACCACCGCAATGGGGTTTTGCAGTAGGGACAGAGATTGGTCTCAGCTCTGGAAATAACAACCAAAAAAAAAAAAAAAGTGGGACTTTAAGGATAAGGACTTTAAGGATAATAGAGCAGAGCAGGGGTGTACAGAGGGGAGGTGGGAGGTCTGTAAATGAAAAATTACTAAGAGGGTCAGGTAATTCTTTTCTAAACTGACTTAAATAATGGGTTTCTTGCTGAAGGCAGGTCCCAGTGAGGGGTGGAGGATGAAGGGGTGGAGGATGAAGAATTTGGTCAGACATCTAGAGAGAGCAGATTGAGGGTGGAAGATTCTGGCTAAATCAACTTGGCAGCATCCTTGCTAAAACAGCGTTCTTCGGGACATGCTGGGTTGAAAAGAGCTTAGAGGAGCCCAACCACGGTTTGGTCAAGGAGGAACTCTTTGTCATTATGTTTATTAAATGGATAGTACATGGGTGTAGACTCATTGGAAATCCTGTCCCCGCTCTTGGTCTTCATCCTGTATCTAATGAGCGTGTGTGTGGTGTGCGTGTGGTTGTGTATGCACGCACATGCATAGGGGTTGAGCGAGACTGAGCTCACACGTTCAGCTTTTTAAATACTTATCCCTCTCCTCAATTAACATTTTGCCCAATACTTTTCTTTTCCATGCCAACGGTTGTCTTTAAGCATAAAGGGAAGGAAGCAGCTGAGATGGTTTCTAATGTCCCAACTAGCAGGAAATGCTATGTGTCAAAATTTTGCTTTTATACTTTGTTTGCTATGACAGCAGTGGGAGCATCAAGAAATGCAGTGAGGTGGGGGCTTCACCCATCTCCGCTCAAACTCTATAAGTCTACCATTCCTGCTATGCACAGTTGACATTTTTCCAATCACTTGTAAACTTGTGTGCAAACCTAACTCCCAGGCAACAATTTCCAAATAAATTGAGACACTTAAGTCTCTTCTATAGGAGTTCTCATTGTGGCTCAGCAGTAATGAACTGGATTAGTATTCAGGAGGACACAGGTTTGATCACCGGCCTTGCTCAGTGGCTTAAGGATCTGGCATTGCCATGAGCTGTAGCATGGATTACAGATGCGGCTTGGATCCCACGTTGCTGTGGCTGTGTGTAGACTGGCACCTGTAGCTCCAATGTGACGCCTAGCCTGGGAACTTCCATATGACGTGGGTGCCTCCCTACAAAGACCAAAAAAAAAAAAGGACTCTTCTATAGAAATCCTGGGGTCACCAAGTTCTGTGTCCCCAAAAGGGAAGCTCAGAGACTTGTGATGGTGCATCTTTCTACAGCAGTCACCATAGTCCTAACACTGATACCTCTTACGGCATCAAGGACCTCTCTACAAAATCAGCGCAGGCCTGGGAGTACCCTTTAACACACCAAATTTAGCAAAATTGCAGTGTCTCTGTATTGCTTTTTGGGCTAAAATTTTTGTCCCTCTCCTTGCGCCTCACTGATAGACACCAGTCAGTAAATGTTTACCATATGCCAAAATTGTTGCATAAATTATCTCTAATCCCCATAAAACCCCATGCAGATATAATTATCCCCAAGTTATTAATGACAGAATTTGGAGTCAGAAAGGATAGTACCAGAACTGGACTTGACTCCAGGCCCGCTCAATTTCAAATCATGTGTTTTTCCAAATATATCATGCTATTGCAGTGTTCTGGCCTTTTTCTGGCTACAATTAACATTCAAAAAACCAAAGCAATTCGTCTCCAATATAAAACAGAGCAATCAGCAAATCCTCTTTCCTAGGACTGGAGCTTATTTACTCTGCTTACTGATTGGCCAGACTCAGGTCTCCCTACCCTTCTCTGCTTTTCGAAGGGGTTTAACCTCTTCCTAGCCAGGGTACTCTGAAGCTCCCAGACTCCTCTGCAAGAGCTGGAATCTTGGCTTTAACGACCATTGGCCAAAAGTCTTGCTAACCACGGTGTCTTTAAACTTAAAGGGAAGGAAAACTAGCTGAGATGGTTCCTAAAGTCCCAACTAGCAGGAAACTCTATGTGCTGAAATTCCACTTTCAACTTTGTTTTCTTGGACAGTCGTGGGGGCATCAAGAAACGTGGTAAGGAGGGGGCTTTGCCTACCCATCCCTCCATTATCTCCATCTTCCATTCCCTAACTTATTTGGCATGATGATCATTAACCAGCAGTTAAGGAATCATAGGAATTTCTTTTTTTTTTTTTTGTCTTTTTGCCTTTATCTAGAGCAGCACCCGCAGCATATGGAGGTTCCCAGGCTAGGGGTCTAACAGGAGCTGTAGCCGCCGGCCTTCGCAACAGCAACAGCAATGCCAGATCCTTAACCTACTGAGCAAGGCCAGGGATCGAACCCGCAACCTCATGGTTCTTAGTCGGATTCCTTAACCACTGAGCCACGAAGGGGACTCCCATAGGAATTTCTTAGAAGACTCCCATTCACTCCAGTTCCATCCCATCCATCTTCACACGAAAAGATTCCTATCTGTTTCGATGCAGTTTTAGAGTTTTAGACGAGAGTAAACCCTACAGATTATTTCTTCTATTCCTTCACTTTGGAGATGAATAAACCCAGGCTGGTTGGTTTCTAGGCACCATGTAGGTAGCAGAGGAGAACTCACCACCCAGACCTCTTTCCTCTTCGCCATCTGAATCCGGGAGATACCTGGGTAACTCCTAGCCCAGGTAAGTCACATTTGCCTCTGCCTCGTCCCAGCTGGACCAATAGTCAGTGCGGGTGTGAGGTTTTCCTGGTCTAAAAAGGAAACCTGACAAATGATGAGTGTTGATCCAGAGCCCACTGTCCTTGATCAAACCAAAAGTATCCCGCTGTCAGACAACCTGGTTAGAAACTCAAACAACATGAGGCAGCCCATCCTGTCAGCTAGAGCAGGCATCCTGCCAGCAGAGCTAAACGCTTAGAGGCAGTTACATTTCCACTTGTCTGAAAAACAAACTTCCAAGGGCCCTGAAGCCAAACGCTTATTGAACCACAGAGAAAACAGTGCAGGGCTCTCTCTGAGATCGGTCCTTCTTTTGTCATTGAGAATCTTCCGGTTTTGAAACTGAGGGAGCAGAAGGAATGATGACTGGAACGCCCCTTGGCAGCCTTGATCTTCAGGGGTTGCTGGGGTCTTGGACTATATTGAGGTAGTCCTCTTTTTGAATGGGAGACCTTGGAGGGGTCACTTTGTCATGTTGAGACTCCACCACTTCATTGACAAAATAAGTAACTTAGGTCAAGCCATCACCGAGCTGTTTCACCCTTTCAAAGACAAGCCAGAGAAATTTAAGATTTAACCAGTGTCTTCCACCTGGATTTCATCTTCACTCCCACCTTGGATGACTTTGTCCCCCTCGTGACCTCTAGTACGGACCCCATCCCATTATTTAACTGCTCTCCTAGCTTCTCAACCTTCCCAATGACCACCCCAACCTGCTCATCGGTATTCTCAACCCTCTTGCCTCCTGGTCCTTCTGTCCATCGACTTTGTTAACTGCCATTGTTTGCGTAGCTTTGTCTCCTTCGGTTCCTGAGAGGCTGAGTCTGGATGGGAAAAAAAGATTTCACTGTATTAACTGGACCCTTTCCAAATGTATGGTTCCCTTTGCAAGAAAATTTCAATGCTCTTCAGAAATCCTCTTAATCATTTCTAGTTGGCTTCCTCCAACATTCCCTGTAATAAACCCAAACATTTATTACTTTCCCCAATATCCTGCTTTCACTCATGATTATAAATTAGATGGCATTTACTCCAAATACATGAGAAACTTTATTGTACAAAGTCAACAGCCATGAATTATGCACTTAGCATTGCCAGGCACTATTCCAGGTGGCAAGAATAAAATAAAATATTTGTGTTCTTAGATTCTAGTAGAGAGAACGGAAACAGATAAACAAATAAAAAAAACTGCAAAAGAGTTTCCTTGAATCTTGGATGAATTCTAAGCTGCTCATGTGTCGGGTAAGACTGCATATCACCGGGCAGAAAATGACTACCGGGGAGCTGTGAGACAAATAAACGCCAGTTTCTTTCATGAACATAGATGCAGATATCCTAAACAGAATATTAGTGAACTTGACCCAGCAATGTTTAAAAAAAAAAAAAAGCACCATGACTGAATTGGATTTATCCCAAGAACATAAAATTCCTTTGCATTATAAAATCTATCCACATGTAATTCCTTACATTAGTAGATTAAAAGAGTAAAACAATGGATCTCAAGTAAAGCTGAAAAATTTATTAGTAAAGATTAAAAAAAAGTCTGTCAAACATAGAACAGAACAAAAAAGAAACAGCCTTCGCCTGATGAAGTCAAATAAAAAAGCTATAGCAAAGACTGTCTTTAAATTTAAACCGATGAAAGCACTATTTATTTATTTATTTATTTATGTATTTATTTATTGGCTGCCTCTGCGGCATGTGGAAGTACCAGGGCCGGGAACTGAACCCAAGCCACAGCAGTGACACTGCCAGATCTTTAACCACTAGGTCACAGTGGAATTCCACATTCACTTTTAAAAACAGGAAGAAAAAAAAAGGGGAGGGGGGACAAAAGTGTCTAGCCATACTCTGTTTAGCCTCATGCCTCATCACGCAGCTTAAAACCTAGGCCCCGCTACCCGTAGGATAAAATGCGAGCACACAGATGTCTCTGGGCAATAGGTCCCCTCCCCACCCCCATTCCTGAGCGCTTTCAACCCGCTCCGTGTGGCGCCTCCACTTTCCCAGTGCAGAGCTGTGGTGGCTGTGTACGTGCCCGTGGGAGGAGTTCCCAAACGGGTGTCCAAAATATCTTTTGAGCCTTAACTGCCCTCTCACATATATCAATACCTAGACAGGTTCCTAAGGTGACCGAGAGATAGTATTTTTGTGGCTCTTTCTTTTCTGGCACATTTCTTTTAAAATCGACCCACTGTTTCTGAAAACCTGTCTCCACGTGGAAGAAATTTGCCTTGCTTTGTTATTATTATTTTGGAGGGTGGGGGCATTTTTGGCCCCCCCCGTGGCAGGTGGATCTCCTGGGCCTGGGATCTGAGCCGCAGCAGCTGCGGCAACGCTGAATCCCCAACCCACTGTGGCCGCCACGGATGTAACCCCTGCGGTCAGCGGTTCCCCAAGACCGATTCCTTTGCGCCACGGCGGGAGTTCCTCGCTGGCTTTTTAATGCTCACAGTACTCTGTCTATTTTATCTCTGCCT